>PVJN01000290.1:0-229632 GCA_004026805.1 Lasiurus borealis | reverse complement strand
GCTGCCTGCGGCGAGCCGATTGCAACCAAAACTGAAAATGCAGGCTCCCTGCTCAGCGGCTGCTAGGCGGGCTCGGAGGCTTAGCGCCCCTCTCTAGCCCAGGCCGTGGCCTCGGAAGACAGGCTTGGGGGAAACTTCTTCTCAAGTAGGTACTCCTGTTTCTTCTCTTTCCCTGTTTATTTTGTTTTATTTCCCTTTTTATTTATTTTTTGCTCGGGGTGCTACTCCTTACAAGCATGAGGTGACTCTGGAGCTCCCCTCCCAGGTGAAAAGAGGTCTCCTTTTCTCGGATCCCTCCGGGGACAGGGGGCAGAGCCGCCCCCACGCTGTTCCTGGGACTTTCGAAGGTTAAACCTGAACTTGGACCGGCGGACACGCGCTTTCGGAGGCGGGCGCAGCTGGTTCAGAGGGCAGCTGACTCCCTGCCCGGCGGGGTGTGTGTGTGTGGTGCTTTGGACTGTCGCTCGGGGGAAAGGTGCGGTGGGGATGTGTCGGGATGTTTAAAAGGGATTCGTGGGACCGACGGCGGGCCGGCCTGCGCGCATCCCCCGTGCCCTGGCTCTCGGGGGCGGTCGTTTATGTGAGTTTGAGGGAAGCCATCTGCAGAAGCCCTGGGCTGTTCCCCGAAGGCAGCGGCGTGAAACCGAGTGTCTGACTCTTTTTCCATTTTCAGGAGTTTTCTGAAAAGCGACGCCGTCTAGCAATGCGACAGGGAGACACCGTGTGTCTTTGCCCTGTGATGTCAGGCCAGTCCCTCAGGCTCCTGCGGCCTCAGTTTGCTCTCCTGTGGCAGCAGATCAGCCCTTCTGGCTGCAGGATGGGGGTGGGGGGTGCATGAGGGCCTCCCCCGGACACACAGCCCCGCGCCTGCAGTCCTGGGGTGGCAGCCACCAAGGGCAGGCGGGCAGGCAGGATACTTTCATTTTGGCCAGGGGAAAGCCAGCCGCGCCAGGAAATGTGCAGGAGGCTGTACGTTTCGCGCTGTGTCCGGAGGGTAAACACTCCTCCTCCTCCTCCTCCTCCTCCTTCTCCTCCTCCTCCTCCTCGCAGATGTGCCCCCGAAGCCAACTTGCTGCAAGGGTCGGGCTTTATCAGGACGGGGGTCATGGCACTGATTCCCCTCCCCAGGCGCCAGGTTTCGATTGGTCGCTCTGGACCCGGTCAAACCGCCTTGCAGAGCAGCTCCAAGCACGTGAGGTTGTTGGGAAAATCGTCTGGTTTTTGTGTGTTTATATACATGCATACACACATGCATATATACTGTGTGTGTGTGTATATATATATATATATATATATATGTACACACACATATATATGTATGTAGACACATACACACACAGGCGCACACACACATATATGTATATACACACACAGACACACACATATATATATGTATACACACACACACAGGCACACACACATATATATGTATGTGTGTGTATATGGGTAGACATGCAACAGTGAAATTGGATGTGAACTTCTGAGATGTAGGCTTCCACCCAATAAAATTCCTTCCTCTTCCTCAAATGCAAACGTTCGTTCCGATGTTATTAATATCCCACGAAGATATGAGGCCCTGGCATGCACGGCTAGAATGCTCCAGAAGTTGGACCCAATATATTGCAGGGGTGGTTAGATTTTCAAAGAAACGAGGAGCAGCCATCATGCAAATACCAAGAGAGGTGACACGCAGGGAAGAAGGCAAGAGTCTGCCTGTGAATCTGAAGGTGATGCTGGCGAGCAGGATATCGTTTAGACCCTCGGGCTGTTTGCTTTTTGTTTTGATTTATGGCTTGGGACGGCCAAGGAAAGGAAGAGGGCTCAGGCGCCTGAAACTTGCAGGAAGAGCGATGATCTCTCAGGTCGAAGAGTGAGTCTTTGACTGGGTGTAGGAGTTAGAGGTAGGTCCTGTCTGCCTCTCCCTCCCTTCGCCCCCCCAGACCTCCGTACAATAGAAACAGACACCCCGGGCGCCTGCTGAACCATTTCCTCCCGTCAGCTCGGGGTTCTCTGAGGACTTGTCCATACGCCTTTGGCCCAGTTGGTCGGAACCGCGGCTGGGGCTCGGGGCCCGGCGGTTGGGCTTGGGTTTGCTTTGGACCGAGAACAGCTTTGCTCTGCGGTGGCGGACTGTCTACCAAGAAAACAGACAAGGATACCGGGCACCGGCTCTGATAGGCCGTCCGTCCGCGCTGGTTGCATAGGATTCACGGCACACATCCCTCCGATGCCGGCCGAGATGTGGGCCTGCACACGCATCTTTCCTCGGGCCTGTGCCATCTCGTCATCCCTAAAACTATTTTTCCAGAAAGCTTATACAGTGGTACCTCGAGACACGAGTTTAATTCGTTCCGTCACCTTGAGGCGTGGGAAACTATGAGACGCTCGAGTCTCGGTAAACTGGTGGGTCGTGTGCAGCCGGCCGATCCGCGCGATGACTCCTATCTCAACTGTTGCTCGTGTTTCAAAGCAAAAATTGCTCACTCGACGGCTTGTATCTCAAAAATCTCATATGTTAGGGCACTCGTATCTCCAGGAACCACTGTACCCTGCTCGGGTCTTCCATAGCAGGGCTCCTTGGTGAGGATTAGACATGAGGTCCTTTAACTCCAGCCCACAGGAGACATCTGAGGTCACAGCTCCCGCCGCCGCCGCCACCGTTTGGCTGGGCAATTTCACCTTTGGCCCCAGATTTCTCACCTGCAAAGTCGGGGTGTTAGGAGTAGCTGGCGGGTATAATTGCATGAGCAAATAAGATGAAACCCCTCATGAAGCTGCTTAAAGTCTTCAAGAGCCAGAGACTCACTTTATTCATTTTTAATTTTAATAAATCTTTATTGTTCAGATTATTACAAATGTTCCTCTTCCCACCCCCCTCATAACTCCCCTCCACCTGTTTCCCATCCCTCCCTCTGCCTTTACATCCCCCGCATTGACCTCATCCATAGGTGTATGATTTTTGTCCAGTCTCTCCCTGCACCCCTCACCTCTTTCCCCCTGAGAATTGTTAGTTCACTCCCTTTCTGTGCCCCTGATTCTATTGTATTCACCAGTTTATTCTGTTCATCAGATTTTCAATTCACTTCATTTTTAGATTCACTTGTTGATAGATACGTATTTGTTGTTCATAATTTTTATCTTTACCGTTTTCTTCTTCCTCTTCTTAAAGAGTACCTTTCAGCATTTCATATAATATTGGCTTGGAGTTGATGAACTCCTTTAGCTTTTTCTTATCTGTGAAGCTCTTTATCTACCCATCAATTCTGAATGATAGCTTTGCTGGGTAGAGTAATCTTGGTTGTAGGTTCTTGCTATTCATCACGTTGACTATTTCTTGCCATTCCCGTCTGGCCAGAGACTCACTTTAACTCCAAGCCTAGTACAGTGCCTGCTAATGAAGTAACTGCTGTTTGAGGAAGTGACCGGAACTCATGGGCAGCACCATAGCTGCCCGGAGTTTGCGTACCTCTGCCTACACCTTGGAACCTGAGCTGAATCAGAAAGGGCAACACACCCACCTCGTGGGCAGGCCACCTGGCCACCTGCCGCTGCTTTTGAAACGAGCCTGAAGTGTGGGAAGAGAAGGCGTGGAAACCTCCAATATCCTTCCCTCCCTGGTTCCTCTCCTTGGTGGCTGGAAGGACAGCCACACACCTTGGCGATGAGAAGGAGAGTGAAGAAAAACGCTGTGAGAGTGTGTAGAAAATGTGTTCCATTCATTTTGGTGTATGCTCCATCCAAAGGAGCATGCACCAAAAGGATTGTGGGTTTGGTTTCCAGTCAGGGCACACAGGGGAGGTCGCTGATGGATGTGTCTCTCTCTCCCTGCCTCTCTTTCTAAAATCAATAAACATATCCTCGGTGAGGATGGAAAAGTGATTGACTTGGTTCTTGGGCAAGGGCTGTGTCTATGTACAGGTAGAGGTGTGCCGTCTCTTCAATCCTACTTAAAGTCTGGATTAGCCTCTCTCTCATTATCTTTGCAAAGATTCCTTACTGCTCACGCCGTGCTAGCAAAAGCAATGATATCAGTACCTCATGGTTAGGGTTTCTGACTTTGCGCAGTGTTGTTTCTAGGCATGATCAGATTTAATCCCAACGGTGATCTTAACCAGGAAACAATAGAATGATTCCAAGTTTACAAACGAGGGAGCTGAGGCTTTGCCAAGTTAGGTCATGTGTCCAGTGTTAACCACTTTATGTGACAACCCTGAACCTGGGAGATCGGTCTTTGGAGAGTTCATGCTCTCCGCTATGACCTGATACAAGATGAATTTCTAAAGTTTTTTTTTTTAGGAATATTATTTTTATTTTTTTTTATATATTTTATTGATGTTTTACAGAGAGGAAGGGAGAGGAATAGAGAGTTAGAGACATCGATGACAGAGAAACATCAATCAGCTGCCTCCTGCACACCTTCTACTGGAGAAGTGCCCACAACCAAGGTACATGCCCTTGATCGGAATCGAACCTCTAAAGTTTTTGATCCATCTGATCCTCGCCTTGGAGAAGCCAGCTCAGCTAGCTTCAGAGAGGAGAGGCTGATCGAAGCACATGTGATACTTCCTCTGAGCTCCAGTAGCATCATCTGTAAAAGGGATGATGGACGAGGATTGAATGAAGTGAACTATGTAGAAGAGCTTTGTACAAAGTTCAGCTTCATGCAATGCACGTTTTTATCCGGAAGGTATACATTATTTCCTCGGTACATCTAGCCTTGTCGCCATGGCACCGAGAGTTGGCCGGGTGTGGTGCTGTGGAGTGGGTGTGAGAGGTGGTTGACAGTGTCCTCAGGACCCCAGAGTGTGTGCCCTCTTCACAGTGTGGGCACCCCTGGAGCCTCCTTCTCCTAACCCCACTCCCCTATTTATAGCTGCTCCGGCTCTAAGTTCTTTGGTGCTTCCTGCTAAGAATGGAGCCAATGGGCACCATCTTCCAGCTCCCCTTTCTTGCAGCCTTGAAGACAACACACGGGCCCTTTGTGGGCACTGCCCAGTTAGAGAGGGAGAGACAGGCCACAGCAAAATCACAATCTTGGAGCAGCTGGAAGTGTAAGACTTGCTCAGGGGATGAATTCATGGCTCTTGTGCTTAGTCCCGGTGCTTTGCTGGCAGAGAGAGAGCCTTGGGCATTAGGCATCCTTCGATGTTGTCTAACTATTCTCTGATCCAATGGCAGCTGAGCGCTCTGAACACACCTCTCCCCCCGGATTGGCCCGTTCACAGGTGGAGGGTCTGCGTTTCTGAGACCTGTCGTGGCTCTGCTGTTCATAGGAGTGGCCTCAATGGGCTACTTCCTTTCTGAATTCCCATAGAGATACCAAGGAATCCACAAGAATTTCTGAGCCTCTCTGACAGAAAACATTTGTCTTTTGTGCTTTCATTTTTATTTATGACAGCCAATCATTGGTCAGGATTCGCTTTCTTAAAACCAAAATATGGAAAAGAGTTGAACTAAAGAAGGTCACATCGGAGCTTTAGCCCATTTTAATCTATTTCACTTTAAAACTCTGTGACAAATACAGATATAATTTTTTAGATGGGGGTTTGAAAACCCTCCTGGCACTGGGTTTTACTATAGGATCTTTAGAGATGAAGGTTAGTCAGAATCCAATAGAGTTCGCCAAACACTGGTAGGCTCCTTTCCTGATTATATTTAAAGAGTGAGTAATATTTACAAGGGCCAGGCTGTGGTTTCTTGAGATCTGTCCCAGAGTCTGTGCTCCCAGCCAGACTGACAGTGCCGTAAGGGCAGAGATGGGGTTTGTTCACACTGGCACTCACTCCAGGGCCTTGGGAGATGCTGGAAGACCCATAGAGTCGGGGGCATAACTGTTGTGTTTAACAGAATCCACAAGTTCTTTGACCTCAGGACATTGACTATCACTTATGGTCAGTAAGGCACACAATATGACATCCAATTACTGCAAAATGCTATAATACTATATTTTTCTGGCATATAAGACAACTTTCTAGTCCAGGAAAATCTTCTCAAAAGTCTGGGGTCGTCTTATACGCTGGGTGTCATCTTATAGGGCGGGTATATCCCAAACTCTTGTTTTAACTGGAAAAGTTGGGTGTCATCTTATACACCGGAAAATATGGTATGTACTGTAGACCAGTGGTTGGCAAACTCATTAGTCAACAGAGCGGCAAACTGCAGCTTGCGAGCCACATGTGGCAGGTGAGTCGCAGTTTGCCGACCACTGTGGTAGACCATACTATCTATATTAATAAAAGCTTTGGGGGTGATCAGGCCAGCAGAGAGTTGGAGGCAATCAGGCTGGCAGGGGAGCAGTTAGGCATCCATCAGGCTGGCATGGGAGTGGATAAGAGGCAATGAGGCTGTCAGGCAGGCAGGCAGGCGAGCAGTTGGGAGCCAGCAGTCCTGGATTGTGAGAGGGATGTCCAACTGCCGGTTTAGACCCACAGGATTGGGCCTAAACCAGCAGTCAGACATCCACCGAGTGGTCCAAGATATCCACTGAGGCAGATATCCACCAAGGGGCCCCAGATTGGGGAGAGTGCAGACCAGGTTGAGGGACAATCCCTCTGCCCACATGCACAAATTTCGTGCACTGGGCCACTAGCCACATAATACAGTGGTACCTTGAGATACGAGTGCCCTAACATACGAGATTTTTGAGATACGAGCCATTGAGTGAGCGATATTTGCTTTAAAATACGAGCAACATTTGAGATAGGAGTAATCGCGCGGATCAGCCGGGTGCACACGACCCACCAGTTTACCGCGACTCGAGCATCTCATTGTTTCCCACGCCTCAAGGTTTACGGAACGAATGAAACTCGTATCTCGAGGTACCACTGTATAAGGTAGAGTAGAAGGTGATGAGTGCTTTGGGAGTGATGAGCACCGTGGTGTGGAAGCACAAAGAGAGGAAGTTACTTCTGGTTGAGGGAGAAATGGGGAAGGGTTGAGTGTTTCAGAGGTGAGTGAGATGGTAGGGATGCTGTCACTATTTGCCCATGACCTTAAAGCGGAGCTAAGTTTATACAGAAAGATAATAAGGATAGGGAAGACCCTAGGAAAGACATGGATACAAGTTTCAGGGAATCCTTAGCCAGCCTCAGAGGAACATAGGTGAGAAGCATGCGGGGAGGTGGTATGAGGTCATTCAGGACTGGAGTTAATGTCATATTTTTGGACTTGCTGTGTGGGCATTAAAGACTTTGGAGTAGAATTGGAATGAAATAAAAAGTTAGCCTTAGAAAAACACGGTTTGTCGGTTGAAGTTTTCAGATGACAAGGGAGTATATCAATTTGGAGGCGATTAGAAGAGTCCAAGAGAGTTATAATACAATTGAAAAAATTATTTAGGACTTGCTCTTCAAAATGATTGCTTATGGTCATAAAGAGGATTTTGTTCCAGAAGTGACGAGTGGAGAAAGAAGTGGGCTGGCGGTTCGAAGATATTATTCTGCTGCTGATGTGCTGAGTAACCTTAGCAAACATCGTGCATGCTCAGCTCTCTGTTTCCCCATCTGTAAAGTGGGCATAAGAACTACCAACTACCATCAGAGTTCCTGCTAGCGATGCAGTGAAGACCGGGCATCATTCTATTGGTTTCATGTGCTTTATGCTTAAGGAAATGCGGGCTCTGAATTCAGCGACCTGAGGTTACAAGGAAGAAATCAGATTGTCCTTCCTCTTTTCCTGTTTTCTTTCTCCTCTAAGGAGAAATACAAGGCAAGTGTGCCAATTAAAAACAAAAAAAGAAAAGGCAAAGTCTTATTGGGGGTGGGGCTTGGGGGAAAGGCCAACACATTTAATTTAATTTCAGTTACAATAAATCTCAAAGGATGACACCATACTCCCGAGAATGTGTCACGGTGGACAATGCCCGGCTTTGTATTTTCAGCGGAGAAGTGCAGGTACAGGGGGCCATTGTAATATTCGGCACGAAGACAATTGTTCGTGTCAGTTTGTCGGTCTATTCCTCCCGATCATCCTAGGCTTCGGAAACTGAGGTAGTTCAAGTCTAGTCTGGGAAGGAAAGGAGTCATAGAAAAATGTTTTCTAGGAAAGGAAGAAGCAGCAAGCAGTGGTCTCCTGCTTACTACGGCACTCATGTTGCATAAACAATATTAATGTAGTTGAGTAATAAGGACTCGGAGCAGTTCACGAATTATTCATGTTTAGACTATGCAGGGTCCCTGCTCCGCTTCCTTCTCACCACCTGGATTTTATCCATCTTACTCCTCCCTCAGCACTTGGACTACAAGCCACATGCAAGCATGCCAATTTTCTACTTGTTAGCAGTCACGGTAATACATTGTGCAGTGGGGAAAGGGATTTATAAGGCGAAATAAAGGGAGGTTTTTGGATTGTTCAAGACTTTAATTGGTTGATGGCATTCCTAGAACCCATTACCGCTGATAGTTGAGAGTTGGGCGCATTAGACAAGTTTGTAGACTTACAAAAGCGTGGCTAAGCGAGGGCTGCACTTGACTTCTTTATGCGGGCTCTTTCGTTCCAAATTTATTGCCAATTTTATTTATCAAGCTTCTTCTCAGGGGAGTTGTGTTTGCTATGGCCACAAAGAAACAGCTGGGAGCTTAAACCGTAGAGGCGTATAGCCAGTTAGAACATTTGGCTTATAAAAGCTTAGGTTGTAGAAGAAAAAAAAATTAATCATGGCAACCCTTAAAAATATCAAGAAGGAAACTCAAAAAAAGAAATGTCTTATCACAAACTAAAGTATTGAGTTCATGTTAATTAAGCCATGTCAGAATCCGTAATGAATCAAGTAGGAGTGTCACAGCGCGGCGAGTTTGGAAGTTGATGTCAATCTCTGCTGCTAGGATTTATGGAAGGTTATATAATAGGATCCCGAGTTCCAAGAGATGAAAGGAGATGCTGACTTTTTCTTCATCCATCCTCTGAGGTCAAGCCTACCCAACAAGAAGCCAAGCGGAGGGTTGAGCAATTATCCGAAGTGGGTGGTGGAGACTGCCAAAACCAGATAATGCATAACCAGAAAGTCACCATGGAGGGGGGGGGGGACATGTGGGCTGAGAAGAGAAGGGATGAGGGCAAAACGTCAAACAGTTTGGTCCGTGGCCATGGTCTAAATTGATTGGATAACAGCCAATTCCTTGCTTTGTTGTAATTATTTAGAACGGGCCTAAAAGCCTGGGGCTAAAAAATAAAAAGAAAGATGCTTCGGCTGTTGCCTGTTTGTGCAGAATTTCTCCGTATCTGCGTTGCTATCTGTGACATGTCCAATTGTGAGCTTTTCCAGGGATTGTATTGCACTGTTTTTGATGAGCGGTCCAGATGATGGGAGAAGCCCGTATGATCTATGGACTCGTGTGTGGAGAAAAATGTTCTTTTGTAGATCAATTGAATGTTGTATTTAGTTAGCCTTTTTTTTTTTTTTACCCCTATGGCATATGCTTATGAATTTTCCATTGGAAATGGTACTTTCTTACCTTCAACACTTCCTTGCAGGACCATTTCTATATCCCCTTGGTTTTAATAGAGCAGAAGGAAGTAAACATGCCATCCAGAATAGCATTTGCATTACTTTTGCTTAAAAAATTCCTGTCGAAGGCTCAGATCAATATGGTATTTTTTAAAAATTTGATATGGAAACCATAAACTGCTTTCTCTGAGCAGATATTTCCTAGACCTAAAATATAGAGTTCATAGGTCCTTATAAATCTGTCTTTGGGCACCTGTTCATTCTGAAGACTCTTTAATTCAACGTTAAGCTTTCCATTTGTTGTTGTTGTTTTGTTGAGAAAACGTTAATAAATTAGATTTATGGCTGCTTGCAAATAGGAGAAAACATAGTCACGCTAGCCTTTTAGATAGGAAAACAAAGTTAAGAAATTAAGCAAGTGGTTTTTTCATTTTATCATGTCTTGTATTATTTTTAAAAAATATATTTTATTGATTTTCTACAGAAGAGAGGGATAGAGAGTTAGCAACATGGATGAGAGAGAGACATCGATCAGCTGCCTTCTGCACACCCACAACTGAGGATGTGCCCCCTACCAAGATACATGCTCTTGACCGGAATCGAACCTGGGACCCTTCAGTCCACAGGCCGACGCTCTATCCACTGAGCCAAACTGGTTTTGGCATGTCTTGTATTTTTGAAGTCATTAGAGAGCATTTTACAAACAAAAGAATCTCGGGGCCTTTTTCCATATCTGACACCCCTGATGTTTGAAATCCACCGTGAAAATTACCAATGGACTGTTCCCGAGGCACTCTAAGGGAGTCTATTGGAGTATCGTATAATGAAGTAAAAATGTAGGGAGAATTTTACCTGCAAGTAAGGATTAAGAAAGGTGTTTTATAAATAACAGGATAAAAGCGTGTATTGCTAAATTCCTCACTTGCTTCATGCAGTGACGGCTTTTCCCTGGTGGACCCCTGCCACACAGCTGCCACACAGCTGCCACACACCTACTGCAGGTGTAGTTCCACTGTGGAACATGGTTGGAGATACTGTGGCCATGACTTTTTGCTCTAACGGCCACGTTGATCTGCAGAATTGGAAGTCATCTGTAGACCGGAAAGGGTAGAATGGCCTATGCATTCTGCAAAAAATGCTTACCCATGGGGTCCATGGTACATAACCTATGTCCTGTTTGGCTTTGTAAAATGCTATGGTCAAGGAATGGGAGCTGAACAGACTAGTGAAACACTGATTCTCCAGGGCCTATTGTTAAGTGGGATTGCTTTGATCTTTAACCACTTGTCCTAATTATTTGTTTTTTAAATCCTCACTGGAGGGAATTTTTACCATTGATCTTTAGAGAGAGAGAGTAGAAGGGAGCGAGGATAGGGAAGAGAGACACAGAAGGAAGCATCTATGTGAGAGAAACACATTAACTGGTAGCCTCTCACACCCACCCTGCCTGGGGCCGGGGATTGAGCCTGCAATCAAGGGTACATGCCGTTAAGCAGGAATTGGACTGAGACTCTTTGCTCTGAGGGCTGCCACACTAACCACTGAGCAAACCGGTCAGGGCAGACCACTTGTTTTATTTAAGTGAGGAATCAGATCAGCTTTAATTAGGAAATCTTTTTTTTTATTTATTTTTTCCCCTATTTCCCTCCCCACCCCCCAGTACATGCCCTCATCCATCGCTTCCCCCCAAACCCTCCTCCATTGCCCTACACACACATGCATACAAGTCCTTCGGTTGATCTCCTACAGGCCCCTCCCCCACAACCTCCCCTGCCTTCCCGCTGTAGCACGACAGTCTGTTCATTGCTTCTTTGCCTCTGCATCTGCTTCCCCCAACCCCCTGATTCTTGCCTTTAAAACCATCTTGCTCCTGTAGGCTGGAAATAAACCACCAGAGCAAAAGAAAAATGATTGAGTCCCACTTTCGATGTCCAATAGCTTTGAGTCCCAGTTTCAATGTCAGACAGTTCCTTATGTGTACGTGTCAGCAGTGGTATCTGGATGGTGGGCAAATGGTGGCAATGCAGGTCCGACCCTCTCTGGTTTGGTCCTGGGCATCCTGTAGCGACGCACAGCTGCTAACTGCTCGCATGGCAAGGCGTCATCAGCATCTTCCATCTCTGGACCGTTTCCCCTCTTGTCTTCGAGGTTGGAGCAGACCTGTCAGCTCCTCTCTGTGGCAGGAGTCCACTTGGTCTTGGAGTTGTTTCCTGAAAGTATAGAAACATATTCTCGACCAAGAGTTAATCAAGGAATCTTTTCTGTAAAATGGGCTTGGGGTCCTTTTCATTTTTGCCCACCCGCTTTTCCCTGGGCTGATTTTGACACCACGTGTGTTTTTCCTGGGTGTCTTGCTTAATTAGGAAAACTTCAGGAACCACTCCCACCGCCCTTTTGTTCCCTCTTAAAAACAAACGGAGAAGAAAACTAGAAAGACTACACAGCACAAAAACCTCTGCATGTTTCCCAGGACTCTAGTAGCAAATCCTAGCACAGCTCTTTGGAGGACGGATGTAGGAATTAATCTGAATTTTGAATCACCGCTGAGGTATGTGTGAGCATATTTGTTTCCTGTTTCTCTCCCCTGCCTTCTTCCCTGAATACATAAGACACAATTTGGCCATTGGGTCTGGAGAATAATTTTCCATTTAATTCCTCTGATTGTCAAGCCTGTATCGCCAGAGGCCTCGCAGCGCACCCAGTATCCCCGTGTGCTTCTGGAAGGGAGGGGTGCGATCTGTGAGCCACCCCATTAAAACACCCCTTCCATCCACGGGGTGGTCGACATTTCTTTACATATCATCGGGGAGGTTAGGGAATTGATCTACACTGATCAACAGCACATTCCACATGCAGAAAACTCAAACTTAAAAACAACAAACACGTCTTTTATTTCATTCTTTTGTCCCTCAGAGTTCTACCCTCGCCGCTAGCACATGGAAATATTTCCTGATTTGAATTTCAGAAGCTCCTCTCCTGCCAGTTGGATGAGGCTAGTAAGAAGCACCATGTGAGTGTGTGTTTAATTCAACCTACACCGGAACAGCTTCAGATACAGTGGTACCTCGAGATACGAGTGCCCTAACATACGAGATTTTTGAGATACGAGCCATGGAGCGAGCGATTTTTGCTTGGAAATATGAGCAACATTTGAGATAGGAGTCATTGCACAGATCGGCCGGCTGCACACGACCCACCAGTTTACCTCGACTCAAGCGTCTCATAGTTTCCCACGCCTTGAGGTTACGGAACGAATTAAACTCGTATCTCGAGGTACCACTGTATAGACTTAGCATATCCAATTACCTCCCTAGACATGCAGGCATGGTCCTGGCATTCTCCATCAATGACAAGCATTTCTGTTGAGTTTATTATTGGAAGGGACAGGTGGGAGTTTGCTCATGACAAACGTGCATGTATTTGGTGGACAAGCAGCCAGGTCGTTTGCATTGTTGATGATCACGAAGCGATCATGTTTTTTATTTAAAATTGAAAAGAGAAAATAGCCACCTGATCTTTAGGCCTGTGCCTCATGTCCTCCACAGAATATTTCTCAACGAGTTAGCCAACCTCTTGACAAACCGTGCGCATAGTGCATCGAAAGCGCACGTGGTCACGGTCGCCAGAAGCCAGCCAACCTGGGAGGCTGTGTGATCGTGTAACCGTTTGGGCGGCCGGTGCCAGGCATGTGATAGAAAGTTTCAAACGCTCTCTGATGTCTAAATACCACGCCAGCCTTCGATAGCCAGGAGGTCTGAGTCAACGGAGGATCACTGGAAGGCTTCTTTCTATGTAACCAGCCCAACTGGCAGGGAGAGGGGGGGAGGCGGGGCACAGGGGTGGGGGAGGACACAGGTCTGTGTGCCCATCGGCTAGACAGCCTGGTTTCACTAAGGACCACCCTGGCACGCACTGCCCAGCGTGGTCGCTTCCTCGCCGCGGAGCTGGCTTTGAAACGTGGGCAAAATGTTGGTCGGGCCTTGTTTGCCCTGCTGGGCAGGAAACGAAGGTTTCTAGGCAAAGACTTTACTTAGCGACGACCAAACTGTTACGTCACCTCACCAGCTCCAGGCTCTGCCGCTGTCCTCAGCGGGGCAGTGGGACTGGTTGGGCCGGTCTGCTGAGGGTGACAGTTCTGAGGGATTTGGACGCAACCCCAGAGCCTCTTCTCCGAGGGCATGGCTGCTGGCAGGCTGTTTAGAAGCTGGGACACACACAAAAAAATACTCCTCAACAGCTGTCGTTCAAATAAATCCTCGTGGGAAGAGTTTAAATCTAGTACCGTGTGCCCACCACCCGAAGTCAGATCATCTTCCATCAGCATATATTTGTCCCCCTTTACTCTCAACTGCCCACCCCCGCCTCCATACAGATCCTGCGTCCTAGACATGTGCACTTGACACTTATGTGATCGATGAGCCAGTGTCTCTCCCAAGAAGTTTAATTAAAGAGAAAAAAAAGTCAGAGCAGCTGCAAATGATCTCTGGTGTGAATCACAGAACACTCCTCACAGGGCGAGCTGGAGGGAGCCTCTTACTTGCAAGGAGACAGTGCCCAGAGCTGTTTGCTAGCTCAGTGCAGACAGTTGGTGGAGAGAGCCAGGAGCCAGACAAAGAGGCCAGAGGAAGGAAGGAAAAGGGTTTTAAACAAATAAGTGAGTCCTCTGCCCAGCGGAGACTGGGGGGTGGAGAGCGAAGGCGGACCATGAGGAGTTTTTCAGCACGTGACTTCTCCCCTTGCCTTCTGTGTTTGCACGCACTTGTCCATCTCTGAGTGGTCTTCTGCCTGACGCTGGTTATTCCAGAAAGGCCTACGGATGTGCCGCCGGGACTGGGACTTTGAGAGAGAGATTTGAAACAAAGTCACTGAACTCACTGTGCGTCTATCTGAATGACTGTGCCATTTAGGTAACAGCGCCAGAAGCATATCCTTCCCTTTTCATTGCCTTCCCATTTATTGATAAAACGGAACTTCCGTCAGTGTTCTCCCACTCCCAAACATACTTGGTTTTGTTGATGTTAAAATCTGGTCTTACGTAAACAGCATCAAAGGGCCGATGAATGCAATACGTCCTATAGAATAAAAGGCTAATATGCAAATCGACTAAACGGTCGTTATGATGCGCACTGACCACCAGGGGGCAGATGCCCAATGCAGGAGCTGCCCCCCTGGTGGTCAGTGCGCTCCCACAGGGGGAGCACCGCTCACGGCTGGTCAGAGTAGCGGGGGTGGAGGGAGCCCCTCCTGCCTCCAATGGCAGTCAGACATCCCAGGAGGGCTCCCGCACTACAAGAGGGTGCAGGCTGGGCTGAGGCATCCCAAGTGCGTGGATTTTGTGCACCGGGCCTCTAGTAAAATATATTAGTAGGTTAGTGATATACCCACGTGTGGGATTGTTCCCCAACCATTCTTTCTTCCTGTTTTTTTTTTTAATTTTATTTTATTTAAGATCCAAGTGTCAGGTTATAAAAAAAAATATCCATGATTTAAAGTCCTATTTGTTTTATGATCTCCTTTGATCATGCCTGGAATCAGTTCAGTCAAGTAATGAATGTGACAGTCATATAAACTCCTCGCTTATCAACCCCACTTTCTGCTGGTAATGGTGCTTTGTGCCCAACAGAGAAAAGCTTGTTTCGCCCTTACAGCATCTCTCGGAGTGGGGATTTCTATGCCCATTTTCTAAGGAAGCAAATCAAGGCTTAGAGCAGTGGTTCTCAACCTGTAAGTCTCGACCCCTTTGGGGGTCGAACGACCCTTTCACAGGGGTCGTCCAAGACTATTGGTAAACACCTATTTCCCATGGTCTTAGGAACCCACACACCGCTCCTCGGTGCAGCAAAGTGTAGCAATGGAGTTTACTGTTGTCATATGAAGACTGTTACCCAGGCTACACCACGATTCAAGACAAAATTTCATTTATTTGTCATTAGAAATAAATGTTTCACAATATATAATTATATATTATTTTTGTGATTAATCCCTATGCTTTAATTATGTTCCATTTGTAACAATGAAAATACATCCTGCCTATCAGATATTTACATGACAGTTCATGACGGTAGCAAAATTACAGTGATGAAGTAGCAACGGAAATCATTTTATGGTTGGGTGGGTCACCACCACATGAGGAGCTGTCTTAAAGGGTCGCAGCCTTAGGAAGGTTGAGAACCACTGGCTTAGAGGAATCCAGGAAGTTGCTGAAGACCATCTAGTCTGTACATGGGGTAGCATGATTTGAGCTTAGAACAGTTACCCAAGATCTGAGCCACTGTGAACACGGGTTTGCAGGTTATGTTGGGGGGTACAGGCCTTAGATGCTGAAGGAGATACAGCAGCAACATAGAAGCTCTCTTGCTTTGAGCAGATTATAATTCAGTGAAAGGGGGAGCTCACACACTCACGGTGAATTGCTTATAATTCCCATGGCGTGGACACATTCCTACTGTTCCTGTTACTGTTTAGAACTCATCTACTCAAGACAAGAACTCGAAGGCTGAGGCTTTGCCACATGTGTAAACAGCGCCATTTCTATTTTCGTCATCCCAGGAGTACCTCTTCCTGCCTTTTAAATGGCACTTAATAGAGTTGAGTGATTGTATCTGAATCAGGTTTTACTTAGCCAAGAGACAGCGGGCCAGGGCTAACTGACCAGTCTCACTGTTTATTAAGTTCGGTTCCCATTCGGACTTCTCCTCCACTGGTGAAGATGTGCCACCGGATTTGATGCCAGGCTAGAGAGGTGAAGGGGTCCTTGACCAGTAAAGCATAGCCACGCCATCTGGTTAGCCTTGCTAATTACATTTGACATATATTAATGGTAAACATTGTGTTGGGATCCATGAACACATCTGAACTCACGATGGTGAGAGATGACTCAGCTGTATGAAGACTGGCAGAAGGAAGGGTTCTCCACACAATGGTAAATCACACATGAAAAAGCCAGAACGGATTACAATACAACAATGTGTGTTCATTTCCACTAATAAATAAGCTCCTGTTATGTTCTTCTTATTCTCTATTTGGGTCAAATTACTTCGCCGCCGTATTTCCATTCTTACTAGGACCTATTTGCTGCGCTCTTTCCTGGTTTTGACTCTGCCTTGTGGCTTTGATCTTGTCTCTAAGGAAATTGCAAACCAGTAAATATATTCTAGTACTGTTCATTATTATAATCCTCGCCTTTATGCTGGGTGCCAAGAGAAGGGACTTCTTTTATTAATTTATCTACCTGAATGTGTGCTAATAGGAACCCTAATAAACACTTTGATTACGGTTTGTTGAGCCTTAGAGGTCCAGTTTGGTTCATTGAATTTATTTTGGCCCGTCTACATAGCAGCGCCACACTGCAAATTATGGTGGCTTTCTCCTCATATTGTTGACCTGACACATGGGAGCAGAGAAATGGACCAGAATTTTCTATCCAGTCTGAAGCTCTCTGTATACAACAACAGTGTGTCCTTACAAGCGGTGAAAATTGTTGTCATTATCGGGGAGTTTGGGTTCCGTGGTGTCAAAGGGAGCCAGACACCAGCAGCTAGAATCAACTGAGGACACGCAGGCACAGAGCCGTGTCTACATTTTCTTCCCATGACAACTTTCAGTCATTGCTTTGGCATCTGTTTAAATATTATCAGTAGTTTCCCTGGCCAGTGTGGCTTGGTTGGTTAGGTATGGTCATGTGCACCGAAAGGTTGCTGGTTCAATTCCCGGTCAGGGCACATGTCCGGATTTAGGGCTTGAACCTCAGTAGGTAAATAGGAGGGAGCAGATCAATGTTCCCCTCTCTCTCTCTCTCTCTCTCTCTCTCAAAATAAAATCAATAAAAAAATCTTACTATGTTATTGCCCATAAAATATAAAGATTTTGTTGAGTATTGACAAAATTACAGAACAGTTTATGATCTTTACTCCTCAGCTCAGACATGCAGAACGCATTCCTTGTCATTACTTTGGCAACAAGGGAGTTGGCCAGTGTGTTTAAGTAAAAATTTTGCCCACGTTTCTGTTGATCTTTCTTCAGTCCCACTGGGCAATGGGAACAAGACGTGGTGGGAATCGTGGTTGCGTCAACTCCGAAGCCAAAGTCCTTCGCAGGGGTGGGTGGGAAGAGAAGCATGCCTCCGAGGGTTGATGCTTATCTCGTTGGCCTGTTGGGTCCTCTCAGGGAAGATTCTCTGGCATAAGAAAGCTTATCGGTTGTCCTGGCTGTGCCACAGGATTGCACCAGCTGCAGGCTCAACCGTCTCCCACGTCAGTACCTCTGCCTCGCGTTTCAGCTGAAATCCTCTCTACCTGGGAGGGAAACCAGAGGGAAAGGTGTGTCCAATGGTGAGCCCTCAGACCCAGCTCTAGACATCTGCTCTGGCTGGAGACTGGAAGAAACCCATTTCCAGTGCTGTTCAGTCGAGGTAATACAGAAACAGCTCTGCTGGCTTTCATAGGAAGGCTTTCTGTTGTGGCCTCTCTGATGGTTGCATCCTCATAACCTGAGGATTTCCTTCAGGGCTCCTAGGATACTGGGGGGACAGTTTGCTAATCTAGGGGGCTCTATGCTTTAACCTTTTATCCAGATGATGTAGACACAGGTTGACGCTGCTGATGGCTTTGATGCCATGTTCTAATGTTGACAGACATTGGAGGAAGGTCATGCTTTGGAGCATTCAATTGTCTAGAAATGCCATTTTTAAACGAATTCATTACCTTTCTTATGCTTTCAGTTAAAAGGGGTTCTTGTGTTTTGCCTATTGCAGAATGCATGTTAATATTGACAAGTTTTGAGAAAAGAATAAGGATGTAAACAGACATTCCCTACCGGCTTACCAGCCAAAATATTTTAGTATATTTTTAAAAAATCTGTTGCTTAGAACACATGTATATGTATTTATTAATATATATTCGTACATTAAAAATAAAAAATTCCCATGATATGCTAACAAGAACCCGATATACTACACAATTTCTATTTGTACAATACATATCTTGTATAGATAGACACACACAAACACACATGCACATATACAAAGTAGGTATTTTGCAAGTGAAATTGTGTTGTATCTTGGGTTTTCATTAACATTATATTGTACAATACAGATGTATATAACACATATACATAATATACATATGTATTTATACACATACACACAGACAGTATGCCTTTTTCAAATTGAAATGATATTGTATCTTATAAAATTTACTTAACATTAGAATTTAGTTACTTAGGTGTTGTAACTAGTACCATTGTCCACATCTCTGTTTATTTCTTAATAAGTAATTCCTAAAAGCTAAAATGTAGTGTCAAAGGGCAAAGCTACTTTTAAGGTTCTTGAAAAATTGCCCTATTTTTCTTCTTTCCTTTTAAATACTATTATTTTATAGAAACTATCCTTAAAGATGCCAAGCAAAAATTGTCCACAATCCTCTCTAGAAACCAAATCATTATTTTATTTGGCCATGTCACCTCAGTTTCTTGTCCATGGACTTATTCTAGAGTTGATTATTTTCTCAATATAATGGGTAAAGTTGTATTTTCTACATTTTCTTTTGTTGTTGTAGCATGCATACTTTCTATGATAACACAGTCTTGTCTTTCTTCCTTCTTCCTTTCTTTTTGCTTTATTCAGAGACACCAAAGAATGTAGCTTGACATGTTCCCTTACTGCTGTCTCCGTCTCACACACCTTATACAAACACATGCACTGATATTCAGGAGAATGGACTCTAATTATCATAGAATGTGAGATCAGGCTCTATATCTCTGTGTGTGGACTGGTATGTGTATTATTCTGTATTTTCATTTTCTCACTGAAATATATTTTGGAGGTCTAATAAAGCTATATCTAACTTATTTTTTCAATACTTGAAGGAGGTATAAATTTGCTAAAATTTATTCAAGATACAACATAATTTCACTTGCAAAATACATACTTTGTATATGTGCATGTGTGTGTGTGTGTGTGTGTGTGTGTGTGTGTTTATATACAAGGCATTCTGTTGTGAAAAGTTTTCAGTACATAAAAACATTTTTTTTTCATTACAAATAATTGTAGACATACATTCTTAGGTGTTGATGTTTTTATTTTTGTGGTCTAATTTCCAAAACTAGAATCACTGGTTCAAAGGGTAGGTGTATTTTTGAATGTTAATAGGGTTTTTCATATTATTTTATAATATTATAAAAATATTATAATAAATCACATTCTCATTAGTGATATTTGAGATATCATTTTCCTCACATTTCCACTGCCCTTGTAATTCTCCACTGTCTAATTTTTGCTAGTCTAATGAGCAGCATTACTAATTTAATTTTCTTGACTTCTATTGAGTATGTTCATATTTTTATTGTTTCTTTGGATTTTCTTATCTGTCACTTACCTATGTATATCCTTGGCCAATCTCTGCCTTCCCTGATCCCTGAACCTCCCCCCACACACAAAAAAATAGTTGCTTTTTTTCTCATTAATTTATAAAAATATTTCTGAATATTATAGTTTTTGTCATATTAGTTGTTCTATGTTTGACTTCTTCTTTTTTAATTTTTCTAATTTTCTGCCATAAAATTAAAAAAAATAACCTTATGCTATCACACCTACTTTTTCCTTATGGAATCTGGATTTCCTGTCTTACTTTAGAATGTCTTCCCATCTATTTTTTAAAATACCTTCTAACTTAAATTCTAAATTTTCATTTCCTTGTATTTGAAATATTTTGGTATTTTTTTTCCATCTGGAATTTATTGTTACATAAAGGTAGAGGATCTAACTGTATTTTCTTTTATATGGAGAGTCAGTTGTGTAACCATCCCATATTCAAGAAACTGTCTTTTTCCTAGTAAACTAAATTTACTATTATCTGCTTTTTTATTTTTTATTTTTATAGTCCAGTGATCTATTTATCTATTGTCAGGTTTAGGACTCATTTCTTTGAGTATAATAGTTGTATAGCATTTTTTAATGTCTACTAATTATTGTTATTCATAAATTTGGTCTAGTTTCCAACATGTAGAATTCTGTGTGAATTGTCAAGGAATTTTATTAAAAAAATTACTAAACAAATAAGAGTAAAGCATATCGGGTTTATGGTCATAATGAACTCACATGTGTATTCTGATTTTTAGTGCTTTGACAGTTTTGTGGTTTTTACATTTCTTTGATCTCGTATCGGGTCCTTTCATAGCATTAATCTTCTTCATACTGTTCTCATATCTTTCTTGTTAGTATCCTTTTAGAGAAAAAGGGATCTGGTAAGATGAATAAAACTAGAAAAAAATAAAACCATTAACATAGCTGACTCGTTATAGGATTATGAATGAATTCTTTTTGCTTCTTCCACTTTTTTGTATTTTTCACATTAATCATGCATTATTTTTATATGGGTAAAAAGTTAACCAAATTTATTTTAAAAATGGAATAGGAGTAAGAGTGTGTTGGAAAAACTATATGTGCAATAAATAGATTCTTGCATGGCCCATGTATCTCAGTGGTTGAGCATTGACCTTTGAACCAGGAGGTTACAGTTCAATTTGGGGTCAGGGCACATGACCAGGTTGCTGGCTTAATCCCCAGCAGAGGATGTGCAGGAGGCAGCTGATGAATGATTCTATCACATCATTGATGTTTCTATCTCTCTTTCCCTCTCCCTTCCTTTCTGAAATCAATAAAAACATTAAAATTAAAAAAAATCTCTTAGCTCTGTAGATCAGTGATTCTTAAGGAGAAAAGGCGGTGGAGCAGGGGAAGGAGCTCTTTGTTAGCATTTTGTATATAAAATTTAATAAGCATTTTATTTATCAGTCACCATTTTAACTCTAGCATCTCTCTGGTACGGCGCTCTGAACATCTGTTGAATAAATGAATGTTATAAAACATTTTAACAAAATGTAACATTTTAAAATTTGGAAAACAAACCACAATGCTATTGTTTTCATAATATGAAATGAGAAAATGAAATTTAATAGAATATCTTGTGGGTTTGTAAGAGTATACAGAAGATATATCCTTTTTTTTCTATGAATCAGTAGTAAATTGTGTACTGAGGAAGCCAGTTCTCTCAGAGGGCTATAGTTGGAGAGGAGCATGAGCTTCATCTATTTATATGAAGGATGAGGAACACTGTGTTGAATCAGAGTTGAGTAACCTCATCTTTGCACATCAGCACTTAGCAAAGAGGCTAGCACTTACTGAGTACTCAAGGAATATTGGAAAAATAATGAAAAATATGGGATTCTTTTTGGTGGCTAAAGAATTGAGTATTACTAAACCTCTCATTTCTTAAGATATGTTTGAGAATTCTGCATTTCTATCAAAGCCTAAAACATTGTCCTAGTGAGAACAATGATACAAGGACCGGGAGAATGAAATTCACATCTGTTTTTGCCAATGGGCTGGAATAGGAAGCATGAAGGAATAGACCAGTGGTTCTCAACCTTCCTAAGGCCGCAACTCTTGCATACAGTTCCTCATGTGGTGGTGACCCCCAACCATGAAATTTTGCTACTGTTATGAATCATGGTGTAAATATCTGCATTTTCCGATGGTCTTAGGCCACCCCTATGAAAGGGTCGTTCGACCCCCAAAGGGTCGAACTCACAGGTTGAGAACCGCTGGAATAGACCAATTGATGGAGCAAGATTCCTGGGGAGATAGGAGAGGACTGAGCAGCTGATATTCAAAAAACAGGACAAGAAATTTTAGGTATGGCAGTCAGCACAGACCCAGCCACTCTTTGGAAATGCTGAGACTCTCATGTTTGTGAAGGAAGATGCTCCCGGCATCCATTCACTCAGTGAACATCTCTGCACTGTGTTCTGCTCAGCCCTGGGCAGCATGCCCGATGCTGGGAGAACAAGTCGCCGGGCAAGATGCGTGTAAGACAAGGACCCAGCCTCTCCTGCCTAGAACCCGCGTTCAGCAGACTCGTTGGTTTGGAGAGTAGGCTTTTGGCACATTCGTGTTAACAGGAATTCACTCTTGTTCAAAAGCAATTGATTCATCGCTAAGTAAACATACATGGCATTGTGGTAGGTTCTCAGAGAGCTAGCTGTACAGGCAGGGGATGTTTTGTCTTATTTGAGGTAATCACAGACATCGACACCAGCCTCCTAATGCCAGACAGAAGATGACTTGCTTTCCGAAAGACAGTGACACATGAATGTCCCTGAGAGACTGATCATCCCTGGAGGCCTTGGGAGAATCTTCTCAGGGAGATAGATTATAATCAGGACCTTGGAAAACAGGAATATGTGAGGCAGAGAGATACACTTTCTTTAAAAAAATATATATATATTTTATTGATTTTTTACAGAGAGGAAGGGAGAGAGAGAGAGAGAAACATCCATCAGCTGCCTCCTGCACGCCCCCTACTGGAGATGTGCCTGCAACCAAGGTACATGCCCTTGACCAGAATCGAACCCAGGACCCTTCAGTCCACAGGCCGAGGCTCTGTCCACTGAGCCAAACTGATTTTGGCCAGGGAGATATACCTGAGAAGATGGTAACTCCCCTGAGCAAGGGATTGGCAGCTTTGGGGTGAGCACAGGGTGTTGAGGGGACTGGGAGGGGCGGGGTACATGTGCTTTGATTGGGGAGGCCTGCACAGCCCTGGTGCTCAGAGGTGCTGGCTTCTCTCTGTGGGTGGCAGCATCAGAGCGCCTCCAAAGGGAAGCGACACATTTGAAGCCCGCCTTCTCGTTGACAAGTCCTCATGTGTTGGGAGCATTGGATGGGGATGAGCAGGACCTGGCTGGGCAGGGAGACAGGGGCAAGGCTTAGAAAATGGCAGATAGGAATGAATTCTGAAGAAGCAGGGGGAAAGCCACCCACAGCCCTGTCTGTGCGAGAGAAAGCCGGCGTCTTTGGTTGTAGAAAGAAAACGAGAAGATGTGAGGCACCAGGGCTGATAGTGAAGGGCTTTTAGAACAGCGGTTCCAACCTGTGGGTCGCGACCCCTTTGGTGGTCGAATGGTCCAGGTGAAACCTCAGCCTGAGGCCTAGGAGCAGCCATTAGAAGACAAGTCCACCCCAGTTACACGTTAGTCACAGGGATGCAGAGTGCAGCATTCATAGGTCACAGAGTCAGTCATAGTGTATTAACTATGGATGGCACTAGTTGGGTACTGGAAATATTGGGCCGGATACTATGTAAAGTGTCTGATTCTTTAATCACCACTTTCGCAGGGGTCGCCTAAGACCATCCGAAAATGCAGATATTTACATCACGATGCATCACAGTAGCAACATTTCATGGTTGGGGGTCACCACCCCATGAGGAGCTGTATGCAAGGGTCGCGGCCTTAGGAAGGTTGAGAACCGCTGTTTTAGAGGTAGCAGTTCCTTCGGCCCACATGGCGCCAGTGGAAACCTCTGCCAACACCAACTCTGGCATGAAGGTGCCCAGTGTTCACAAATCCTGATGTGTTTCTGGAGACGAGCAACTTCGCCGTCCGGTGATACTGAAGTGAAAATGGAGACTCTTTTAAAACCATCCTCTTTCCATAAAACCACCATCGTCAGCCATCAGCGGTATTCTTGGCACAAAGCCAATGAGCCACAATGTTGTTTAAAACGAAGTCATTATCTGAGCAAGTTGGGACTTCAGAGTGTGATGTGAGGGAGATTTGGGAGGCAAATATGAGCACTTTTCAGCTAATGCTATTACATAACATTCATTATAAGTCTTTCTCTACCCCTAGAAGGTTCCTATAAATTTGGCTATGGTGCACTCCTATGTAGAAATAACACATACAAAATGCTAAAGGTTAGATCAGCGGTTCTCAACCTGTGGGTCGTGACCTGTTTCCTGAAGGTCTTAGGCTCTACAGCAATGACCCACAGGTTGAGAACCACTAGCAGGGTCGCCTAAGACCATCAAAAACACAGATATTTACATTCTGATTCACCACAACACGAGGAACTGTATTAAACGGTCGCGGCATTAGAAAGGTTGAGAACCACTGGGTTAGATGGTTTCAGGCTCTCAGTGATAAAGAACTTTGTAGTTCTTTGAAAATTGTATTTTTTTCTATCTCCGGTGTCATACCCTTTTGATTTATGCATCAGGAAGAAGAAGGGGGTGGGGTGGGCACCAGGCATATGGGGCTGTTTAGAGAGAAGCCCTTTGGATTACATGTAAAATATAACCAGGTGCCTCTGGCGAAACTCAGAAAAGCCACTTCCTTGCAAACACTAAAATGACCACAAAGAAACAAGAGGCAGGAGACTCATAAGAACAAAGATGATGGGAGGGCAGACGACAGCAGACTAGAGCGATGCATGAAATGCCGCAATGGCAAGCCAATGGCTGGCTGGTCACCCATTTAGCAGAATGGTCCAGGTGAAACCTCAGACTGAGGCCTAGGGGCAGCCATTAGAAGGCAAGTCCATCCCAGTTACAGGTTAGTCACAGGGACACAGAGGGCAGCATACATAGGTCACAGAGTCAGTTATAGTGTATCAACTATGGATGGCACCAGTTGGGTACTGGAAATATTGGGGCGGATACTATGTATGTAAAGTGTCTGATTCTTTAATTACCATGCTGTGTACTTTACACCAATACAAAATACAGTGGTACCTCGAGATACGAGTTTAATTCGTTCCGTAACCTTGAGGCGTGGGAAACTATGAGACGCTCGAGTCGCGGTAAACTGGTGGGTCGTGTGCAGGCGGCCGATCTGAGAGATTACTCCTATCTCAAATGTTGCTTGTATTTCAAAGCAAAAATAGCTCGTATCACAAAAATCTCGTATGTTAGGGTACTCGTATCTCAAGGTACCACTGTAATATGGAGAGTACACTGTAATTGAAAAACAGAAATTAAAATAAAAAAGGCAATCCATCCAACGAAGGTACCCCAGAAAGGCTTGGGGTTTGGAGGCTACAGGTGCTTCCCAGACTAGGGATGAGCGGAGGGTGAAAACAGAATTGGGTGCAAGGACCAGTTACAGCTACCTATGCCTCCCTGACTCCGAGTCCTCGGCGGATTGGCGGAGAGGAGTAATCCCTCCTGAAAAACAGAGGTGAAACGAAGGCTGTCATGTGGAAGGGGAGACCCCAGCCCCTCCCACCTCAGTACTGATAACAAGGCTTGTCCCTTCCAGGAAGGAGTTGGGAGGAATCAGCTCTGAGGAAACTAGTCCAAGAGAAAGGACCCTCAAACACTGACATAGCATGGCCCCCCGCCATGAAATAATGAGGTCCCCACCTGATTGCTCTAGAGATGCATACAGTGGTACCTCGAGATACGAGTTTAATTCGTTCCGTAACCTTGAGGCGTGGGAAACTATGAGACGCTCGAGTCGCGGTAAACTGGTGGGTCCTGTGCAGCTGGCCGATCCGCGAGATGACTCCTATCTCAAATGTTGCTCGTATTTCAAAGCAAAAATTGCTCGCTCCACAGCTCGTATCTCAAAAATCTCGTATGTTAGGGCACTCGTATCTCGAGGTACCACTGTCCACAGAAATATGATAGGACAATCAAGGATCACCAGATGACACTAGTCATATCACACACACACACACACACACACACTCCAGTTCTGTTGGAGGAACTGCATAGGATGAAGAACATCTTGTCTCTTTCTTAAGCTCCTGTTTGCCAAATGGGATGGTTGCGTGTGTTTGTGGCTCTCCTGGTGAGACAGAGAAAATCTGCATTGTTTCAGCAGTATTAGTGTCTGCCTGGGTTCCTTCCCTCATCTCTGTCCCCGCTCTGTCCCATGTTCAGATTTAAATATAGGGAAATGACAGATGATAGCACCATTTTCATAATTCTTCTGGGAATCTCTGGAAACCCAGGAAATGGGCTTTTGTTTGGTAATTTTAAGGGCTAAAATTTTAGATTTTAAGTATTTTTATCCTAGAATGGGAGCGAAGAAACGTAGGGAATACATTTGCTGTCATGCTAGTCTACTCGTGGTAGTTTCTGTTGATTGGAGCTTGAGGTTCAGTGTGTTTGCTGAATCACTCACTGTTCATGGGTTTGGAGGTGGAGGCGGTATACTTAGTTGGGTGCCTCTGGTATTATAAAACACTAAGAACATTTAAAAGGATCTTGAGTGTTTTTATTTGCTTTTCTAGGAACTCTTACGGCTCGGTTCTTTGATTTGGGACTAGAGAGTTTCTGGGTAAAGTACCCAGTTCTTAGTTTTCTGGATACATTCTTGGGAATTCATAAGGCTCCTAAAATTATTATTTGTCACACTGTTCTAGGGGAAAAAGCCATATAAATTTTAGATTTCTAAGATAATTGGGCTATTGCCTCTACTTGTGTTAAAACCAAGGAGTTGTCTAATTCTTATTCAGTAATTGTGGCAACATACTGCATATAAAACAAATCATATTTGTAGATGCGTATCAAGCATTTCCTATGTGAAAGGAACTATACAAAGAATAAGCGAAGAAATATAAGGTCTGAATAGTTGTCCTTTTGGAGTGAGTGTTCTGGTTGGGGAGATGACAACTATCTACATAATATATGACATAAGAGTTTGCAAACATTATTAAGAATAATTATATGTTGAAAATTATTATAGAATTCAAGCCAAGAAAAATGAACTTAAACTGAGCTGCACAAGGAAGAACTTATAAAAAGTTAGGGTTGTGTTAAGTGACTGGATTTGGACAGAAGGAGAAGAAAGAGAGGAGTAAAAATAAAGAGATGAAATATGCAGACTATGTATCATAGAAATATACACTTGAAACCTACATTGAGTGGTCAGACTATGATGATCTCTGAATACATAATAATCTGGCCACTCAATGTGTGCCCTATATAATAAAAGGCTAATATGCAAATTGTTCCCTCCACTAGGAGTTTGACAAGCAGGCAGGCAGGCCAACTGCCCATGTCCTCTCCCTTTAACCAGGCTGGCGGGACCCCACCCAGGCATGAATTCATGCACTGGGCCTCTAATACACACAAACACACACACACACACACACACACACACACACACACACACACACTGAGTGGCCAGATTATTATGCATTCAGGGATCATAAAAAAGAAAAGAATCTGGCCACTCAATGTATATAATCTTATTAAAAATGTCACCCTGATAAATTTAATAAAAAAGACCATTTAGTAGGAAAAAAAAGAGATGGAAAGTCACAGAGCATATTTGCTTTGTAAGGAGATGAAACCATCTCTAGATCATTTAGGCATAAAAGTAATTTACAATTTGGCTCTTCTAATCCATGAATAAATCTATCAGTTGACTGAAGCCTCATTTCATTTCTCTTTATTTTTTAAGAGTTTTAAGAGTTTTCTGTGTAGAATACTTGCACATCTTTTCTTACATTTGTTTCTAGATAGT
The DNA here is from genome assembly GCA_004026805.1 of Lasiurus borealis. Lineage (NCBI taxonomy): Eukaryota > Metazoa > Chordata > Mammalia > Chiroptera > Vespertilionidae > Lasiurus > Lasiurus borealis. The sequence continues at coordinate 201,875 of PVJN01000290.1, read as the reverse complement.
TGATACTTTTATGATATTATAAAAGATATTTTTAAAAATGTTTATTTAAAAAACATTGATGTTACAGAGAAATACAATACATTTTTGGATGTTGTCCTTGTATCCAGCAAACTTGCTAATTAAACTTATTAGTTATAGTAATTTTGTCTATAGAGTCTTTTAAATTTTCCACATATATAATCATGCCATGTATGAATGATGCCATTTTATTTAATTCTTCCTGGTTTTATAAATTATTTTTTCTTGCCTTATTGCACCAACAAGGACCTTGTAACACAATGGTGATAGAAGGTGATGGTGGATATTCTTTTCTTTATTTCTGATCTCAGAAGAAAAACTTTTAACATCTCATCATTAGAAATTATATTTACTCTGTAATTAAAAAAAAACACCTTTAAGTCTTTTAAAAAATCAAAATAGTTAATTCTAACTAGTTTGGGTAATAGTTATTTTCAAAATGTGAATTAATGTGAAATTTAATAATTTAATCAACTGACTTACTATTATACTATTATTTTATTATTAACATCATTACTATTAATTTTATCAAATGTTTTTCTGCCTCTATGGTGGTAATCATATGAATATTTTCCCTCACTCTGCTAATAGGATGAATATGATAAATTATATTAGTTGATTTTCAAATGAATGTTTTCATTTCTGAACTATATCCAACTTAAATTTTGACATATCTTTTGTCAAAAGACAAGTTGATGAATCATACTAAGCGAAAATAGGCCCCAGGACAGGAGAAGACAGAGGCCTTTGACTGATATCCTCAAGGGGAGATTTCCCCTAAAGTCAATTCAGGAGGCAGAAAAGCTTTTGATTAAAAGCATGCGCTTTGGACTCAGACTCCCTGGTTTGAAATGCCAGTTCATTCCTGGTGTGTGTCTTCCTTCTTAGCGCATCGTCTAAATGAGGATGATGCTCTATCTAATCATGGGTTTAGACTGCGGATTAAATCATGCAACATATTAAAGTGCATAGATCATTTCAGACCATAGCGAGTGATTAAATTTTAGCTATTAACATTGTTATATTGTTGTGAAGGAAAAAAAAAATCCACATCTTATGGCATGTCCAACTGAACATTGAGAAGTCTTTGAATTTATTTATCAGACAGATTTTTATCAACTGGAGACAGAGTAGCTATTTTATGTTTTTTTTGGATCCCAAACCTTGAAAACTTAAAAAAAATTCTTTGATGACTTCAAACCTTTTTGACAGCTTAATTGAGGTGTAATTGACACATGATAAACTATGCATATTTAAAATGTACAATTTGATAAGTTTTGACATATCTATAAGCCCATGAAACCATCACCATAATCAAGATAAGGAACATATTGTCCATCAACCCCCAAATTTTGCTGCACTTCCTCCTTCAATCCCTTCCCCCCCATCCCTTCCTCAGCCCACTAGCCACCAAGAGATGGCTGCTGGTGCTCTGGGACAGTCTGACCCTACCTCTAACCCCCTCTCCCTTTTTCCTCTCCCCCCTTCCCCTTTGTAGAGAATGACAAAAGTGCTTTCTTACTCTGGAGTTCTGCTGGGTTTTAACGACCAGAGATGTAGTCTGCTACCAAACTCAGTACTATTAACATAGGGTTTGTTCTAGAAAAGGTGATGCTAAAAATGCCTGTAAATGAATATATTCGTTTGACTTCCAGTAACCAAGAAAGGCCTCATTAGGTGTGCTCTGACACCTTGAAATTCCACAACCACTCTTCCACTCTTTCACTGTTCATTCATTGTCAGTGAATTCACCATGGGGCATAGGGGGCCTATGTGTCCCTGGCATTATGATAGGAACTGGGAAAGATTCACAGGGGAAGTAGTAAGGCTTAGACCTGTCTTTAAAAAACTCGGAGTTGATTAGGAATAAAGTGAAATGAGTAGTAGGGTAAAGAAAAGTTAGTATGTGTTGAAGTCCACCATGTGCTAGACATGGTAGCCAGTGGTTTGCACTCATTGTCTTAGTTAAACCCCTCAGCAAGTCTATGAGGTAGGTCCCTATTAGCCTGTGACAGATGGGGACACCGAGGCTCAGAGAGGTTAAGTAGCTTGCCCAAAGTCCCAGTGTAACCAGTGGCAAGACTGAAAGTAGCAAACAGGGAATTAAGATTCCTCCTTAGGTAGGGATCATTCTGTTACTAGAGGCTCAGTGCATGAAATTCGTGCATGGGTAGGATCAGGCCTAAGCGAGCAGTTAGACATCCCTCTCACAATCCAGGACTGCTGGCTCCCAACTGCTCGCCTACCTGCCTTCCTGATTGCCCCTAACTACTTCTAACTGCCATCCTGATCACACCCTGACCATTCCCCTGCCAGCCTGCTTGACGCCTAACTGCTCCCCTGCCAGCCTGTTTGCCCCTAATTGCCTACCCCTGCTGGCCTGACCACCCCTAACTGCCCTCCCCTGTAGGCTTGATCACCCCCAACTGCTCTCCCTTGCAGGCCTGGTTCTTCCCAACTGTCCTCTCCTGCTGGCCATTTTGTGGTGGCCATCTTGTGTCCATATGGGGGCAGGATCTTTTGACTACATGGGGGCAGTCATCTTGTGTATTGGAGTGATGGTCAATCTGCATATTACTCTTTTATTAGATGGGATAGAGGCCTGGTACATGGGTGGGGGCCAGCTAGGTTTCCCTGAAGGGTGTCCCAGATCAGGGTATGTGTTACCTTGGGGCGTGGGGTGGCCTGAGCGAGAGGCCTGTGGTGGTTTGCAGGCTGGCCATGCCCCCAGCAACCCAAGCAGAGGCCCTGGTATCTGGGATTTATTTATCTTCTACAATTGAAATTTTGTAGCCTGGAGCAGAGCCAAGCCTTCTGCTCGCTCCATGGTGGCAGCCATTGAAACTTTGTTGCCTTAAGTGGAGGCCTGGGCTGGCCAGGATGTGCTGAAAGCTTAGCTTCCTCCATCACAGGGGGCAACCCAAGCCTTCCTCCTACCCTCTCTGTGGCCCTAGACCTCTTGGTTGGGTTAATTTGCATACCTGCTCCTGATTGGCTGGTGGGCGTAGCGGAGGTATGGTTAATTTGCATATCACTCTTTTATTAGATAGAATTGGGGGAAGTGAGGTATCTCTTTCCCCACTGAGTGCTATCTCAAAGGGTGGAATTCTTCGGCAATCTCAAAGAGGAGAGGCTCACACAGGCAGATAAGTGCTTTTAATTTGTGTGGCATTTTATCCCTGGGTTTCCAAAGTCCCAGTTCCCCTCATTCAGTCCTGGAAGAGTGTAGCTAGTGACTCAGCAGAGCTAGAAGCAAAGCCAGTGCCCAGAGTTTCTGTTCCATGTTGCAGCCGAGTCCACTTCAGCATCAGGCTATTTGCCGTTCATCAGTCCATTGTGTGTGGGGTCCACAGGGCTGTGGAGTGAGAGAGCCCCGAAAGAGGAGCCAAGAGAAACGGAGAGTAAACTCCTTCGTTTAGAAGATTAAATATCTCAAACCTCCAAGCAGCAGTGGCCACACCCATTCTGGCCAATGACCTACTGCTGTGTGTGACTTTACTGGGCCTGTGTCTCTCTCCCCTGTCCAGTCCCTTCCCCCAGTGAGTGTGGGGGAAGAGACCAATGGCTCCCTGGGGAGTGTGAAGCTGCAGTTGCTTGGCAGAGCTTCCCAGATGACATACCTACGATATTTGCCTTTGCTCCTTGCCTGTTATTAATAACTAGGTTAATTACAATAGTATCAATTCCTCCTGTGACTCAGCACGTCAGTCTTGTCGCTGCCCCCGCTCTGAACTTGCATCCTATGTCTGGGGACTAATTCCTTCGTAGTTTCTGCTGTAATCCTCTGTCTGTCCTCCTGGTCCAGTTCCTCAGCCCCTCTTCCTGCTGTGCACACCAGCCTGTGGATCCCTGAGGCCCCAGACCCTGGGCTCCTGCCTGGCCTCTGTTGTTTGTCTCAGGGTCAGAGCCCCCCGACATCCTGGTCCCCAAACCTGCCAATGCAGCCACCCTTCCTGATGCCTTAGACCAGTGGTTCTCAACCTTCCTAAGGCCGCGACCCTTTAATACAGTTGCTGATGTTGTGGTGACCCCCAACCATAAAATGATTTCTGTTGCTACTTCATCACTGTCATTTTGCTACTGTTATGAACTGTAACGTAAATATCTGATAGGCAGGATGTGTTTTCGTTGTTACAAATTGAACATAATTAAAGCATAGTGATTAATCACAAAAACAATATGTAATTATATATTGTGAAATATTTATTTCTAATGACAAATAAACGAAATTTTTGTCTTTATTCGTGGTGTACCATGGGCAACAGTCTTCATAGGACAACAGTAAACTACATTGCTACACTTTGCTACACCGAGGAGCGTGTGTTGGTTCCTAAGACCATGGGAAATAGGTGTTTTCCGCTGGTCTTAGGCGACCCCTGTGAAAGGGTCACGACCCACAGGTTGAGAACCACTGGCTTAGACCCTGATGTGGACCACCTGCTGGGTTATTGTGCATCTTGTGTGCTTGCCTGTCCCCCAGCCCAGGCTCTGCTTGCCCATCCCTTTTGAGGAGAACTCCCTGCCTCACAGTATTGGCCTGGTCTAACTCATTCCTTGGTTCCTGATTATCTTCTTCTGGTCTTGTCTAGTTTTGCATTTTCTTCTTCTTCTTTTTTTAAAGTTTATCTTTATTGTGGAAAGTATTACAGCTGTCCTGCCCCCACTCACCCCCTCGACCCAGCACTTGCCCCTCTCCAGCCTTCACTATGCTGCACTATGATCTGTGCCCATGGGCTATGCATAGATGCACATACATTCCTCGCTTACTCTCCCTCCCCCAACACCCCATTCCTGCCTTCCCTCTGAGATTTGTTAGGCTCCCATTTTCCCCAGCCAATGTGCCCTTCTTCTCAGGGGGGGATTGAATTCAGCTTCTTCAGGTCCATAGTCAATACCTGCCCATCTGTCCTGTTTAGCTTCATCATTACCTCCTGTTTTATTTATCCCCCTTTTCTGACCTACCTTTGACCTTGGATCCTTAACAAACAAATGTGGGCCTTCACAGTTAATCCACTTCCAATTTGGAGTCTACTCCCATCCAGTAGATCATGGGGACACAATCTCTCATTTTGAATAACGTGGAATTTTCCAGACGAACGAGGCTCCCTGTTTCATGGGTGTGTGGTGATAGGATGATTGCACGCGTCGAGTGTGGCACCGAAGACATTCCTGCGAGTCTTCGCTGGTGTAACGTTTATCCTAAATTTTCCTTTTACCTGAGACCACGTCCGCAGCATTTTTAAGAGATCATTAAATTAAATAGATTCAATTTTCTCTGTCTAGCCAAACTGCAGTTAGAAGGATCTTTGTATCTCAGTGATCATAAAAAAGAAATTCTAACTTATCTCTTTTCTCTCCAGAGGTATCTGTGTGCCACCCAAAGGTGAAGGGCACACTTGACCTTTGCACTCTCTCTCTCTGCTTCGGGGAGATTGATTAGCAAATAAAAACACACAGGCTGATATGCTTTAAATTTTTTTTTTAATTTAAATCCTTGGAAGGATTGGGCTTGGCTGGTACCTAGAGCAAGGTGGAAATGGATCGGCTCCTTGCAGCGTCCATGTAGAGGCCAACCAAACACAGAGTCACATGAGAGGCTATTTGAGGGGTTACCAGGTCTGCACTGCTTCATGTCTCTGCTGCCCCCCAAACCGCAACATAGATATCTGTCTAACGTGGCTAGAAAGTTGGAGAGTTTACACCCATTCAGTGCCTCCACCATGGCTTACGGTGCTGAAACACTGATTAAATTTTGTCCCGACTCATAGAATAATAGCCGTGTGATCACAGGGAAATGGAGTTGCAAGGCCTTTGGTTTCTAATAACCTTCATCATCTCCCCCCTCTCATCAGTGAGACAGAACACAGGATGCCTACTTTACCGCCTTCATTACGCAGTTGAGAGAATAAGACAGAGGTTACATCTACGGTTATGTCTTGATAGACTGGAGCAGGCAGCGACATCAGTGGAAAACGCTGCTTTCAAACTAATCAGAAAAAGAAATTGCTAGTCGTAATGAAATGGGCCCACTGTGAAACAGAAGATGAGAAACAGGGAAGGCGGAATTATGAGCAATGATAGAAGGACCCGGAATTGCTCTCCCCACTCTTCCTGACTGACTGCTGTTTACTCAAAAAAGTCTGTTCTTAATTTCCTTTCTCTTTGGAAAGATGAAATATGAAAATGCAAGTTTCTTCAACTTATACTTGCAACTTTTTAAAAAATATTTTTATTGATTTTTCACCGAGAGGAAGGGAAAGGGATAGAAAGCCAGAAACATCGATGAGAGAGAGAGACATCGATCAGCTGCCTCCTGCACTCCCCCCACTGGGGATGTGCCCGCAACCAATGTACATTCCCTTGACCAGAATCGAACCTGGGACCCCTCAGTCCCCAGACCGATGCTCTATCCACTGAGCCAAACCAGTTTCAGCTTATACTTGCAACTTTTTATAATAGTTTCAGAAATCTATGCATCTTTTTCCTTCTAGGATAACATTTGATTTCAATTCTAAAATTTCTACTATTAATAGGCAGTTCAAGTTCAGAGGGTATTAGTCTCATCGTGCAGTTAATTTACATTGTAAAAACTGTATGTTGTGAAACTACAATAAAAAAGTAACCTATATTGTTGCCACATAGAAAGTGACCTTTCTTTAGTCAGAAAGATAAAAAGTGATTTCACAATCTTGCTAATATAATTTCGAAGAACTAAGAACTTGCTTATATTTGCGAGTTGAAGTTACTCTGGTTATGAGCAAGTATCCCTGGCTATTTCTTTCATAAAAAATAAATAAAATGACCTTTTATTTTCAAGGTTTGCATATAGGTAAATATGATTCCTTTGACTTCTGTGTGTATGTAATTATATGGGATGTACACAACTCATGCTTCTGTGCTAGCAGGTGTTAATTCGGTTGGTTATCTTTTCCATTGATCTATTGCATTTAAAAATAAATTTTGTGGATATCGTGATTTAACTCCAAAACTAACTTCACTGATGAAAACACTGTTGGCTTCAACATATAGGTTAGTCGGGGACATATTTGGGGGCAGCGGGTCTTTTTTACTGGCCAGCAGATCCAATTTTGCAGACCCTGGCTATTCTAACCGTGACCCATGACAGACAGTCTGACCCGTTGCACTGAGATTTAAGCGACGGCTGCCTGTGGGCATATGAAGAACTAAAGGGTTCTGACCTTGTGAGTCTAGCCTCTCCAACCGCATCTCCTAGGGCTGCGTGGCCACACAGTCTGTGCTCCCATCTCTCTTCTCCCTTTCATGAACACCACCTTCTGTTTCTGTTGTTTCCTTATATGTTACTTCATCCTGGAGTTCTTATCTCCTCCTGCACCTGTGAAGAGCCCAGAAACCCATAAGATATCATTCATTTAGACCTCACTTACTACATTATTTCTTTATTTTTAATATATTTTATTGATTTTTCACAGAGAGGAAGGGAATGGGATAGAGAGTTAGAAACATCGATGAGAGACATCCATCAGCTGCCTCCTGCACGCCCCCCACTGGAGATGTGCCCGCAACCAAGGTACCTACCCTTGACCGGAATCGAATCCGGGACCTTTTAGTCCGCAGGCCGATGCTCTATCCACTGAGCCAAACCGGTTTTGGCATACCGCACTTACTAGATAGCATCTACTGTTCTAGGTACTTTAAACATAGAGATTGTTCTTTTATTGTTCACAAACGCCCAGTGACATGGGATCGGTGTATGTCCCCATTTTGCAGCTGAGGAAACTGAGGCACCAAAGAGGGAAATGACTTGGCCAAGACCACCCCGTTAGCAAGTAGTGAAGCCAGGATTTGGATCCAACTCCAGAAGCCACATTATTGACACCACAGTCTTCCGCATCTTGAACCCAGGTCACATACACCGCGCCATCAGCAGCAGGTGTCTCTCTTCTGCTTAACGGTGTGCTTATGTGTGATGAGGAATACGCATCATTCCGAGCACCTGGGACCACACATAGACGGTGCCCTAGAATTAATAGTTAATCATTGTCAGTGAATATTTATGGCTCAGGCACACTTCCCATACACTAGATTTCATTCTCACCATGATCTTATGAGGTTCCTGTTGTCCCCATTTTACAGTTGAAGAGACCCTGCCTTTAGGAAGTGATAGGATGGGAAAGAGAGACCCCTCTGTTAAGTTCTAGAATCCTTCCCCTCAACCACTGTAGTACATTATATGCGCAACACATTAAGGACGAAGGAACGGAGTAGGTGATACAAAACAGCACTGACATGACGATGAGTTTTACTTCCCTAGGTATCAGGAGTTCTTCCTTCCTCGTGCTCGTTTCCAGAATGCCCAGGCCACGTGCCCCTGGATCCCCAAAGGGATGGGCCAGGCTCTTGTCCTGTTGGTTTTTTTTTTTAAAGTCACAGTGACACTTCCATCTTCCACTGGATGCCTTTACCCTCTGCCCTTCCTTCCTTCCACACATTCTGTTGATGATACACTCATTTGGGATGAACAGAGTTATCCATCCCATTTGAAAACTGTGGGACCCTTCCCTTCATTTCTAACTCAGGATGAAGCCCTTGAGTCAGACTGTTTGGCCTGAAACACCTCAGCTCATCCCAGTGCGGACACGGGACTGCAAAGCTATTTTGGAGCGCAGAGGTCCTTTAAGAAAGGCAAACTGGCGTTGAAATAATCAAGCTTTTCCCTGCCCTTCCTCGGGAGACTGTTGGCCACGGCAGAGGCCTGACTGCTAGGGAGGAGAGGAGTGGGGGTTATCACTTACAGGGGAGACGCAGAAAATAGAAGCAGGCACCATCCAAAGTCAAGTGTCATCTTCTTCCGTTTGCCAAGACCCGAGTGGCAGCTACAACTCAGGGGGTCACTGAAGGGCATTTCCTCCTGCCTTGCCTTTGAAGACGGTGCCAGTGGCCTCACGTGCCAAGTTGTGAGAACCTCAGCTGCTGTAACGAGGTTAATTTCTGAGAACTTCAAAGGAGGTGCCAGGCTCCTGACAAAATCCACCTGGAGCTTGCTGCTCCCCTGGCATCGGACCCCGCCGATCACTGCTGTCCTGCCTGGGGAGGTGGTCCCTAATCTGGGCAAAGTCAAGGCTGCTGGCTGCATTTTTTGGGCAGTTTCCCCTGTAGGTACAAATCCAAGCTCGGAAAGGCGGAAGTGTAAACTGCCATGAAGTCTAGGTCCTTATGGGCCGTGTGTTGATCTAACAAAAATGGACTAGAATAAAACATGTCTGAAGCAGACACATCATATCTTTTGGCCATGCTTCCGGGAGACAAGAACCCTATCTTTCACGACGGTGTTATTTTGGGGATGGATGTTAGCTCGCAGAAATGATCTACCATCTACAGGATCTTTTTCCTAGTTCTGGACTAGGTTTCTTGGCATACTGTGCCATCGTCACGCTCATGGTCCGTGAATTCTTTTTGCCAAGACGACTTCATCAGTCCCCCGTGGTCCTGCAGAGATGGAGGCTTTGGCATCCTAGCAACAGATTTCTCGTTTCAGGAGGACCGTCCTGTGGGCAGTCTCCCACAGGTTCATAAAAGTTCTGCACTGCTTCTGATCACTCTCAGAATATCTCCAGAGCATTTTTGTGTTGATCCTTCTCTCTCCCAGTTGAGTCCAAAAATATACTTGCTTGTGAGTCTACAATCAAATGTCCAGATATAATGGCTCTCTCATAACATTACAGAAGTCTCACCTCAGTGGGAAGGCGGTTTTTTTTAAAAAATCAATTTGATTTGCACAAGGATGTGAATCATAACAAGGCTCTTCAATTTTTATTAATTTGGATGACCACATTAATAGTAGTCCATCTCATGATATGAATTTTCTGATTAATCATATTCTTTTTCTCCCAAATCTTACACATTTGTTTTTTTTAATTCTTAGCAATCTGTGATAAAGTAAAATTTGACATGTATACTAGATCATAAGCTTGACTTTTTGTAAGATTTCCCCTCCTCCCCCGATTCTAAAAATAACAACACTATGAAGTATGTTTCTATTGATTTCAGAGAGGAAGAGAGAGAGAGATAGAAACATCAGTGATGAAAGAGAATCATTGACCAGCTGCTTCCTGCACGCTGCACACTGGGGATGGAGCCTGCAACCCCAGGCTCATGCCCTGACTGGGAATCAAACTGTGACCTCCTGGTTCATGGGTTGACGCTCAGCCACTGAGCTACACTAGCCAGGCAACAACAACATTAAATACTATGCTAAGCAGTGTGCTTCTGTGAACCCCTTGAACGTACGCTAACCTCTTGCAGTGGTGACTGTTATTATGCCCACTTCACAGCTGGCAAAGTGAGGCACAGTCACAGGTGCACAGAGATCCTGTGACTTGCACTGACTTGACTCCTTGAAGCAAGTAGCAGTGTAGGCATTTGAATCCTGGAAGTTTGGCTTCTGAACCTGTTATCCTAACAATTGAACTGCATTTTATGCAGAGGACTCAAAACCAGGGTGTGTGTGTGGGGGAGAAGTGGTGTGGGGGAGGGAAGTAAGAGGACAAAACTGCTCATTTCCCCACCATTCACAGATACCTGTTAGAAGGAGACAATTAAAACACCTATCATCATGTTGTATACATTCAATTTATACAATGCTGTATAGCAATGAATTATATCTCAACTAGAGGCCCGGGTCATGAAACTGTGCACTGAAGGAGGGGTCATCCCTCAGCCCAGCCTACACTTTCTCCAATCTAGGACTCCTTAGGGGATATCTGACTGCTGGTTTAGGGATCAGGCTTAAACTGGCAGTCGGTCATCCCTCTCACAATCTGGGACTGCTGGCTCACCTACCTGCTTGCCTGATTGCCCCTAACTACTTCTGCCTGCCTGCCTGATCATCCCCTAACAACTCCCCTCCCAGCCTGATTGCCCCCAATTGCCCTCTCCTGTAAGCCTGGTCCCCCTCAACTGCCCTCCCCTGCAGGCCTGATCTCCCCTAACTGCCCTCCTCTGTAGGCCTGATCTCCCCTAACTGCCCTCCTCTGTAGGCCTGATCCCCCCCCACTGCCCTCTCCTGCTGGCCATCTTGTAACCACATGGGGCAGCCATTTGTATGAGGGCATGATGGTCAATTTGCATATTACCTCTTTATTATAGAGGATAAGCCAGGGGGAAATGTAGTTATATATACTTTCTGGATTTTTATAGGCATATGAACTAAAAAAAAATGGTAGTTTATTTGCACATATTGCTTTATAGTCCTCTCCATCCCCCATTTGCACCTTCCCATGTCTGAAGTCCTTCTTCCTCACCACCTGTAACACCCCGGTGGTGGCTGTCAGCAGAGAGCGGGCTGCCGCCCTGGCTGTGTCTGCCTCCCAGCCACCAGCTTCCTCTCTGGGGAGGAAATGGCTCTGTGTCTGATTGGGACTGGAGAGGTAGGTCTGTCACTCACAGCTGTTCCCTAGCAATCCACAGCGATGTCAGTCTCTCTGCTGTGCCTGGCGATAACCTTTCATAATCATCTCCTCGTCCTCTTCCCTGTCCCTTCCTGCTTCTCTTCCTCTTCTTCCTCCTTCTCTTCAGAGCTTTTGTATTCTTCTATTTATCTTTATCATGGCTTAGCTTGAATATTTCTCACTGTAAAGCCTTCATATTTTAAAAATGAAATCCATTGAATCCTCCTCTGCTGCCATGCGTGTCTCTCTATCATAGCCCTTATTTCCTGCTACCCTGCTAACCTGTGAGATCCTTCAGGAGAAGAGCAGGCGATCATTCATCTCATTTCCAGTCACTTTAGCAGAACGTTCATGCTGAGCAAATGCAGCCGAATGCTTCTGGTGCTGTTTCTGGAAGCCTTCAGATGCTCACGTTTTGCCCCTGCCAATTCTTAGCTGTGCAATCTTGGGAAAGTTGCCTGACCTCTCTGTGAGCCTCAGTCTTTTCATTCGCAACTTAGAGACGACAATAGTGGTGCTTAGAACGGTTTCTCCTGATAATACGTGCTAGTTCATTGTTTGCTGTTATGTTAATGCTGTTTAATAGAATCATTACAGTCAAGCTCACCGGTCTCTGTTTAGTGAAGATGTGTAGTTTGCACGTGGATGATCATTCCACCTAGAATTGGGCTGAGGAGGCAGCAGACATTCCAGTCAATATTTTTGGGTAAACAAATGAATAGTGAATGTGTTAAGTGTTCCTTTCCTTCAGTCATGGCAGACTGATTAGGAATAAAAAAAGAAGACAAAATGACATTTGGGTGATTTCTAACTCTTGGCTATTGGGAATAATGCTGCTATGAACATGGGTATGCAAATATCTCTATGACATCTTGCTCTTGATTCCTTTGGATATGTACCCAGAAGCGGGATTGCTGGATCATATGATAGTTCTAGTTTAATTTAGCTCTACTTAAATTAAAAAAAAATTTTTTTTTTGGAGACTGCCATATTGTTTTCCATGGCAGGTGAAACATTTCACAGTCCCTCCCACAATGCTCAGGAGAATCATTCATTGTCCAGGTAACCTTCCTTTATGAGAACACGAGCTGGGTTTGTCTCCGGTGTTGCCGTGTACTTCTTTATATTTTTAAAAAGCATGCCTCTGAAAAGTTTTAAATGACACTGTGCATTTGTAAGGCTGTCACATGTTCAGATGAATATAGAAGAAAATGGCATGCTGTCTCTCTGGATCAAACTTTTGTAACCTGCTGTATGGACAATTAAAATGAAGGTCGTTAATTTCCCTCTGGATTGTCTGGACTCACTGTTACCCTCTTTCTAAATTCTCTGAGGAATCAAGTAATCAAGTCATTCTCAGCCAAGGACTCCTATTTCTTGATTTAGGCTTTTCGTTGTTTTCTCAACAGTTCTGTCTGCATATTTTGCTTCTATGTAGACATACAGGGTGGGACAACAGTAGGTTTACAGTGATTAATAAATAATAATAATACAAGAATAAACTCTGTGCTTCTCATACTCACAACAATCAGCTTACTTTTATCCCATGCTGTAGCCCATTGGATAACCAAGAACAGATTACCACGTGAATTCTACCTGCCTATGCTTTCTTTCTCAACAGCAAAAGTGCTGAAGTTCATTAAACGTGTGGACCCTCTCTCTATATAAAAGCCTAATATGCAAAGTGGCCTCCCTTTGGGAGTTCAACCTACAGGGAGTTCGATCGCTTGCTATGATGTGTGCTGACCACCAGGGGGTGGCGCGGAATGAAGGAAGGCCCCAGCCAGTAGCTGGCAGCTGCTAGGGACCCTACCTATGCAGGAGGCCTCTAGTAAAATATAAGTAGATCGATCATTATTTGTAGCTGTTGGGCTATTGGTTAGTTCCATATTGTTCCAGAAAAACATTATTCAGATTAGGGAAAAATATATCACCTCAATAAAAAAGAACAGTGAGGTCCACTGCCCCCCACCCTCATTTTTTGAGAAGAACCTACATCCACTACTTGATTTATTTAAATGATTTCGCCTTTTGAAATTTGTAAGATTTGTATGATTTTAGGTGGAGCCATGAAGAGGGCAATTGTTTCCAATGATTCTTGTAACAACTATAATAAGCTTCAGTGATTTTCTTACATGGTTCATGATTATTTATATTTGATAACAAACATATGTATTTTGACACAAAAGTTAAACTTTTCAAATACCTCAAGTTTTTTTCCCAGAAAAATACAGAGAATAGATGCTTATTAAAGCCTCCTGGCTAACAGGTAGCATTTGACATGGTAACTGAGACTGAAGTGCTTTGTGCAATGTAAGTGATTCTGGCCAAGGAGGACGAAGGTGATGACTGTCTCGATTTGAGTTTAAGTTTTACTTTGATTCAAAATATTATTAGAGCCTGGCTGGCCTGGCTCAATGGTTGAGCATTGACCTATGAACCAGGAGGTCATGGTTTGATTTCTAGTCAGGGCACATACCCGGGTTGCGGGCTTGATCCCAGCATGGGGTGAGCAGGAGGCAGTCCATGGATGATTCTCTCTCATCACTGATGTTTCTGTCTCTTTCCCTCTCCCTTTCTCTCTGAAATCAATAAAAAAATATGTGAAGACATTATTAGAGAAAACATGATCGGTTGCATCTGTTGCAGTTCTTTGACATATCAAACTGGGATTCAGATAAGGAGCGGATAGAAAAGGTCAAGGACAGAGAATCTGGAGTCACAGGGTTTGGTGCCAGTCTCTGCCACCTACCAGGTGTGTGACACTAGGCAAATTACTCATATTCTCTGATCCCTGTCTATAAACCACAACTAATAGTGGCTGGTGTGGCAATTAAATGAATTTATATATATATATATAATCTTGCTAGAAGAGTGCTTCCTATGGAAGAAGCATCCTATAAGATTTTGCTAATGATTTTCTAACACCAGCCTTGAATTCGTAGGTTATTTTACATTCTTTATATTATTCTAGACATCAATTGTCATCTGCAAAAAAAAAAAAAAAAAAAAAGGAAAGAAAGAAAGAAAAATAATTTTCTTTTTCCAAAATGGTTTTTAAATGGGAACTAGCCGAAGGTCTAAACCCCCGTTCTTTTTGTCAATTAGCGGCCCATAATTGAGAGAGGGGTGGAGGGAACATTTTGTACCTCAGAAGCTCTGAGATGAATGCAGGGGGAGCGCAGGGAGGTTCGGGGAGTGAATCACAGGCATATTCTGGGTGACTGACTGTAAGAGTCTTTAATGAATGAATCATTGACTAGGCAGATGGGCTGTGGGAGGCAAACCCCTTAGTATGTTTCTTCTTTTACTACAGAAATATTTCTGGGAGATAATCCCAGCCCGCTCTTCGTGCCTATAGACTGTCTTTAATTTTAAAGTAATGGCTGTTTTCTTTCCTGTGTTTGGTCATATGTATTATCTCGTTTGCTCTTCACAGCCCTCATTGCTCAGGATGGGTATAAAAATCGAGTAAAATAGGTTTGTTTGTTTGTTTAAATCCTCGCCTGAGGAGTGAGGATATTTTCTTCTATGGATTCTAGAGAGAGTGGAAGGGAGGGGGTGGGAGGAGAGGATAAGTAGGGAGGGGAAGAGTGAGAAACATCGATGTATCCCATCCATTGCTTGCCTCCCACGGGAGCCCTGACTAGGGGCTGGGATCGGATCTGCAACCCAGATTCATGCCTTTGACCCTCCCGATGCACAGGCTGATGCTCTAACCACTGAGCAATGCTGGCCAAGGCTATGTGATAGAATTTTTAAAGTTCTGTTTTTAGAGCTTTATTGAGATACCTTTCACATAAGATAAAACTCACCCATGTAAAGTGTTCAGATCAGGGGTTTTTAGTACACACTCAGAGTTATGCAACCTTTACTGCAGTCCAATTTTAGGTCATGTTCAACTTCTTTCTGTCTCTATGGAGTCCTACTCTGAACATTTTATATAAATGGAACAATCCGATATCTGGTCTTTTTTTGTGTGTCTGGCTTATATCACTAAGCATGATGTTTTCAAGGTTCATTCAAGTCATAATCGATTCTTTATTTTTTATTCCCAAATAATATTCTTTTGTATGGATATAACTAACATACCTGTATTTTCTGGCGTATAAGACGACTGGGCGTAGAAGATGATCCCCAACTTCCCCAGTTAAAATATAGAATTTGGGATATACCCGCCCTATAAGATGATACCCAACTTTTGAGAAGATTTTCCTGGGTTAAAAAGTCGAATTATATGCCAGAAAATATGGTATTTTGTTTTTCTTTTCATCATATGATGAATGTTTGGGTTTCTACTTTTTGGCTATGATAAACAATGCTGTTTTGAATGCCTGTGTACAGGTTTTTGTGTGGACATATGTTTTTGACATATGCCTTGGGCATACACATAGGAATGGAACTGGTGAGTCAGACGGTAACTCCACGTTTAGCATTTTGAGGAACTGCCAAATCATTGCACAGGTTTACATTCCCACCAGAAATGTATGAAGGTTTCCACTTCTCCATGTCCTTGTCAATACTTGTTATTTTCTGTGTGTGTGTGTTTTTAAATATTTTAGCCATTACACTGAATATGAAGCGATAAAACTATATTTTTAATAGAAAAGAGTGATGCGTAGAAAACAAGTAGTACTTGAACAGTACAGGCAAACACTTGTCAGATCCAGCTGCCTCCAGAATTATGTTTCCTGTAATATCCAGCACTGTCAATGCACATGCCGCAGATCCTTAGACACGTAATTAAAATACCTCTAGGAATATACTCTTTTCATGATTCTTTTTCACTTTAATAATATATCTTACAGCACTTTCTACAGATGGACATTTTGATCTGCCTTATGCTTCTGACTCTCAGCCATAGTATTCCTTTGGAGGACATACCATAATTTATATACACACTGTTCTGATTAAAGGGCATGGTGGTTGTTTCCGGTTTTGTCCTGGTGCGAGTGGTGCTCCTGTGAACATCCTTGTGCACATGTCTTTGAGCACATGTGTGAGGCCAGTCCCAGGGAAATTAAATGCTGCTGCTCTGCGCTCCCGCCAGCAGGGAATGGAAGCGCCTGTCAGCCCACAAACTCTCCGGCATACCCTGTTTCCCCGACAATAAGACAGTGTCTTCTATTCATGTTTGCTCCCAAAGATGCGCTCCCAATGATTTGGCAGTTCTTCAAAATGCTAAAGGTGGAGTTACCATCTGACTCACCAATTCCATTCCTATGTGTATGCCCAAGGCATATTTTCCAGGGGAGGTCTTATTTTTCCATGAAGAAGAATACGGAACACACTTATTGTTGAATAAAAAAAAGGAAATTTATTACCTGTAGACGGTACGGTAGTCGTTGTCATCACAAACCAGCTCACTGATAGGCCTCAGCGCAGCCGGAGCTGCTCAGGCAAGGCGAGGTCTCTTTAAATCAGGAGTCAGACGCCTGACAGTAGCTTTGAGGGCCTGATATTCCGGGGAGGCCTTATGATCGGGGAGGTCTTATTTTCGGGGGGATGCCTGATATTACAGCGAGAGGCAAAACTGGAAGTAGGTCTTATTTTCGGGGGGTGTCTTACTTTCGGGGAAACAGGGTAACACTGTGGAACCACTAGGCTTTCCCATCTTGGTCAATGTGATCGGTGAAACATAGTTTATTGAAAGTGCATTTGACCTATGAGGAATGAGTCAAATGCATGTTGTCATAAAATTTGAAGCTCAATTTTCCAAATGTATTGAACTCCACCTAACATGGTTGAAGCTTTCAAATTTCTGAAACGAATTCAGAGATTGGGGTTGTCTCCAAATTTGCCTTACTAATTGGTGTAACCGTATGTTAAATGAAGGAGTTTATGGGTCCATATGTTTGTTCACCTGGAGTTTATTCCTCTGTTGCGTGATGCCAGGCAGACTTGAAGTGCCAGGGAAAGAAAGGATAAATAAGAAAACAGTTGCTCACAAGTTATACAGCGTTAGTAAGGGAGACCCACACAGGAACTAAGAAAGCCTGATGAAATAGTGTCATGCGCTACATCTGGGTGCATAAAACTTGGGATATTGCTTTTGGGGAGAGGCAAAAAAAATGCTTGTGGAAAAGGAGAAAGAGTAAGACACTCTTTTTAAAGCAAGCATTATATTTTACAAAGTCCATTGGCAAGCCCCTTCTGGTTGCAAGGCAGGCTGGGAAGGTAAGCTCTGGCCTGTGACCCTGTGGCTCCATGGTACCCTGGAGGAGGGGGGCCTGGGTGCAGGCCCCACAGTCTGGGAGGCGGTAGAGGAGCAGCTAGTGTTTTCATTACTGCGCAGGGCACGGAGCTGCTAGACAGCTCGCTGTCAACAGAGCTAATGGTCTCATTAAGACCCAAGTCACAGACGCCCCAAGCGATGCGTGAACAAGATTATTCTGGATAAAGTCTTCGGATGACATAATAAATATGATTTGCGGGATCATGTAATAACTACTATTGAATAGGAGTTATGTAAAACGGCGATTGTCTGGTATGGATGCTTACATATGAAAGGAATGAGGGAAAGAAAGAAGAGTCTGAATTGGTGTCATCAAGAGACATTTGAGATGGTGTAATGTAAATGAGGGCCTACATTTTGGGGATGTTTCTTCATACCTTATCTTCTTTTTTTTTTTAAACATAGAATCATTTCCTTTAGAGTCTTGAGCTTTATATATTCAAAACTCTCCATGAAAAACACAGCTGTGGCTCTTCATTTATTAGGAATTAAATTGTTCTTTATGTGCGTTTCTGCATAGTTTCCCCCAGAGCAGAAGTCTTCCAGGAAGCAACTGTTCCTGATGATCGGTGGCTGCTCAGTAGTTCTGAGCAGGGCAGTTGGGACTTGGATGGAGACTCAGTGGCTAATAATTCGTAGTATATCGAGCGGGCAAGGAGGGGCACGCAGTGGTGTTCTTCCCCCCCACCCTTCCCAGATGATGATCAAGGAGTCCCCAGTTGCTGAAACCGGTTTGGCTCAGTGGATAGAGCATCGGCTTGTGGACTGAAAGGTCCCAGGTTCGATTCCGGTCAAGGGCATGTACCTTGGTTGCAGGCACATCTCCAGTAGGGGTTGTGCAGGAGGCAGCTGATCAATGTCTCTCTCTCATTGATGTTTCTAACTCTCTATCCCTTTTCCTTCCTCTCTGTAAAAAAATCAATAAAATATTAAAAAAAGGAGCACCCAGTCTTTTAGAGGGGCTGCCCTACAACCAGCAGGGATTGTAGAAGGGATTCTTTGTAGCTTTATTTCATTTTATGTTCTAATTGAATTTATTGGGGTGATGTTTCTTAATAGAACTATATAGGATTCAAGGGCACAATTCTAGAACACATCATGAGCCCCCAGTCTTCTAAGGGGGCTGCCCTACAACCAGCAGGGATTGCACAAGGGATTCTTTGTAGCTTTCTTTGATTTCATTTTATTTCCTAATTGAATTTATTGGGGGTGATGTTTCTTAATAAAACTATACTATAGGATTCAGGGGCACAATTTTAGAACCCATCATCTGTGTATTGGATTGTGTTCAGCACCCCAAATCAAGTCTCCTTCCATCACCATTTATTCCCCCTCTACTCTCTTCTACCCTTGCCCCCTCCTTCCCTCTGGTAATCCCCAACTCTGGTCTCTGTCTCTCTTAGTGTACAGTGGTACCTCGAGATACAAGTTTAATTCGTTCCGTAACCTTGAGGCGTGGGAAACTATGAGACGCTTGAGTTGCGATAAACTGGTGGGTCCTGTGCAGCTGGCCGATTCGTGAGATTACTCGTATCTCAACTGTTGCTTGTATTTCAAAGCAAAAATCACTTGCTTGATGGCTCGTATCTCAAAAATCTCATATGTTAGGACACTCGTATCTCGAGGTACCACTGTATTTTTTTTTTGGTATTTTTTTCTTTTCTTTTTTTAAAAATATATTTTATTGATTTTTTTACAGAGAGGAAGGGAGAGGGATAGAAAGTCAGAAATATCAATGAGAGAGAAATTGATTAGCCGCCTCCTGCACGCCCCACACTGGAGATGTGCCCGCAACCAAGGTACATGCCCCTGACCGGAATCAAACCTGGGACCTTTCACTCCACAGGCCGACACTCTACCACTGAGCCAAACCAGTCTCGGCTGGTATTTTTTTCTTAATCCCTTCACCCTTCTCTGAGCCAGCCCTGAACCTCGCCCAGCGCCAGCAGAGGAATGTCTCTGATGAAGAACATCACCCCAGTTTCCAGTGGAAACACTAGTTGCCCAGGTGTGATTTGACTGAACGGTCCAGCGTGGTTCTCCTTCCGGGTGAGAAGCCAACCTCTGACTTTCTTGCAGTGGAATCGGACCTTCCTTTGGGGAGGCTAACCGTGCACCATGACTCTTGCAGGCAGGTTTAGTATTCTGGCATCGGATGGGCAATTTCTGAAGATACGGGGTTTCCAGAGTCAGTGCCAAGCGGGTCAGCTTTGTTCTGAAAATCAACTCTTAATTTTATGAGGGTGTTTTTGTTTTTGAAAAAGAACCGTTTTCTCAAGTAGAAAGCAGAGGTCAGAGTTCAGACTATTCATCCTGCTTCTATAAACTTTGTTCCAGGAGCCCAAGATTTATTTAAGGAGAAACCTGGAAAACTAACCCAAGTGGAAAACAACTTGCTTTCATGTAAAATGCACTAAGAACAGGAGGGAGATCTTGCAGAAGTGCAGGCTAAGTAGTGTACATGGTCTCGGCACCCATCTTCACACACTGTAAACAACCTTTCATGGACAATGTAGATCTCAAGGGAGCATGCTAATGTGCTAGGTGTCAGCATTTGTGGGCTCAGTCTTTGGCACAGGACTTTACCACATGACCCTGGACAAATTTTCCCAAAATGAGTAATACTAGCTTCTTTTATTAAAAAAATGTATTTTTTTTATTGTTGATAGTATTACAGATGTCTTCCATTCCGCCCCACTTAATCCACCTCCTCCCAGCCCCTAATACTAACTCCTTTCTTTCTTTTTTAAAAGTGTATTTTTATTGATATCCAAGAGGAAGGAAGAGGGAGAGAGAGAGAGAGAGAAACATCAATGATGAGAGAGAATCATTGATTGGTTGCTTCTTGCAGACCCCCTACTGGGGACCAACTCCATAACCCGGGCATTGAACCTGGGACCCTTCAGTCCACAGGCCGATGCTCTATCCACTGAGCCACACCGGCTAGGGCCTAACCTCTTTAAGGAAAGGATCTCCACTGGGATTTCCTGTGGGTCATTAATCTATAAGGTCTGAGTTATGAAGTAGGACAGAGCACATGTTGATTTGTATAATATGGATGCATATCCATCCTGCGATATTACATCCAAGGAATTCATCCCTTGAGAGTTAAAGTTGGATTATTTTAAATCACTGCTTCGCTTCTTTTCAATAATTCCGTTTCCAACTTACCCCCAAAGGGTAGGCCCGGTGCTGACAATAAGACACAAAGAGCCTGGGACTATGCATGGCGACAGAGAGGTCCAAAGAGCGTTTTTGTCAGACCTTGACTAGTTTATGAAACGATGGTGGGAGAGTATCAGTAGAATGTACTGAAGTTGATAGAGAAAAAAAAAAAGCGGGAAGAGTTAATAATAGTCCACCCAGCTGACTCCCCTGGTAAGCTGAACTTACCTGATAAAATGCAGTCCAATCTAAACAGAGGATTTTTAGTTTTCTCAGGACAAACATCCCACAGAAACACCAATGATGATACGGGACACAGATATAACAGTTTACAGCAGTGGTTCTCAACCTGTGGGTCGTGACCCCTTTGGGGGTCGAATGACCCTTTCACAGCGGTCACCTAAGACTATTGGAAAACACCCATTTCCCATGGTCTTAGGAACCAACACACCCCTCCTCGGTGTAGCAAAGTGTAGCCATGTAGTTTACTGTTGTCCTATGAAGACTGTTGCCCATGCTACACCACCATTCAAGGCAAAATTTCATTTATTTGTAATTAGAAATAAATAGTTCACAATATACAATTACATATTTTTGTGATTAAGCACTACGCTTTAATGATGTTCCATTTGTAACAACGAAAATACATCCTGCCTATCAGATATTTATACATTACAGTTCATAACAGTAGCAAGATTATAGTTATGAAGTAGCAACGGAAATAATTTTCTGGTTGGGGGTCACCACCACATGAGGAGCTGTCTTAAAGGGTCGCGGCCTTAGGAAGGTTGAGAACCACTGGTTTACAGGGTTTTCCAAAACCGCAGTCACCAGCCAGCTGGGATGGCACACTGGCAAAAAGGTCGCTGAGGATGTGCTCACAGCAGTTCATTCTGTAGCCCTCTCTGGCTGGCACGGGGCTTGAAACAGTGGATTATCAGAGGAAGACACTGCGCTGAAATCATATCAAAGAGAACATTGAATAGGCATGAGGAGGTCCTGGTAGGGGTCTCTTTAAGAGTTCTGTCTGTCTGGGTCTAAGAGAAGGAGTTGGTCTGCACCTCGGTAGGCAGATTCTCGGACTTGTAGCCTTGGCAGAGGAGAGGGGCTCGGAGCTGCGTGCCCTGGGTGGGGGTGAGACAGCACCGCAGCGACAGTGGCTTTTAGCAGCTCCCAGGTTTGTAAAAGCAGCCATGGCCAATTAGCAGTAAGTGCTATGTACTTGCAAGTTCCTAGGAATTCGACCTCTTTGAATGTGGAATCTTAATGTAGCTTAAAAAAACACACAAAAAACAACCCCCAAAACACAAACATCTTATCATATACCCTGGGAGAATAAAGAAAAATTAGCCATGGCGAGATGGGAGAGCTCTGAGATGTATTATTAATATTGATGTCAATATGGAGGGAAATGTACAGTCAGGAACATTTTAAAAACGGTGTTATTTTGCCCAGCTGGTGTGGTTCAGTGGTTGAGCATCAACCTATGAACCAGGAGGTCAGGGTTTGGTTTCTGGTCAGGGTACATGCCTTGGTGGCTGGCTTAGTCCCCAGTAGGGGGTGTGCAGGAGGCAGCTAATTGATGACCTCTCTCATCATTGATGTTTCTACCTCTCTGAAATCAATAAAAATGTATTAAAAAATAAAAATTGTATTATTTTAAATTACCAATTTCTTACAGTTTATTTTCATTTTTTAAAATCCTTACTCAAGGATATGTTATTACTGATGAGAGAGAGAGAGAGAGAGAGAGAGAGAGAGAGAGAGAGAGAGAGAGAGAGAAACAGTGATGTGGGAAAGCAACATCAATCAGTTGCCTCTTGCATGCACCCAATAGGAATTGAACCTGAAACCTAGGTAGGCATGTGCCCTGACCGGTAATAGAACCTGTAGTTTTTTTGGCAGTTTAATCACCTACCAGAGCTACTTCCAAATTTTGAATTCTTATTAATACTGCAGCGATTTTCTTAGAAATTTATAATATTGCCACAGGATCCCTATGTATTTTCTGCAAAACTTTTTTTTTCACCAGGATATAAAGATAACAGTTAATAAATAAAAAAAAGTAATAAATTAAGAACAAGGAAAAAAGTAACAGTTCCAGATTGCAAAGACACAGGAAAAAAATTCAACTTATTTTCAAGGTGCCAAATTCACTGCAATAGAAAGGACTACAGTATACTATTCAAATGTTATTTTCAACCCATAGGACTTATTTTAAAGTGTTTTCAGCATTTTTTTTCCTTTAAACATGTGATACCCTTTTCCTGAAAATGTTTTACATTCAGAAAATATGATGGAGCATTCTGGGCAGTTTAATGTTTCTCCCTTGCATTTTACTGCTTTTTCTCGGTCCAAAGATATTGTAGAACAGAGACATCTGTTGAGTTTGGCATTTTTCTTGATCTACTAGTGGCTAATGCCACTACTAGACTAATACAATAATTAACTCATTGCAGCTGGACCATGTAGCTCTTCTTTATTTCCAATCGTAAGTCTTTTAAAAGTGCCAAGAATACCAAATATAACGAAATCTAATCTAGAACAAATAGTAAATTTGATTTGCTGATCAGACTCTGAGATTCATCATGATTAATACAAGAGAAGTATTAAAATTGCAGTTTTTCCAACAAATAAAAACTCATGGACACGGTCAACTGTGTGTAGATACCACAGGGAAGGGGGTGGGGCCAGTGAAGGGTAAAGGAGGCAAATATAGGGCGATGGCAGGTGGTTTGGATGGAAGATGTTGACTGTCAGTGGTGCACCCAGTACAATACACAGACCATGACCATAGAAATGAACAATTGAGACCTATATAATGTTACCCCCTTTAGTTCCATTTAATTTTGAAATTTAATTAAAAATAGCTCTTTTTAACATATTCATTAGCTGTGTGGTAACTTCAACTGTTGATGCGCTTTGAAGTTAGGACTGCGATATCATGGCAAAAAGATTCCGCAAACTGTCCCTAGTTGGTTTATACTGCCAACCGTGGAGAATTAGGCAATTTCTATACCCACAAACCAGTTTGGATAAATAATGCAAATGAAGTTATTTGCAAAATGGGTTATTTGATTGGATTTTATTTTATTTATTTGTTAAAATATATTTTATTGATTTTTTTACACAGAGGAAGGGAGAGGGATAGAAAGTTAGAAACATCAATGAGAGAGAGACATCGATCAGCTGCCTCCTGCACGCCCCACACTGGAGATGTGCCTGCAACCAAGGTACATGCCCTTGACCAGCATCAAACCCGGGACCCTTCAGTCCACAGGCTGACTCTCTATCCACTGAGGCAGACCAGTTTTGGCTGATCGGATTTTAATGGTTGGTTCTTGGCCAGTATCATCAATTGAGGTGTATAGATATCACAAAGTGTTTATTTATTAAATATTTGAAATTATTTAAATTATTTAGGTGAATGTTTAGCCAGACTTTATCCACATGGAACTTTCTGATTTAACCTTCTTTTTTCTTGAGGAAAATAGTGGAAGTAGAAGGCCAGTGAAACCCGCTCCAGCTCCTTTTGCCTCTCTTACCAATCTTTGCCTGGCCTGCCTGCCTTCCTTCTCGAAGGTCTATACTTAGAATCTCTCATGTTATGTCGGTGGTGTCATCTCTGCTGTGGTAATAAGTAGAATTTTATGATGTTCAAGATAAATTGATGATGATAGTGCAGAGCGAGGATCTGGGGAAAGTCAGAGATTGCAAGAGGATAAGAAAGAGAGATTTTGGTTGCTCATACACACAGAGCAAATCTTCAGAAGGAGAGAAAACACGAAAAACTAAACTGAAATCAAGATAGCCGAGAGAAAGATACATTTTGCATTTCAGGTCTGGTTTGGAAAAGGAACGGAATTTTATTTTTCATTAAAAAAGGAATATCATCTATAATTTTCCAAGACTAGAGAGCCAAAGATATCAGTGCCTCAACATAATATTAAACCTCCCATCGTAAGCTTAGAAATGTGACTGTTAATTTTGACGGCCATTGGAAAGAAAATACCATGCTCCTTCTAAAGTGATATTTACAAAACAACGGACAACTGCAGATGATAAGCGATTTTCCTCCCCCGAGGTCTAATTATTTAGCTAAAAACTTGATTGATTTCTTTTGCTCAGGCCGCTGGCCACGTTACAGCAGCAGATAGTCCTCCTCGACCTTCCTTGGGGGTAATTGCTAAACACACTGTGAGTTGTCAGTCTTTTCTGTGTTTGACCCGTCACCCACATTTGACCCCATTGATCCCTCCCTTCAAAGACCTCCCTCCACTACCGAAGTATTCCGCTCTCCTGGTTTCTGCCCTCGATGGCTGCCCTTCCTTCCTTCCTTCCTTCCTTCCTTCCTTCCTTCCTTCCTTCCTTCCTTTCTTTCTTTCTTTCTTTCTTTCTTCCTTTCTTTTTCTAGATGCTTCTTATTTCCACACACTCTCAAAGATGGAGTTTCCAGGATCCTGTCCTTAAGCTTCTCGGCTCCCTTGCCTCCGTTGCCTCTGGTGGCAAGCTTTTAAATACCATCTCTCACCCTCCCCTGGAACTCTAGACTTGTCCACCCAGCTGCCTGCTTGGTGTCTCTACTTCCATGCCCATGAGGTTTCTCAAACGTAACATGTCTGAAACCTGATTCCTGATCTCCCCTCTAAGCCCGCTCAACTCACAACATGTCCCATCTCGACTTGGGGCAAATCCTTCCTTCCGATTCTCATGCCAAATACCGTGGTCACAGCTCCTTTCTTCCAGCTGCCAACGCAAACACCAGAGCATCCTCTGGGCCTGAGGATGAACAAGCACCTGGAATTTAGGCATTTCCTTCCACCGTTACCCCCACGCCC
The DNA here is from genome assembly GCA_004026805.1 of Lasiurus borealis. Taxonomy (NCBI): domain Eukaryota; kingdom Metazoa; phylum Chordata; class Mammalia; order Chiroptera; family Vespertilionidae; genus Lasiurus; species Lasiurus borealis. Next base: position 176,190 of record PVJN01000290.1, on the reverse strand, counting down.
TGGTCCCAGCGGCCCCCATTTCTCGCCTGCAGTGTGAGAGCAGCCTCACTCCTGGTCTTCCCGCTCTGCCTTTGCTGCTCAGAAGCTGTCAGCTCTGTCCTTGAACATGGACGTTGTAATGTCACGGCTTTGTTCAAACCTCCCCTTATACAGGGGAAAGGCCAGGTCGGTTCCCCACCCACCCTCACCTCTGGAACTTCCTGCCAATATTTGCTCCTTCTGCTTCAGGCATGTGGCATCCTTCCGGTTCCTTCAGTGCTTTGGACATGCCTTTGATCCAGGACTTCTATGTTCGCTGTTTCCTCAGGTACATGGCTTGCCTGCTCATTGTTTTATTTTATTTTATTTTTTGAAGTCATTATTCAAATTTCACCTGAGCCTTCCCTGACTATCCTAGTGAGAATTGCAACCCTCTCCATCTTCCTCTTTGCCCCCTGCACCACCTTCCTTCCTGATTTTCTCTCTTTATCTCCTTCTCCCCTAACTGTGTACTTTGCTTATTTATTACTCTGTCTCCCTACACTTATCTTCTAGTGTATGGACAGGGCGCTTGTTTTTATTTTTTTTGCAAGGACAGGGCTCTTTGATTTTTTTTTTTGTTATTGGATCTCCAGCATTTAGAACAGTGTCTGGCACATAGTAGGTGTTCCATTAATGGTTTTTCTGAGAATAACGAATTATGATCGGTCAGAGCACATGAGATGAATGCGCTGTATCTCATTCCTGAACTGAAGGGGAAGTAGAGTGTGTGTGGTGGGGGAGGAGCTGCAGAGGGCCACGCTTAGCATGAAGGTCAGGTTCACATCAAAATGATTTAACCCACCCACTTGGTGGGTCCCTTCCCCCCCTCCCGAGTCAGATCAAAACTCCTCTTGAGGGCACCTTTTACTAGTGCTGCGACTATTTTAGCATTCCATTAAAAACCATTTAAGATACAAAAAAACAAGGCTGTATTGCTTTAACTCTGACCTTAGAAGACTCTCGGTTTTATAACTGTTTAGAGAAAATGTGGAAAGGCTGAATATGTGTGCTGGCCTCAATCTTTTTATTACTCATCTCTATAAAGAGGCTTTTAGGGACATATTAAAAGTTTCCATCTCTCTTATCTCTTGCTTTTCCTTCTCATCTTCCTTCGCTGCACCCCAAACGGTTGAAAGCAGGACCCTGAGAGTCTGGAGGAGATGTATTATTGTCAAAAGCAGATGGGGATGAACCTGGCCTTCACCCTTGGCTCCTGCTCCCCAGAAATGCGACTCCAGTTATTGCTCTTGAACGGAGTGAGCTCATGTATGTTCGCTGCTCCTCACAACCCATCCATCTGTAGTTTCCCGCAGAAGTAGGAGCGATCGCTTGGATGCTCGAGTTGTTTACGACTTCTCCCCTGTGCTTCATCATGTCCGGCTAAAACGGAGATTAAAAACTCCGATTCTAAGAACAGGTGCCACGACAATGGAGGAAGGATAAATAAATAAAAAGACAGCGGAGTGTGGTACGTTAGACTGAGAGGGCAGGTAGGTTTTTTCAGACAAACCGAAAGCCAGGAACGATTTCATCCATTTCCTGTAATAAGCTAATGAGCGATGTGACCTTGAGGAACCCATTAAAGCATGCGTCCACGCGCAGAGGCCATTTCTAGGCTGGTTGTAGAGTGGTGTTGACCTTGGTTTGTCTTCTGCAGCATGGTCGTTTATAGAGTATAAGGTTAGCTTATTCAACCTTAGGAGTAGAAAGCTTTGCAAAAATCTCCCAAATTGCTGGGAATTTTGAAATGCAATGCTCATGTCATATAAATTCCTAGTGGGTTCATATCTTGGCTTTTTAGCCTTTGGAGACAGCTGCATGATAGAAATGTATCAGAAATTTTTGTGCAATTTGGTTAATGATAGGATTTAAAAAAAACAACAACAACCATAGCAACATAGATGGTAAGGAGCAAGCTACTTATATTATTATAGATGCCATAGGGACCTCCTTCCATCAATGGCGCTTAAAATACACGTATGTCTTCATTTTTATTTTAGGCTTTTATTTAGCAACTTTCAACATAATCTGTTCTTCATATTTTTTCCCCCCAGAATATTTCAACAGAAACAACACTCATGACACATTGAGATCATAGAAGGTCAGCATGTTTGAGTGCCAGGGGACTTTAAAGAACACCTAACCCAACATTTATTTTACGGACGAGGATAAGGGACAGTGACAGTGACTTGTCCAAGGTCTTCCATTGAGTTTCTGGTAGAGCTGGGAACCGAAAGCTGCCTCTCCAAGCCTCTCACCTACTCACATACTTAAAGCACAAATAGATTATTTCTCAAAATGAAGAAACAACATGGAGTTATTGTTCAACGCAGCCTGTCTGTATTTTTTGAACGTATGGAAAAGTAAAAACTATTACAAACTTAGAACGAAAAAAAAACAAAAACCACACATGAAAAACAAACTCATCAAGACCTACTCTATGATCTGGAGAACTTAAAACAAAACTAAAATATTCCCATGGTTTCCAATGTCTGAGACAATAATATATTAGGTTCTGCTAATATATTTAAGAGTTTGTTTAGAAATTAGATTCTTTTTACTGAATTTAAATGCCCAAAGGAGCTATGTTTATGAACGTTTCATTGCCAGCTCGCCCCTGCCAGGCTGTGGAGCTTCGCACTGCAGAATCCGACCTGGTGGCTGATATCGAGACCATGGGATTGTTGGGGTACAGTTTCATTTTTGATAAAAACAACACGAAGTCTTGATTCCACCTGCTAAGTGTTTTTTTTTCAAAGATATTTTTAAATTGATCCCAGAGAGGAAGGAAATGGGAGAGAGAAAGAGAAACATCCATGATGAGAGAGAGAATCATTGATGGGCAGCCTCCTGCGCACTCCCCACTGGGGATCCAGCCCACAATCCAGGCATGTGCCCTGACCAGGAATTGAACGGTGACCCCCTGGTTCATAAGTCAATGCTCAACCCTTGCTGGCCGGGCTGGAAATATTTCTGATGATGTAAATCACGTGGCATAGCCACGTCACATAGCAGCGGTCCTTGCTCAGGGGTCATCTCACCGAAGTGCAGCTTCCCTCTTCTGAGAATCAGAATTGAAAACTTTATTGATCAGAACTAGAAAAGGTTGGTGGAAACCGGCAAGTTTTAAAGTCAGTGAAAGCTCAGTCAAGTGCTTCTGAATCCACGCTGTCTATTAATCTAAGTACAGTTTACTCAATGCTTTCACTGAAGCGTGAATGCATATGTTTGAACAAGGTGTTAGGAGGGATCACCAGACCATACAAAGTCTAGGTATTCACCAGACCATGTAAAATCTAGGTGAGACTGGCACGGCACTCAGTTTGTGGAGGCCAATTTCCATATCCCGGCAGACTTGGCTCTTTGGGGCTGTCTTTGATTCTGAGCTTTTCCTTCCTGAATGAATTCCATGTGGGTCATTGTACTTTCATGCAGGTCATGTCTCTGCTCCACACGGAGGGGATTTAGAGGTGGAATTTCTTCTCTTCCTTTGATTTCCACAAAGGGCCACCCACAAAAGCCTTTGTACTTACTGGCGGGTTCTATGGGAGAAGAGCAACGAATAAGAAACATGCAGCTGAAACTGGTTTGGCTCAGTGGAGAGAGTGTCGGCCTGGGGACTGAAAGGTCCCAGGTTCGATTCTGGTCAAGGGCATGTATATTGGTTGCGGGCACATCCCCAGTAGAGGGCGTGCAAGAAGCGGCTGATCGTTGTCTCTCTCTCATCAATGTTTCTGGCTTTCTATCCCTTTTCCTTCCTCTCTGTGAAAAATCAATAATATATATACATAAAAAGAAAAGAAACATGCACAGCGGACAAGAACCTGGATATAGAATATTAAATATCTCTCTTCTTAAAAATCCATCGTCCAACCCAGACTTCCATTTTTCTGATGTTCTCAACTCTCCTGTCCTCTTTTCTCCTATTTTCCAGCTTGAGAGTAATCCCAACCTCTATAGCATCATTTTTTGTTATTGTTATCTTATGCAGAATATTTGTTTTATGCTCTACTTTCTGGTCTTATTTGAGTCTAAAACAAGAGCAAAACAAAGCAAAACAAAACTTCCAAACAACCCAATGTGCCATTGAGTTAATTTTCTTAGTGAAGAAAAATTCTCTCCTGCTGTGAGGTGACGCTTGTTAAGATTTTGTAAATAAACACACACATAAGTGATCACACACACACACACACACACACACACACACACACACACACACAACACTCTCTCTCACACACACACCCGCAATTAATATACAGCTCTGATACAATCACAGGCCTGGTGTTAATTCGAGTCCTTCTTCATTAGTGACTGGTGAACATTTTAGCTTCTGGTGGCTAAAGGAAAATGGCCTGCTGAATTTTAAATCTGATGCTCTTCTTTCAATTGTCCAACTTGTATACTTTCCATCAATCTCCTGCTGGATTTTGTTCACCTCAGATAAAAGTTTTTCCTCTTATAGGAACTACTCTACGAATCACGGAGAAAATTTGATTTGTTTGCCATTGCTTAGGAATCTGACTTCAGTCTACAGTGGGTGTATAGTTCTAGCTATTCCTTTGGACGATTTCTGACCAGTTCCACTCAAATGAGGGACACGCAACTCTTCTTAGCGCTTTCTTTCTCCCCAGCCACATCTGCCTCTGAGCTGCGTGCAACCATGGCATTTTGCCACTTTGCCTTTGGAGTGAGAGAAATCAGTTCCAGGTTGAGTGTTCCTTCCGAGAGCCTTCAGCTATTACTGAAATATTATGTCTGGTTACAGCAAGTAGGATTCTGCTATTTAATTTTTTTTTCTTTGCCGCTATGTGGAGCTTTATCAGTAGGATGGGCCACTAAATTGAGTGGGTGAGCAGGAATACATTCAAATGAGTGTTATTACCTGAATACCAAAATAAATCACCAACAAAAGCCACCTGTTCTTTGCTCTTACGGAAGTTAATTAGAAACGCTAAGGCATTTTTTGTTGTTGTTGTTGTTGCAAAATACTCTAGCTTTGAGGAGAGTGGGACCTGTTTATGGCAGGAAAACAATGGAATAATCTCTCTGTTTATGAGAAGGTAGCCAGAAAATATCAAGATGGGTTTAAATAGAGGGACGATGCATTGAAATGCATTGAAGTTAGGGTTTTATTGGTGATATTTCTCCCCAAAACCAAACAGTATAACTCTTTTATGGCCTCTGTAAAATTGAGGACAGATGTTGGTAAGGGTAGGGAATTAAAAAAGATCTTTTTTCCTTGCTTTAGAAAAGTGGCCAGAATCCCAAGGTGTTTATAAGTCACACGGTTTACATGAGGAAATATAGATTGCGAAAAAGCATTTTAATGGCAATCCTTTGGATCTCTGTTAAAGCAGCGTTGACCTGCCAGTAGATGAATGGATATATTAATGGGTCTGGCCTGGAATCCCCAGATGGGCTTTTCACTACTTCTCCATCTGCTCCCCCACTGCTCTCTTATAAAAAGCTTCCCCCAGAATCCTTAGAGGCTGGTTGCTCCCTCCAGACTCTTCTTCCTGCCTTTGTACCCCCATGCCAGTACCCTCTCTGCACATTCCCGTCCCATAGACGGTGAGAACTAAATGTGAACTATTTGTGGAACGGCTGGCTCTTTGGAAAATGCTAGACAAATGAGTAGACATGGTTATTATAAGATGTTTAGAAAATATCAATGAACCAATTAAACCTCATTTTATAACCTCTTAAAAGTTGCAACATCTTTTGTGATTGAGTTCCTGCCAATATTCCATTGTCCGTTGGACAGTGTTTATATATAAACTAGAGGGCCGGTGCACAACATTTGAACACTGGGAGGAGGGGGTCCCCTCAGCCTGTCCTGCACCCTCTCATAGTCTGCAACTCCTTGGGGGATGTCCGACAGCTGGGGAGTGGGCCTAAGCCAACAGCCGGACATCCCTTGAAGGGTCCTTAGTGCACCTGCGGAGGCGGGAGAGGCTCCTTCCACCACCGCTGTACTCGCCAGCGGTGAGCCCAGCTTCTGGCTGAGCAGTGCTCCCCCTTGTGGGAGCACACTGACCACCAGTGGTCAGCTCCTGCATTGAGCGTCTGCTCCCTGGTGGTCAGTGTACATTATAGCGACTGGTCATTCTGCCTTTAGAGTTCCTGATTCAGCAGGTCTAGGATGGAGTCCAGAGAGAGTGTTTGCATTTCTAACCAGTTCCCAGGGCAGATGGAGGCTGCTGACCTGAGACCGCAGGTGAAAATGCTTAGTTTGTTCCAAGCAAACGGGTGGTTATTTCAAAGAGCACCTGGAAGAAATCACAACTTAAGTGAAGAAGAAAACCTGCCCTTTGGTGTTTCTTTGCTGAGGCGCACACTCACTTTGGGGGCATCCTTTGTGGCAAGGGTGGTGCAGCTTGTGGACTGGAAGGTTCCCTGACACAGTGGCTTTGCTGACTTATTTGATTGTTGGAGAGAAGTGTGGCCGATCCTCTTTGCTTTGATGGTATTGCTGTCACTTCTTAGGGGTGAGGAGCCTCCTGAAATGCCAGCTCTTCCATTGACACATTCTAGAACCTTCAGTGCCCTTCCTCACTCCTCAGTGCCACAGGTTTCTCTGTAACATGGGGACAATTACAAAGTCTACTCGGCAGGGTTTTAAGAATAACGCAGGTCAAGTTATCTTACAGAATCAGCATTCAAACATGACCCCTCGCAATCTAGTGTTTTAAAATAGATTTTAAAATGTAAGCTTTTTGAATGGGTTTCAATGTTATTTATGGAAATAGGTATGCACGTTTTACTTTAAATACAATCAAATAGATACTTTTCAAATACATAAACATATAAATTAATATGTTAGCATATATAAAGTGTGTTGACATTTTTTTCTGTGTTTCTAAAAGCGATTTATTTCCTTATGTTATTTAATACTTATGAGCCATATGTAGGTCATTTCCTAATAATAACCTCAGCAGCTCTTGGAAAATGAGGCTGCGTCTGACACTCTTTGCACGGAACCGCCACCCTGAAAGCCACCTGTGGCTCTTCCACATGTAGAAACTGAGGCCCGCTTCTTCCACTCTCACCGCACATTCTCTCCCCTGCGCGGCTTTCTTCAGCCCACAGACCCCCCTTCCCTCCCACAATGGACAGAAATATGCATATCGAGGCATCTCAACACCAACACCTAGAGCAGTGGTTCTCAACCTTTCTAATGCCGCGACCCTTTAATACAGCTCCTCATGTGGTGGTGACCCCCAACCATAAAATTATTTTTGTTGCTACTTCATAACTGTGATTTTGCAGCTGTTATGAATCGTATCTGTGTTTTCGAATGGTCTTAGGCGACCCCTGTGAAAGTGTTGTTCGACCCCCAAAGAGGTTGCAACCCACAAGTTGAGAACTGCTGACCTAGAGGCAAACATTTCTAGCTGGTGTAGAAAATGTAAGTGAGGTGGTGGTTTATTTATTTATTTATTTATTTATTTATTTATTATTTATGTTGTTCTTGTTGCTTTTTTGGTGTGTGTGTGTGTGTGTTTAAATATATTTTATTGATTTTTTTACAGAGAGGAAGGGAGAGGGATAGAGAGTCAGAAACATCGATGAGAGAGAACCATCGATCAGCTGCCTCCTGCACTCTCCCCACTGGAGATGTGCCCGCAACCAAGGTACATGCCCTTGACCGGAATCGAACCTGGAACCTTTCAGGCCTCAGGCCGATGCTCAATCCACTGAGCCAAACCGGTCTCTGGCAGTGTGTGTGTGTTTGATTCTGTGTGTATCTCTCCTGCAGGTGAGGGGGCTAGGGGGCTGGGGATGGTGTCAATCAGGGCTTAGGGACAGGACCGTGTGATCCTCGGCGTCGGAGGCGCTGAGAACAGGGACAGATTTTCCCAGCTGGCCAGTGCAGAGCCATCCAGGCTCGGAAACGTTTGTTGGTGGTGCTGATGGCAGAAGAGGGGGTATTAACCGGAAGAAGGCCAGTGGAATTTTCCAGAGCTCAGGTGCTCTTCTGAGGCCCATGAAGGTGGCTTCCTTCATTCACAAATGCAGCTGACTCGTGATGAGGGCTCAGAAATGAATGAAAGGTGTGATCTGGGCTTCTAGGAACTCACAGCAGAGGGGAGTGTGCTGAGAAGGAAAATACAGGGTGCAGTGTGACCACCTCGGGCTGGAGGAGAGAGGGAGGGGGCAGAAAGCATACTGCAGGTCAGGCCAGGTCAGGGCGTGGGAAGGAAAAAGGTGGCTGTAGCTGCGACCTTTGCCTGCTCCTTTGCTGGCAGCGGGTCAGATTGGCCAATGGGTGACCAGCCGTCCTGGTTTCCCCGAAGGCAAGCCTATCCTTACCAAACCTGGACAGTCCCAGGCAGACCGGCCCAGCTGAACACTTGAACTTTCTGTATTTGTGTGGTGCTGTGCCTGCTGCATTATGGGCCTGCTTTCATTTGTATTCATTTGTTTGAGAAGCAGAAGAGTATGTTCAAGTTGGGATGTGGAGAATGGGGAGGTGTGGGTTTTGTATCTCAGAAAAAGACATCCGTGAGGATCATCCTATGGATCATGGGATGGAGAATTGCTTCAGGAGCTAAAGATAAGGGGAGAGACCAAGGTCAGTCTGTGCCCCGCACTCATGGAAGGCAGGGACACTGCTGGAATGGAGTCCTTGACATACTCAGTCTTGACCTCGAGTGCTGGAAATTGGTTTAAATAGGACCAGAGACAAACATCGGAATTCCTTTACAAACGGTGGTTCCTATCAACAGTTCATCAACTGTGATAGAAGGGATATGTAGTCACATTCGTCATATTAAAATTTTCACCATTTTCAGACACGCGTCAGTCATGATGACCACTGACTATTATTAGATCATATCTTTCAAAAGTTGTGTTAGATTAACTCATACAAGTATCAGTGTCTGCTATGTTTTTTTAAATTAATCTTGGAGTCAGATAGGACCTAAAGCATGTTTAAATATAACACTTCATGGACTTGTGTAGGCACTTAACACATTTATTTATCTGTTTTTTTGTAAGGAGGCTTTAAATCAATTAGAACAGTGCTGTGCAATGAAAACAAAATGTGAGTTACGTGTCATTTAAAATTTTCTAGTGACCACATTAAAAAGTAAAAAAAGAAACCAATGACATTAATCATAATACATTTTACTTAACATAATATATCAAAATTTTAAAACTACAATATAAATATTATTAATGAGAGATATTGCATTCTTTTCAATTTGCACCAAATTGTGGAAATTCTGAGTGTATTTTTTCACTTACAGCATATCTCAGATCAGATGCTAAATTTTTATCAGAAATATTTAAATTCTATTTAGATATCTTTAAAAAATTTACAGTTGACAAAGTAGATTCATATGCCAGAATTTACAAACATACTTAGTTTTTCAATGACTAAATTGTCAGTTTAAAATTTAAATAAATTAAGATGAAATGAAATGAAAAAACCCTATCCCTCAGTCACACTAGCTCCATTTTGAGTGCTTGATAACCACAGATGGCTAGTGACTATCTTATTGGATAGCAAAGAAGTAGAATATATTTTGTGTAAGATTTTAAAAGCGGGCATATGTTATTACTCTCCTTTGCCATTTGATTACTGTTTTTCTGTTTAGCTGACTGTACCTTTAAACTCCAATATACTCCACCTTTTTGGTAGGCGTTAGTTCCACATACTCCCTGTAGGTGGCAGCTCTCTCAGGGGGAGGAGTTGCTAGGACCTGTTACCCAGATTCGGGCACTTTTCATAGAAAAAGTCAAACTTTGGAAAATGCTTTGGTAGCAGAGTGGAGTCTTTTCAGCCCTGTTGACATTCTGCATAGATGGCTATTAATTATGAAAACAATTTCTTCCCCTCTTTTCTAGAAAATTGCACCTGACAAACAGATACAAGTGTGATCCTGGGCATTATTAGTTAAGACAATTGGCAAAAGGTGAAATGAGGTCTGTGCGGGTAACAATGCTGTATCTGTGTGATTTTGAATAAGAGTATTGTGGTTAGGTAAAACATATGACTTTTTTTTGAAATACATACTGATGTTGGCAATTTACTCTTAAATGTCTCAGGAAAAAAAAACAGGTAGCAAGAAAGACAATAGAATAAAAGCAGATAGGTGATAGAACCATAAACTGATAAAATGTTAATGTTCCAGGAATCAAGGTGAAACATATGTGAGAATATTTTGTATTATTTTTTGCAACCTGTCTTTTAAGCCTGAAATCATTTCAAAAACTGAAAGAACTGGTAAGCCTGACTCTTAGAAAAACAAGGAGAGGATGGGCCAAACTCTTGTGTGCCTTGGGCTTTCGTCCTTGTCAAAGAGCCTCCTGCAGTGACAGCTGGGTTGTCCCTGGTATTCTAGTTAACGTCAGAGTGCAACCCAGGAGCCTCTGGCCCGTGTGAAAAGAACAGAACCCTCCACATGTTGATCCAGTTTCCCGATCACAGTACCCTGGTGCGCTTTAATGCACGATCCTTTGCATCGCAACCTCGCAGCTTCTGGAACATTCTATATCTTGCTATCACCTTCCATCGTTAGGTAGCTTTGGCTGTCAGAACTGTCAATGGCTTTGCCAAGGCTCCGTTGGGAAACCTGCACTTGGACGTCTTCCTCGGCAGGGCATCTCTCCAAGGAGACTTCTTAGAATCACAGAAGGAAAGATCTAGTCAAACTCGTCTATGAAGAAAGGCTGCCTCTGGGACTCTAAGAGGTACATTCCCTTGCCAAGGTGCAATCGCTGGAGCCTTACACCCTGTGGAAGTGGTGGTTTCTTGCTAAACTTATCCTGATCCTCAGTGTCACTGGCATTCATGTGGCTTGTACCCATCCTGTGTGCGTGCCCCCACACGTATACACCTGTGAGATGAAGGCAATGAGGTCGTTCAAGTGGAGAAAAGATTCCTGTAATCTTTAATCATCATTTGGTCACATCGATGTAACCTATTGATAGCATTCTGGTGGCCATATTTGGGAGACAGTCCACTTGGATTTGAGGTCCTCAGATGATAGTTTGGTTGGGACCAGATTATCATTGGCCTTAGGAATCAGAAAAAAAAATACATCCGGGTCACAGGACCTCATACATTTGTCAAGAATTCATAGCAAACAAAATCTAGTTGAAGCTTACCCAACCTCATGAAGGTTAGATCCTTATATAAATAATGTATCTGTTTATGCCGTGAATTAAAATAAATATCGGTGAAAGGTTCACGGCTTGTCTCTTAGGAGTAATGCTGAAGACTGCGGCTTTGTTACTCTACCTGTTATTTCTAGAGGAATTAAGATATCTTGTAGCGATTGAAACTGGGAACTACTGAGGAATCCCCTCACGGCGAGGCTTGACACTTCCTCCCCTAAAGCCAGGCCTGCAAACTATTAAAGAAGCGGGAGGGGAAGGTTCAGAATCAGGGTGAAAAGTGTGAACCTGCCTCTGATTAACTGCAGTCTTGAGCCTCTTATCCTCGGCCAGACCACAACACCTGAACCGTGTGTTCCTGAGTCCGTTGGGCTAACTGGTCCATTAGCCTTACTAGGAACCTCCTGGTTAGCTGGTCCCTTGCTGCCTGAGAACCAATTAGAGATTGCCGCGTCAGCATCTATGAGCCAATAGGGGAAGCAGAATGGGCATAAAAAGAGGGACTGCCCCTCTGTCGGTGCTTTTACCAGGCGAGCTCCTAGCAGCCCGGCAGCCACGCCCCGCCTGACATGACATCGTCTTTAAACCCTGCGTGGCAACCCCTGATGCACCGCCGTGATGCCCAGGGAAGACAGGGCGACCTGGGAGTACACAACTGGAAGAACCAGAACCCTCCTGTCTCACTCTCTTCGTCCAGAGAAGTAAGTTCTACCAGAGGAGCCAACATGTGATACTGTATGTGCGACCAGAGGAGCCAACATGTGATACTGTATGTGCGAACTTTGGAACTGTATGTGCGGACTTTGGAACATGAAGTCATCGCTTCTGTTGAATTGTCACTCTGAGGATGAGGGTTCTCAGTTGGTTTGAAAGACACCAGCTGATGCTGGTTCTCTGCTCTGTGGGCCCAGGAGAGGCTGCCCAAGGCCGGGCCAGTGAGTGAGTGATGTTGGCTAATTCTGGTGAGCTGGGTTTGCTGTGCCGGAAGTACCCATCAACCCACCTGGGACGATCGCCAACAGCTGGTGAACTGTATGGGTTGCAAAGGGGGCATCATCGTGAGCGGCTCCAGGGACAGAACAGCCAAGGTATGGTCTTTGGCCTTAAATCGGCTTGGCCAGTGCTTACACACCATCCAGACTGAAGACCTAGTCTGGTCCATTGCTATCAGCTCTTTGTGACTGGGACGGCTTGTTGTGGGCACTTCTCACCCCTGAGAATCTGTGAAGCTGATGCACCTGGGCAGTGACTTTCCCCCAGGGGCTGGGGTGCTGGACCTCATGTCCCCTTTCATGCTCCTGTCCTGTGGCTATGACATCTATGTTCGATACTGGGACCTCCGAGCCAGCGTCAGGAACCACTTGCTGGCCACAGGTTCCTCCTACTACGGGGTTGTACCACTATGGGATTGGTGCCAAAGGGCCTGCTTAAGTCGAGATGTGGTGTTCCTGTTTGGTTATACTCAGTGTCTCTTAATCGCACATCACAAACCAGGTTCTGGAAGTGATAAAGGACAGCGTGTGAAGTTGAGCTATGGGACTGTGGTGGCGATCCAAAGTGCGAGTCTTGCTGGCCAGCCCTGATGACACGCCTTCCCGCTGACGTCGACACCCCTGAGCAGTCCGGTGTATTGCCTGCGCTTAACCACCAAGCATACAGGCAGGGCCATCCCAGCTGTGATCCAGGGAAGCCAGCTATTCAGGGACCTCTCTTGCTTGGAGGGTGCAGTGATGATGCTCCCCACCTGCACCCACAGTACTTGTCTGCCGTAGTCACCCTAGACTCTGTCATCTGGGCGCAAGCCCTAGGACATGGGACCTCTGCCCAAAAGGCCAAGCTGATTGCCCTAACTCAGGCACTCCGATGGGGAAAAGGAGCCAGGCTGCTGCATCAGCTAAGGTTTGAGCCCAGATTCGAATCTGTAATAAGTTTAGGTCTGTTTGAATTCGGTTAGTCTTTGTGGTCTGTCTTGTGGGGACTCGCTCCGTTACATATCTATTTATAGTTGAAAAATTAAATTAATTTAATTATTAAGATAGCTATTAAAAATAACATATTGATATATTCTGATAAATTACGGAGCTATCTAGCTTACTGGGCTCTATTTATTGAGAGCCAGTTATGTTTCCAAGATACAATATGATCAACCAATAACTAGCCATTTAAAAAATGTTCCAGAAAATTGTTTGATTCTCCAATAGTTTAAAATCTATTTGCAATAGTCGACTTCCTATAAATAAAAGAAGTTTAATTATAAATAGCATTAAAGAAAAAATCTAATTTATGCAAAATTTTGCCATGTTAATATTTATTTGTTAGTTTATTTAGGTGTGCATTCAGTTTGCTCATGTGGATTTATGTTTTATAGTTTTAAATAGGAAACAATTTGTATTATGCTTTTTCGACATAATTGTATTATAAACCCTTTTCAATATTTCTAGTGTTAATAATTACCATCAATATTAACATAGGATTCCCTTTATTATTAAATTTTATGCCAGCATTTATTCACCTAGTTCATTATCATTAGAATTGGAAAATTTTTCCTCCAATTTAAAACATAGTAACCTTCCTTCCTAAAAGCATCTACATATCTTTTCCTTTTGTTGAACTATTTTCCAAGAATTAATTTCTAGAAGTAAGATTACTCTAAGAATATGCCTGGATAGATAGAGAGACAGATAAATAGATAGATAGATAGATAGATAGATAGAGAGCTAGAGATGTGGGTATATTCTTACCAAGTATTATTTCTGAAATGTCTTTATCAGTTGCTAGATATGTACACATGGCATTTCTACCATCCGCTGACCAGATTTGGTCACTAGACCCAATATAGTATTCGCAAAACATAATTATGGAAACCAATAGAGCAGTTGTTCTCAACCTGTGGGTCGCGACCCCTTCGGGGGTCGAATGACCCTTTCACAGGGGTCGCCTAAGACCATCAGAAAACACCTATTTCCCATGGTCTTAGGAACCAACTGACTGCTCCTCGGTGCAGCAAAGTGTAGCAATGTAGTTTACTGTTGTCTTATGAAGACTGTTACCCATCCTACACCACCATTCAAGACAAAATTTCATTTATTTGTAGTTAGAAATAAATATTTCACAATATATATTTACATATTGTTTTTGTGATTAAGCACTATGCTTTAATTATGTTCAATTTGTAACCATGAAAATACATCCTGCCTATCAGATATTTACATTACAGTTCATGACAGTAGCAAAATGACAGTGATGAAGTAGCAACGGAAATAATTTTATGGTTGGGGGTCACCACAACATAAGGAGCTGTCTTAAAGGGTCGCGGTATTAGGGAGGTTGAGAACCGCTGCAATAGAGGGTTGAGGAGGGCCACTGGGTTTTGAAGTTCCAGTTCTAGGCAGGCTCTGGCCCTGGTTCCTAGAGATTCCATGCTCTCTGTCAGGTTGTTGAACCTCTACACCAGGAAGTTCAGTTTCCTTTTCTAAACTGTGGTGACTGATACCCACCCCATGGAGCTTTTGTGGGTAGTTTATAAAGCACCCAAACAGAAACCGGTTGAATAAATATTTGCTGAATGAGAGATAAATGGACAAATCCCTTCTTTCACCGTCTGCCTTCTCTGCTCCTCGTGTAGGGATAGTTCTCTCCGAATAAATAAACAACGAGATCAAGTTTATCTTCAAATGGGAAATCCTTCCCCCGGGAACATTAAAGAACTGAGTAGTATTTTAAACATTCTTCCTAAAGCTTTTTCTCAACAAACTACCTTTCCCGAGGGAATTGACCAGGATGCATTTGAGCAGAAATTTCAAATTGGACCAGAAATTTCAAATTGGTGTAGACAGTTGAGACATTTATCTCACGGAACGCAGAATCCAGATGTGGGGTGGAATCCACAGTTGGTTGGTTCACTGGCGTGATCATGTTACCAAAGTCTCAGGTTCTGTCCAAGTTTCTGCCCTGCTGTTTTCCACGCACCTGCCTGACTGAGAAGCTCTGGGTCACCCCACTGTAAAAAGGCGGGCGCCTCCAGCCTCTGGAATATGTTTTCTTGTTCGCATCAGTCAGGGGACAGAGACAAACTCTTCCGAAATGCATGGGCTGTTAAGTTTTTCCCTTCATTGAAAGGGGTGTCCTCACCCCTGGACTCATGGATGGGACTGGATTAATCAGGATTTCCCTCTGCAACTGGGGCTTACTGCTGGTGCTGGGGCACCTGATTTCATTTGGGGTTCCATTAAACTGAAGAAAATGGATTTGGCCAAGGCCGGTTTGGCTCATGGATAGAGGGTCGGCCTGGGGACTGAAGGGTCCCAGGTTCGATTCCGGTCAAGGGCATGTACATTGGTTGCGGGCACATCCCCAGTGTGGGGTGTGCAGGAGGCGGCTGATCAATGTCTCTCTCTCATCGATGTTTCTGGCTTTCTGTCCCTTTCCCTTCCTTTCTGTGAAAAATCAATAAAATATATTTTAAAAAATCTAATTATTAAAAAAAGAAAAAAGAAAATGGATTTTCAGTTGGCATGAGCAGTGTCTGTTGCAAGAAAAACAGGTTTTGGGAATATTGATCACTACTTGCCACATTATATGGAGTTTACCAACCTGCAAAAACTGTCTAGAAAACTTTAAAAGCTGTTTTTCATGCCCATTGTCTTTTCATGGCCTTTGATTTGATACCTGGAAATAACATTTTGATTCAAACTATTGCCTTGATTTAAAACTGTGACTGATCCTTTGGATTTTGCCTCAGAATATTACTATGAAATGAAGAGAAGGGGCTGTGCATACATTTAGCAAATATTTATTGAGCTGTTATTACAGGCTGTGCTGGAGATAACTGCTAGTGATGCCATGGACAAAAGTCAGGGTCGTTGATATTGCCAAGCTTATAATCTAGTAAACCAATAGATCCCTCTTTTTAATGGTATCAGATCCGGTTGTGGCTCCTTAAGTTTACACCTGGGAACCTTGCTATAGCTGCCCTCTGAGCAGCACATTCCATTTTAGTACAGGAAATGGAAGACAAGATTATTTTTTTTCTTGATACTGATGTCATAATTTACCAAATATTATTTCCAACATGTCTTGGCTGAAAGTTTTTCTAAGAGATGATTGAACTCTGGCTCATTGCTATCAAAAGGAACAACTCAGCATAAATTACATAGATTTAAACTCTTGGTTGGGAGTGGGCTTTTCCCAACATTTAAGTAGACAACTCTAAATAGCCTGAGCCAACAGGTTAATTCATTTTTCAGCACTTCTAGGATAATAAAAGCATAGTATGCTAATTAGACCGGACGTCCTTCTGGACATCCTTCCAGACCACCTTTTGGATGTGAGGAAAGTCCTGGTCCTGGGCGGCTACCGGCGGCTGGAGGGAAGCCCAGGGAAGCCTGTGCTGGCAGCCAGGGGAAGGAAGGCATATTCTTTTAAAAAAATATATATATTTTGATTTTTTAGAGAGAGGAAGGGAAAGGATAGAGAGTTAGAAACATCGATGAGAGAGAGGCATTGATCAGCTGTCTCCTGCACGCCTCCTACTGGGGATGTGCCCGCAACCAAGGTACATGCCTTTGACTGGAATCGAACCTGGGACCTTTCAGTCCCCAAGCCGATGCTCTATCCCCTGAGCCAAACCGGTTTCGGCAGGAAGACATATTGTTGCACGAATTTTGTGCATCGGGTCTCTAATGTACTACTAATAATAGCAGCCCTATCAGTACAATGTTCTTAACACATACTGTTGTATAGATACCATCTTTATTTCTCCTATGGGTTGTCATAAAGGCAGTTGAAATCATCACACTTTGGCCAGTGTAGCTCAGTTGGTTGAGTGTCGTCCTGTAGGCCTCAAAAGGTTGCGGGTTCGATTCTGGGTCAGGATACATGCCTGGGTTAGGACACCTGCCTGGGTTGGGGGCTTGAGCCCTGGTAGGGGTGTGCAGGAAGCAGCCGATCGATGTTTCCCTCTCAATTTTTCTTTTTTTTCTTTATTGATTAAGGTGTTACATATGTGTCCTTATTCCCTCATTACCCCCCCTCCCCCCACCACCCATCCACCCTTCATACTCTCACCCTCTTGTTGTCTGTGTCCATTGGTTAGGCTTATATGCATGCATAAAGTCCTTAGGTTGATCTCTCTCCCTTACCCTCACTCTCCCCTACCTTCCCTCTGAGGTTTGATGGTCTGATTGATGTTTCTCTGTCTCTGGATCTGTTTTTGTTCATCAGCTTATGTTGTTCATTATATTCCACAAATGAGTGAGATCATGTGATATTTATCTTTCTCTGACTGGCTTATTTCACTTAGCATATTGCTCTCAATGTTTCTTTAAATTTTCTCTCTAAAAAAAATCAATTAAAAAGAGAGAGTGTTAGTGACAATGACCTCTGACTCTTTTTCAGTGCCACTGTTTTAAAAAAATAATCATCACTAACAAAACCAGGCATAATTTTGACTGTTTTATAAAACATTCCAGTTATTAAGTAGAATCGATATCTAACTAATGTATAATTTAACTGTAATATTTAATTGAATGCAACTATAATTAAATATAATTGATAATAACCAAAGAAGTTAAAATTAAATTCTCTGAACAAAAATCCTAAAACTGATCACTTCTTTTCAAGAGGTGACAGTGATATGTAATTAGGTGTATATGCAGAAAGCAAAGAAGAATGAAGGCAATATAAAGAATCTTAGACAAAATATTTTTAGTATAACTGATTAGTTATGTATATAATTTTGCGATTAGAAATCTGGTTCAGTCCATTTTTCTTTACAAATATTCGGTCATAATGGGAAGCGAAAGAAAGTTGGTGAGAGGGAGACTTTCTAGAAACCACTGCACCTCACATTAGACATGAAGATGGTTAATTTGACTATGTCAGTTGTGCTGAGAAAAAAATGAGGAGAGTAAAAGTGTTCAGAGAGAGGGAAAAAGTTTGACAGGCAAAAAGACTCCCCCCCCCCCACCCCACACACACACATAATAGAAATACAAAGGAAGCACCTGTCTCGGTAAGATGGCCCAGCTCTGTCCCCCAGAAGCACGGATTACACTAGAATTTTCTACAGACATCCCTGTAAATCACCGAGCAATAATGTATAACTTATTTGCTTAAAATTTCCGGTTAATGTGCTTCCGCAGCCTTTTGTAGATAACGATGCTCGCTCTGCTCCTTATTATGGAGGCAGAGCGGCGTCTCTTTGTGCCGCCCTCCGTCTGCGCTATACTTTTTATTGCGCGGCAGCCATAGAACTGTGTCCGTGCCTATTGTTGGCTGCCTGATGGGAATGCGTGTAATTGAAAGCGTTTATCCTCTCTTAGTGGAAAAATTGGGCACTTGGGAAGAAATGAAATCCCCCACCTTTGTCCGCAGCGCAGGAGACACTGTTCGCTCAGCTTTGTTCTAAAGTTTCCACTTTTCCGCCGCCTAACCTGTTGCAAACTTCGTCCTGGGATTGCTCCCGGCCGTCTAGATGTCCATGCTCATGCAGGGATGCCTTCCGTGGCTATTTCACCATTGATAAAAAAAAAAAAATGTATTCTTTCAGAAGGCGCCTGGAATGACAGGAAGAGAATTTGCAGGAGATTGCCGAGTGGGAGGAAAAAGTGATAGTGCAAATATAAAAAACAAAACAAAACACCAGCCCTCGTTTTAAAATAAGCCGCTCTAGAAGTGACATTTAAGTGTATATGTTTAGGTATTTGCTTAATTGTGAACAGGATTACCTCTGGGGAAGTGAGATTAGGAAAGAAGAGGAGAAACTTTAATTTCTTTTTTAAAAAATATATTTTATTTATTTATTTTATAGACAGGAAGGGAGAGAGAGAGTCAGAAACATCAATGAGAGAGAGACATCGATCAGCCGCCTCCTGCACACTCCCCACTGGGGATGTGCCTGCAACCAAGGTACATGCCCTTGACCGGAATCGAACCTGGGACCCTTTAGTCTGCAGGCCAACAACGCTCTATCCACTGAGCCGAACCGGTTTCGGCAGAAACTTTAATTTCTCACATTAGACATTTTACTTTATACCCTTCTGTATTGTTTAAAGTTTGAAAAATGAGCATGTGTTATTTATTTGTTTGTTTGTTTGTTTATTTATTTTTTACTTATAACAAAAAGAACTAATAAAAAACCTACAGGGAGTAAGAAATGATTTGGAATGGGATATGTGTAAGTAATTCATTTGCCACTACGCCGCTTGCCTGTTATTTTCTCCTGCTAAATCACAGCTCCCCTGCTTCTCTCCGGAGGTTGCTTTAAGAAGGAAGGGCCCACTTTTCTATGAAACAAACAGCTCAACCTCCCACCTCCGGCCTAAAGTCCTTTTTTTTGGTTTTGTTAACAACACACGCTCTACGCAGATTGTTCAGGTAAGTCAAGGAAGGTGGGTGTTCAGCAGCGCAGGGCACACGGCCATTGCCAGTGGCAAACCATGCTTTTGTGACAGTTCATTTGTCAGCTTGAGGTAGGCAGGGAGATTGGCACTACAGGAAGTGAGAGGCCAGGAGGGGTCTTCACTGTACTGGGCACTTGGCCATGCACCACAGTGTCACGAATGAGTGGCCCTTCAAATTCACCCACTGGCCTAAAACTTTCTGGACTTTTCTTGATTCTACCACAAAACCATGAAAAGTAGCTATTTGCTTTTGTAATATCTTTTACATCGTATTACAAAGGACAGGTTGGATTTTGTGTGGTCACAGATATGTGCAAAAGAGGACCAACAATTTGATTTGGATCCCGTTGGTTTTAAATTTAAAAATATCTTTATTGATTTCAGAGAGGAAGGGGAGAGAGAGAGAAAGAGAGAAACATCAATGATGAGAGAGAATCACTGGTCGGCTGCTTTCTGAACACCCCACACAGGGGACAGATCCTGCAACCCCTTATTCAAATAGGGTCACATGTGTCCTGACTGGGAATTGAACCATGACCTCCTAGTTCAGTGGTCAGCAAATCACTCATAAGCCACATGTGGCTCTTTGGCCCCTTGAGTGTGGCTCTTCCACAAAATACCACGGCCTGGGCGAGTCTATTTTGAAGAAATGGCATTGGAAGAAGTTTAAGTTTAAAACATTTGGCTCTCAAAAGAAATGTCAACCATTGTCCTGTTGCTATTTGGCTCTGTGGACTAATGAGTTTGCCGACCACTGGCGTAGTTCACAGGTTGACTCTCAACCACTGAGCCATGCCAGCTGGTCCCTTTGGTTTTAACTTTTAAGGTAAGATTTAACCAAATATGTGGCAGATGCTCCCAATAAGCATGATTTACTGTAGTTTTTAGGGATTTATGGTCCGGGCGCTGTTTGGAGGAGCTTTGAGTGCAGAGAAGCCAGAGGGACATAAGGGCTTGGAGAGCTAAGTGCTGCATGACAATCTCCACACGTGTGAGCAGTTTAGAACGGAAAAAGCCAGATTTGCACATCAATGACCATAAACTTTGGATTCTCATCAGGTGGACGGTCTAGGAATACATGCGTAAATGCTAAATGACTGCTTGACCGGAGGTTACAGCCATAAAAGCTCTGAGTGGTCGGAAAGTGGACAAATTGTGAAGCATTAGTGGTTCTCTTCCTTTCCTCAGCTCTTCTAAAACATCCTCCTCTTCGTTTGACTGGACCTCGAATCGATTGCTTCTTGGATTATTAAACACCCCTTTCCTTCAGGTTCTGACAGGTTGCCTTGTGATCCCCAAAAGAGATGCGGAAGTGCTCACCCTCAAGGCCTAAGAATGTGACCCTATTAGAATAGGGGGTCTTTACAGAGGTCATGGAATGAACATACGATCGTGAGGATGGGCTCTAACCCAATAGGACTGGCGTCCACTAAAAAGTGGACCCAGCCAAAACCGGTTTGGCTCAGTGGATAGAGCATCTGTCTGCGGACTGAAAGGTCCCAGGTTCGATTCTGGTCAAGGGCAAGTACCTTGGTTGCGGGCACATCCCAGTTTGGGGTGTACAGGAGGCAGCTGATGGATGTCTCTCTCTCATTGATGTTTCTAACTCTCTATCCCTCTCCCTTACTCTCTGTAAAAAAATCAATAAAATATATATTTTTTAAAAAAGTGGACCCAGACATGCACACAGGGAGAATACCACCTGAAGATGTAGGCAGAGGTCAAGGTGATGCTTCTATAATCCCTGAGACACCAATGATTGACAGACGGCAAACCACCAGAAAAATTCGGAAAGAGGTGTAGACTGGATTCCCTCTCCTGGCTCTCAGAAGGAACCAACTCTACTGATACTTGAATCTTAAACTTCTAGCATCCGGAAATGTGGACCAGTAAATTTCTGATGTTTATGACACAAAGCTTGTGTTACTTTGTTATGGAGCCTAACAAACAAATAGAGTCTCTCGTCTTTGAGCACACAATTTCATCCTTGAATACACTGATGCTCTGGAACAATCCTGACTCATTCTTCCGTAGAAGTGAAAGACCTGCTGATGAAGAATAATTCTCTAGGCTTCGTGCATGTTTGAAGGCAGCTGCTGGGGGCATGTGAGGCCTTGACCTTTGTCCTCGGTCACAGGAAGTCTCTCCAATGAGAGCAAGAAGCCTACAAGCAGGCAGCCAGCCCAGGGACTCAGGAAAGCGAGGTGATTCCTTGCTTCACGCGTCTTTGCCAGAGTAGGAACTGCGGCATCTTCTCTTTCTCACCGATTTATGGGGAAGATCCTGCTTGTTATAGAGGCAGGAGCAGACTTTTCGGAGTCTAATTATCGTAAAAAACCCTCTCATTTCCTCTGGTGGCAAATGATTGGGCTGTGCAGGCTTTGGTCAGAAAATTGACCCCTGGGTGAAGTTCAAAGGTGGAGTTGCTGTTTTGGGATTTTTATTGGTCATGTTTCGGTGTCCGATGGCTTTCGACTAGATAAACATGCCTGACATTTTTGGTAGAGAGAGAGAACTTTCTAAAATGAGAGCGAGGAACAGATCAGGACACAATGCTTTGCATGAAGTGGGTGTCCAATGGGTATCTGTAGAGTTGGAATAAGTCGTAAATTAGATTAAACAGGACTCTCATGAGGAACTAGACCACTGGGACATTGAGAAGGCTTTTGGTCACATGTTGGTTCATGTTGCAAAGACGCAGGACCGCCAAAACTGGTTTGGCTCCGTGGATAGAGCATCGGCCTGCGGACTGAAAGGTCCCAGGTTCGATTCCGGTCAAGGGCATGTATCCTGGTTGCGGGCACATCCCCAGTGGGGGGGTGTGCAGGAGGTGGCTGATCGATGTTTCTCTCTCATCGATGTTTCTAACTCTCTATCCCTCTCCCTTCCTCTCTGTAAAAAATCAATTAAAAAATATATTAAAAAAAAAAGACGCGGGATTGAAAGCCTTGCGGTAAAATTTATTAGCAGTCAGGGAGAGACACTGTCACTCACTCGCTTCTGTTGTTCTGTTTGCATACGCTCCCTTTGATCACACTAACTGCTGCCACTTCAGGCGGGATAGCGTCTCCCAGAGAACAATGGAGTTGGTGTGCAGGGAGCAAATGGCTGTTCTGAGATAATGAATAACTTCGACATTTTGTTTGAAGTTAGGTGGTGTTGTTTGAACTTCTCTGTCCCCGACCGAGGCATCAGGTGCCAAGAACGGGTAACAGTTTCTGGATCGCTGGGCACCGATTACTCATTGATGGGCGGCGGGCACCGCATGGCGGTCTTCCTCTGATAACTAACATGGGGCCCTGCTGTGACAGGCGCTCAGCTTGGTTTGGTGCAGGGTTAGGAGCGCTGGGTTGCATTGCCCTTGACCGCCAGTGTCCACCTGCAGAAATCTGTGATGAGTGACTAGAGATGATGAGCTTAGTCTATAGCTAGGACACGTCTTCCATCCCTGGTGGACATTTGCAAGTGAAACTGAAAGAAGCCAACCCTTTCTAGACCTTGATTGGCACATGGACAGAATCAGCTGGTGAGATGAATAGAAAAAAAAACACCTGGGACTAAATAAAGTCACTGTAAACCACTACACAACAATCCATTTATTAAAATTCTTCTCTCTCTGTTTGTCATTGACTGCATCATCACGCCATTTTTTTTTTTTATAGACTCATCCCTCATTATTCCTTCAGAGAAATAATGGAATAATCAGGTTGGGATGACCCTTGAGCCAATGTCTGGCCTAATGCATCCCTTTGATTTCAGGAAAGGTCAAACTTCAAATTATTATCTGCATGACTGCTCTCTTGGCAGCCGGTTCTGTCAGCGAGCGAAGACTGAAGTGTCAGGGGAGGTAAAAGGAAGAGTCAGGACGGTATGTAGATGTTCAAAGGAAAACGATCGACCCCATGGGCCAGACTGACCCAAAACAATAGACTTGCTCATGGATGGAGAAGAATACTGGCCAGTTCACATGGTCCAGCTTAGAGCAGAGAACAAAGAGAGACCATCTCCTGCAGGGGATGGATGCTCTAGGTTCGCTCACGCTGCGTCTCTGCTGGTTAGCATCAGGGTGGACAGGCCAAGAGAACTCAGGCCCAGAGGCCTGCTCTAACCAGAAGATGCACCAAACGGTTACAGGTTGGCAGCCAGGGTTGTGGTCAGGAAGTGAGCTGCTGCAAGAACGACTATGTCAGGTCTTCAAACCCCAGCAGGAGGCCAAAGGGAGAGGATAAGGGAGGGATGGGCCATGTTGGTTATAAGTAGAAAGGCCCAGACTGTGGAATTCAGAGGCAGCGAAGAACATGGAATGCAAGTTCCAGGAGAGAGGCTTGTCTGTGTGGGTCTGTCAGCAGGAATCAGCATCATTACTTGGGAGCCTGGAGAAGAGAAGGGGAGGAGTGGGGAGCAGTTTGGGGAGACAGGCAGGGGCCAGCAGTCAGAAAGCACGCAGTATTGAAATATTAGGGCAAGGAGGCTTGGGAATTCAGGGCAGGGTGGAAGGGATCGGTGGGAAGCAAGGCCGAAGGTTCTCGCAGCGATTTTATGATGAGCCACACAAAGCAGCGGCTGTCTCTTCTCCGTCCTGTGAAGCGCCTGGAAGGGTGGTTTGGCAGCTGGAGCAAACCCCGGAGCGCTGAGGGCCGGTGGCTGTGAACTGCAGGAGAAATGGCAACAAGTGTTCAGTCACTCAGACGCAGGGAAAATATTTGTTCCGAAGGCTGACCGCAGGCTGGCCTGGTTGGAGGAGTAATTTTGGAGGAAGAAGCATCTGGAGAACGAAGAGGTTGGGTGGATGAAGCAGGCCAGCAGGTAGGGAGGCAGGTTTTACGTGAGAGGCAAAAAAGACCCAACATAGCCGAGACCGGTTTGGCTCAGTGGATAGAGTGTCGGCCTGCGGACTGAAAGGTCCCAGGTTCGATTCCGGTCAGGGGCATGTACCTTGCTTGCTGGCACATCTCCACTGTGGGGTGTGCAGGAGGCGGCTGATCGATGTCTCTCTCATCGATGTTTCTGAGTCTCTATCCCTTTCCCTTCCTCTCTGTGAAAAAATCAATAAAATATATTAAAAAAACAAAACAAACCAACATGGTTCTCTGAAGATGAGAATGGCACCCGGGAAAGGCTGGTCCAGGCTTGTATGAGAGCTAGTCCTGAGCGGGAGGAGGCAGAGGAGGGCCCTTGTGACTCAGGCTGGCGTGTTTATCCTTTGACCAGCCTCAAAGAAGGGCATTCGTTAGATGGCAGCCCTGGACCTTGGGAAGAGGAGGTGAAACTAGCAATTAGGGATTTCACTGGACACAACTCTGGGTGTTGATGGCGCACAGAGCAAGGGTTGTGGTCGGGAAGGTGTCACTCTAAGAACGAGCCTGGGAGGACTAGGAATTCCAGGAGGCAACCAGCGACCTGGGTGACTAATGCTGTGGGAAGAGGTGACCGACGGGAGCGCTTCCAATGAACAACCGATGGTGCGAGGCCAGGAAATCCACCGCTGGACAGCTGCCACCCGAGACAGAATCTGTCCCTGGCCTCCTTTTCAGAAGAAGTCCCCCCTTTCCTCAGGAGGTCACCCACCGCCGTCATTCTTGCATTCTTTTATATCGTCATGCGCATTTCTTTGTATTTTGTGCCCGTGCAGAGTGCAGAAGAGCAAACACAGGCCTGTGCACCTGTCATGGCTAAGAGGAGCCTGTGCATTTTTTTTAAAAAATATATTTTTATTGATTTTTTTTACAGAGAGGAAGAGAGATGGATAGAAAGTCAGAAACATCGATGAGAGAGAGACATCGATCGGCTGCCTCCTGCACGCCCCCTCCTGGAGTTGTGCCCGCAAGCAAGGTCCATGCCCTCGACCGGAATCGAACCTGGGACCTTTCAGTCCACAGGCCGACACTCTATCCACTGAGCCAAACAGGTCTCAGCTGTGCATTTGGTTTTAACATTGGCAGTTCTCATGTCTTCCTTTTCCTTCTATGTTTCATTGTTTCACCAGTGGTTCTCAATCAGCAGCCATTAGAACCCTTCAGGGAAGTGAGTCTAAAAAAATACCAAAACTGGTTTGGCTCAGTGGATAAAGCATTGGCCTGCGGACTGAAGGGTCCCAGGTTCAATTCTGGTCAAGGGCATGTACCTTGGTTTCGGCCACATCCCCAGTAGGGGGTGTGCAGGAAGGGGCTGATCGATGCCTTTCTCTTATCGATGTTTCTAACTCTCTCTCTCTCTCCCTTCCTTTCTGTAAAAAATCAATAAAATATATTAAAAAAAATACCGATGACCTACTCCCCCAAGGGTTCTGATTCCTGGGTAGGGGGTGGAGTCTGGGGGAGCATTATTTAAAAGCTCCCCTCATGATTCTAAGGTGTCGCCAGGATGGAAAACCACCGCTCTTACACGTTTGCTCTGGGCCTCTGAAAAGGTGAGCCCAGACTCGGGCAGAATTCGGAGGAAGGCTGGGCGCATGGTTCATGTCACTGCCTGTTGGTGCTGAGACCTCTCAGCAGGTCCCAGGAGTGCCTTTGGCCTCCACATTGTGGGACCCACGCTCAGCTTCTCACCTTTGTAGTCCTCCGGAAAGTGTTTTTGCTACTTTGTCTATAGAATCAAAATGTAGTACAAATTTCTAGCTAGACATTACTTTATTTTAAATAGGGGTTTAAATTAAAATGGAAAAAAGTAAATATAAGCGACTCCTAAATATTCAGATGTTAGTATTGTTGTAGGATATAAATGCTAATGAAACTACATTTGTTTACTACATATTTTTTTCCAAATGTCTTTGAAAGTAGAATTTTACTTTATTTTATTTATTTTTTAAAACATATTTTATTGATTATTTACAGAGTGGAAGGGAGAGAGAGAGAGAGCCAGAAACATGGAAGAGAGAGAAACATCGATCAGCTGCCTCCTGCACACCCCCACTGGGACTGTACCTGCAACCAAGGCACGTACCCTTGACTGGAATCGAACCTGGGACCCTTCAGTCCTCAGGCCGATGCTCCGTCCACCGAGCCAAACCGGTTTCGGCTGGACGTAGAATTTTCAATGGGGCAGAAGATTATTTGAATATGACCCCTTCATGCGGTAGATGAGGAAACTTAGACTCTAAGAGACGAAGTGCTTCATGTCAGGGCACGTGGATGGTGAGGGCCAGAGACCAGGACCCTGATGTGCTGATTCCCTCTCCAGAAGGTTCTTCTACATCCTGCCTCCACCCTGTTTCCATTCCTTTCTTTATGTTTCATCCGTTTTCACCACATATTTGCTAACTGCCACACACCCAAATTCTGTACCAGACAGGTCAGAATGACTTTAACTTTTTATTTAATAGAGTAGAATAAAATACCTTTCTAGTAAACAGTGACAAATATTTGTTTAAAAAGTATTGTGCAAAAGATACATTATCAAGATAGGATATATTTTCCAAATTAAATTTTTAGTGGAAATAAGAGAGCTCTTAAGTGGTTGAGCATCGACCTGTGAACCAAGAGGTCATGGTTCAATTCCCTGTCAGGGCACATACCTGAGTTTCGGGCTTTCTCCTGGTGTGGAGCGTGTAGGAGGCAGCCGATCAATGATTCTCTCATCATTGATGTTTCTATCTTTCTCTCCCTCTCCCTTCTTCTCCTAAATAAATCAAAATTATAATAAAAAAAGAGTAGTGGTATAACTGATATAATTGTTAGTGTGCTTCTTTTATAAAAGAAGAGTATAATGTAGAGGTAAATAGTATTGAGGAAGTGACAACTAAAATTCTAAAAGATGAGCTACATGTGGCAAAGTCCTTTGTTAACTGTAACATGCTATAGAAATATATAAAAAAGGTCATGTAAATCAGGGAATTATGAAAAGTTAGGGACTTGGATTATTGAGTTCAAGCTCCTTGTTTCAAAAATGATTTCAAAGTTTTTACTTGACTATGGGTCAATCAGCAAGCTGTTGGAACTTGAACTTTAACCTTCATGTTCACCCTTTATGTTTGGGATATTGAGAAAACCAAAGAAAAAAATTTATCAGTTGTTTATTTTTTGTTTATGAGTGTAATTTATGTTTGTTTACAAAATCTTAAATATAAAGACAAGCATTGTGTATATTTTATAACTTGTTTTTTCCACTTTATATATGACAGCAGGTCTATTTTTGAGCAAATTATTTTTAAGAATAGTATTATAATTGAATATTATAAATGAAATTATTCATGGATAATGGTGTATTTAGCTATTTCCTCATGAACAGATTTTTTCTTTCATTTTATTCCCAGGTTTTTAGTAAGTGATACTTCAGCCACATCTGTCTGTTGTCTTAGTTTGTCTTAGATTAGTTTGTTAAGAAAAATGGCTTTAAGAGCATAAATATGGGTGAGACTCTTGACCAGTGCCTCTGCATTTCCCACTAGCAACGTGCACACAATTTAAAAGTGTGTGGCAGAGCGCATGTCATCGCTCGCTGGTATGCTGGCTGGCTTCTAGAAATGCAGCCGCCTGCTGTTCTGGCTCTCCTCCAGAAATTTCCTCATTTAAACACAGGAAGCGAGTGTGTAAATGGGCAATTACGTTTTGACCAAATGTGGAAAAATGTTAAGGGTAAATCAAAGTCGACTGATACATTAATTACACCTCCATCTTTCCCCCTCCACCCCGTCCCCACCCACTCCCCGGTGTGCCCCACCCATGCTTCTCCCAATAACCTGCATCCACTCACTGAAATGTGAAATAAAACTTAACCTTGTTTCCTGTGACACTTGAGATTTCGGAGCTGGTGGCTGGCTTGTGGGAGTTGGATTGTAGCACCCAGTGACTTCATGCTCCAGCACCTCAGCCTTCATAAGTCACCCAGAGCGCAGCCCACGTGTCATTCTGGCTCCCCAAGGCCACTGCAACGGCTCGTGCAGCAACTGGTACTGGGCTGAGGAAGCAAGTGGGATCTGACACGCAGCCCTGATCCACTCCCCAACTACATCAGCTTTGCACGGGGCTGTGTGTGCCCGGATGAAGGACACACATTCTCTGCTGGTCCCCACAAAGACACCAGGGTCCCTTGTCCACTTCTCTCTCTCTGGGGAGCTGTGGGCTATTTTGCTGGCTGGACAAGGATGGAAATTTTGTTCCCAGGAGTCAGGTCCTTAAGGTCTGTCGGTCTGTGCAGGTCAAGATAGGAAGGGCAGACCGTCTTGGGCCTGCAGGCAAAGCAGGAGCCCTGGCTGTAGACAACAGCCCAAATAGGTCCATTCCAGAGTAGTCTAACAGGAAGTATAACTAGAAATTCTCTGTGTGTCTATTTAGAAAATAGTTTCATATTTCACTTTTAATACACGTTTGTTTTTTTAAAATATATTTTATTGATTTTTCAAAGAGAGAAAGGGAGAGGGATAGAAAGTTAGAAACATTGATGAGAGAAAAACACTGATCAGTTGCCTCCTGCACGCCCCCTACTGGGGATGTGCCCACAACCAAGGTACATGCCATTGACTGGAATCAAACCTGGGACCCCTCAGTCCGCAGGCTGACGTTCTATTCACTGAGCTGAACCAGTTTCGGCAATACACATGTTTTTAAAAATATTTTTTTTATTGATTTTAGAGAGAGGAAGGGAGAGGGAGATAGAAATATCAATGATGAGAGAGAATCATTGGTCAGCTGCCTCCTGCACCCCCCCTAGTAGGGATCAAGATTACAACATGGGCATGTGCCCTGAGTGGAATGGAACCATGACCTTTTGGTTCATAGGCTGATGCTCAACCACTGAGCAACACTGGCTGGGGCACATACGTTTTTATATGTGTGTTTATATAAGCATTTATTGTAGAATAGTTTTAGATTGGCAGAAAAATTGTGACGATAGTAAAGCTTTCCTGTATGCCTCACACACACACACTGCCTCCTGTAAGTAAGATCTTACATTAGGATGGTACTACTTACTGTAAATAAGGAAGCAATCCTGGTATGTTATAATGGACTAAAGCCCACGTTTTATGAGAACTCTCTTAGTTTTTACCTGGTGTACTTTTTTTTTCTTTCAGTATCCATGATATCATATGATGTTTTGCTCTTATGCCTTGGCTGTGACACTTTCTAAGACTTTCCTTCTTTCTGGTGACCTTGGCAGTTTTGAGAAATACTGGTTTGGTGTTTTGTAGAATGTACAACAATAGGGATTTGTATGATGTTTTACTAATACTTAGAGTGGGATTATGGTTTCTTGGAGAAGCGGAGGGAGGAAGAACACAAAGGTGAGATGCCATTTTCATTACATCATTCAAGAGTATATACTGTCAACATGATTTATGACTATTGACATTGACCTCGACCATATGACTGAGATAGTGTTTGCCAGGTTTCTTCATTGTAAAGATGCTGCCAAACCTTCTTTTCCTACTGTACCCTTTAGAAGAAGTCCCTATACACAGCCCACTATTAGGGGGTGGGGAGTAATATGCTCCCTCACTGAGGGTGGAGGATGTACATAAATTATTTGGAATTCTGCATGGGATATGTATCTATTCTTCCTAATTTATTTATTCATTCAATCATTTATTTATATTAATATAGATTCATACCTATTTATTTTATACTTTGGGTTACTACTTCATTTGGTTGCTCAATTTGTTCCTGCTTTGCAAGAAGATATATTTTTAAATATAAAAACAAAGAACTCAGTCAACTTCAATAACAGAAGGAAATGCTCTTCTATTTTTTTTATGGCTCTTACTGATTTCTTGTAATCTCAAACTTAGTGTTTATTTTCTAAGGTGCTAAGATCAGACAAAAAATGACAAGTATTCGAGACTGAGTTAGGCAACATGTGAACCAGTGTTATAAGAAATATTTTTCTCATTCTCTTCTCCAAATCTCCTTAGTGGCCCATCACTCTTGGGATAAAGCTAAACTTTCAACAGAGCTACTCATAGGCTACATGGTATAGTCACTGGGTCCAGTTGCTAGGACTTTTCTTAGTTCCCTTAACAGATTATTTTTCCGACTAAAAAGCATTTGCATATATAGTTGATGCTACATGGGTGCACTTTCATGTGGATTTTTCTCAATTGGTAATTAGACAAACTGCGTAGACTAAGACAGATGACATAAACTTAAGGTACCTACAGTACATTACTGTAAACATATTTCCTCTTATGATTTTCTTAGTGACATTTTATTTTACCTAGCTTGCTTTATTGTAAGAATAAAGTATATAATACATATAACACACAAAGTAGGTGTTAATCAACTGTTTAGATTATTGGTAAGGCTTCGGTCAACAGTATGGTATTAGTAGTTAAGTTTTGGGGGAGTCCAAAGTTATCCTTGGATTTTTGACCTTACTAATCTGTGTTTTAAAAATATTCCTTCATTAGTGCCCCCATCCCATGTTCTTGCCATCAGTTGGGGCAGCTGGAAAATACAAACTATATAGGGTGGCCCAACATGCAGGAAATTCAGGCAGATTTTCTTCTATGGGAAACCTCAGTTTTTGCTCTTAAGGTCTTCAGCTGATTGGATAAGACCCACTCACCTTGTCATGGATAAATTAAAGTCAACTGGCTTTGGATGTTAACTGTATCTACAGAATACCTTCACGGCAACGCCTGTATTAGTGTTTGAATAACACTAACAAACAGTACTATAGCCTAAGCATATTGCCATGTAAAACCAACCATTTCAGTGGCCAAGAGAGAAAAGTGCTATGGGTAGGAAAACACCCATGGTAGTTCAGTGAGAGGCTGGAAGGGGGAAGGGGAGTCGGGGTGCACTCTAGTTGGAGGGTTTGGGTTAGAGAGGAGAAAACACCTGTTGACATTCCTGGCTCAGCAAATTGCTCTCCCATCATTCTAAACTATTAGTTAGGGGATCCACTTGTTTTATTATTTGAAGGCGGTGGGGGAAAAAGTATATGAGGAGCCTGAAGCTCTTGAAGGAATACAAATATTATGTGAACAAAGACAGTCTCATCAAGTGTAGAGAGTATTCACTGTGTCTTTCCATTTGTTATATGGGGCCAGTTATTTCCCTGGATGAGATGTTAAGCAAATCTTAAGACTTTCTGGTTATTTCCAAGCAATAAAGGACTGCTAGTCACTAACTGATATAACCAGTTTGATGTAAATGTCAAATCATGGGAGTTTCACTTACTGTCACATCTCCCGCTTCCTAGTTCAGGCCTTCGTCAAGTTTGCTGCCTGCAGTGGGATAGAGGGCAAGTGGTCTCTTTTTCCTTCAGTCAAATTGATTCCTCTCTGAGCATCTTGCCAGTTGGATTTCAGATCCCTCTGGGGGTGAAATGGGTGGGTCAGGAAGAGAGGGAAGGGGCAGGAGACGCTGTGCTGAGCTGGCACCATGCTGTCTGTGGCGGGCAGGTGTTAGGAGCTGTTTCTCACTCTCAGGAGCTCATTCTGGGCTAGTTGGATACACAAATGTTAGGAGTATAGCCACTCCCAACACAGCCATCACAATCCAAATTAAAGTCTAGGCCATTGGTTCTCAACCTGTGGGTCACGACCCCTTTGGGGGTTGAACGACCCTTTCACAGGGGTCACCTAAGACCATCATAAAACATCTATTTCCCATGGTCTTAGGAACCAACAGACCGCTCCTCAGTGTAGCAAAATGTAGCAATGTAGTTTACTGTTGTCATAGGAAGATTGTTGCTCATGCTACACCACGATTCAAGGCAAAATTTCATTTATTTGTCATTAGAAATAAATATTTCACAATATATAATTACATATTGTTTTTGTGATTAATCACTATGCTTTAATTATGTTCAATTTGTAACAATGAAAATACATCCTGCCTATCAGATATTTACATTACAGTTCATAACAGTAGCAAAATTACAGTTATGAAGTAGCAACGGAAATAATTTTATGGTTGGGGGTCACCACCACATGAGGAGCTGTCTTAAAGGGTCGCGGCATGAGGAAGGTTGAGAACCACTGGTCTAGGCCATCAAGTAAATTAAAGTCTTTTACTTGCTATCAGAGGAGTGAGTCAGGGTCTCTTGTCCTTAAGATGTCCTGGTGGTCACCGTTTCTGCTAATTCTCAGTGAACATTTATCAACTCTCTAGGAGTTGTGTTGAAGCTGCTTTCCTTGGGCTTGGGATGGGTGTGAGCATTTCCCAGATCTTCCACCCAGAAAATAACTTTCTCCCCAAATCTTATTTTTCAACATCCGATCCTTTCATACCCTCGACATCTGAGAGGGAATAGTGAAATCCCCTTTGTTACCTCCTCTTCCTTCTCTTCTTCTTTAAATAACTCACGGTGGCCTAGACTTTAATTTGAATTGTGATTTAATCTAATACTGGGAGATTTCAGCCTAATATTGGAACTAAATGGTTCCATTTTAACATTCTGTTTGTGTATATATGCCTACATTTGACCAAATAAACATGGTTTAGTTTTTAAACCTATGGACCACCAAATCACTTACTTCCGTTAATAAAATGACTGAAATGATGAGGTCAGTCTCTCTACCACCACGCATCTCCACTGTGTCAGCTTGAATTGATGTCTCAACTTAGTTTCCACCTTCAAGGAGATTGTAATATTATTTGGCAAATTGGTTTTATAATAGAAATTTTTGGACATGAATAAAAGACTGAAGTTGAATATCATGAGATTTCCCAAAAGTACCAGTATAAGTAGTAAATGCTATGAATGATCATAAGGAGTTGATGGTAATTGAGTACAACTATTACATCTGGTTACTAATGGAGAGAGTACCTCCAAGCTACGTGGCCCACTATTATTTGTGTGGTATCGGAGCTCATGGAAACCACTCTGTTCATATCTCTTGACTCTGTGAACCTGTGGTTACTGGGCAACGTGTTACAGAGTTTCTGGGGGTCATTAGGAGAAGTTCATACTGTGAATGGAATTGGGACTCAAGAATCTCAGTGTAACCAGAACGAAGAGATCTATCGTGATCTGTTTGGGAAAGACATATGGCTTTCAGGGCATCTACTGTTCAGAACGTGTCTTCTCACCCTTGAGGGATGGGTTATTTTATATTTCTGATAGTAATGAACACCTGGTAAATACTAGATAACTCCAAGCATCAGACAAAACACTGTAAAGACCTTTTATTTACACGAAGGCAGACACCAAGTTGGAGCAATTTCATTCCTTTATTCCTTCATTCTTTCATTGTCCTTCCAGTATATTTAGTGAGCACAAAATATGTGCCTGAAGTCCGCAAAGATCTCAAAAGCTAGTAAGAAACACAACACTAAAACATTACATGTAATTCAAAGAGAAATTCTCTAGGCAAGCTGCCTGCCCACTCCCTATGGAGAATTAAATCGACTCGGTTAGGTTGGACATTTGAGATTTATGTATTTGTAATATAAAAACACATTTAAAAAAACGTTAGGGGAACAAGATGTTATCTTTAATAATAGGCTATTTCATTTTCTCTTAGTCGATTTATAAAACTTTGGACTAGAGTATGTTTAATGGTGCAAAGGACTCTGTGTAAAACCTCCTTTGATGCCTATGATATGGATCAGAAAACTTATTAATATATAACAATAGGGCTTTTTTCTGATATGTAAAAAACTATTTGGCTTTTTTTGTAAAAATGAAAAATTAGTCATAAATATAAAACCTCTTTTTTTTCCTCCATTAAAAATACATTGAAGATCATAATCACTGTTTCCCTGTCTGTTACTGGAACCCACAATCACCAAATTCAATGGTTCTATTTATTGATACGATATAAAGGGAAAGACTAAAATATATGACTGAGGAAAATTGGGTGACTGGTGATTTCAACTTTACTGATGATTTTGTTCATAAAGGGACTTGAAATTAAACTGTAGACACATTTGCTGCGTGAGTCCCAAACATTTTAGCTGTATCAAAGCATCTCCATTCCCTATATTTGACAGTCTGCTTCAAAATATTCCTCTTTATTTTTATGAAAGCTGCAGCTCTCTTCCTGATGTGACAGCCAGGATTTTGTCAACAATCTACCACTTATTTACAGAGTTTTAAGGCCTGCTGTTGGATGTTTACTGAGCTGTACAATGCCTCAGTGGGAACCATGGAAGGTGGTTTGCAATGGGTCTGAAAACATTGTAAGGTAGTAAAAACTGGTATTTCAACAATTCATTCCAGAAACACAGTGGAGCCATAGTAAATTTCTGTTTTTCCCCAGTATACATGGCTTGCTTCTGGTTTTAATGTTCTACTCCACACCTAAGGAGCCATTATACATGGTTATTTTTTTTACCCTCGGGAAAAAGTCCTGATTTTTACTGAATTTCAATGATGTTGTGTTAAGCAAACTGTTATTTTGGAATGGAAGGAAGTAAGCAAGCCTTCAACAATAGCTCTTTATTTCATCTAAAACCTTTGGGCCATAAATGCCCTTTATCGAAATTTTTGTTACCTTTAGTAGACTATTAGCTTTGCTTCTGAAAAAATAATGGTGGAAATGGTCAAGAGGAATGTGCACCTCTTACATTATTGCATTTAATCTTTGTAACAATCTTTGGGTTAAGAATTGTCCCAACTTTACAGATCTCCAAGACTTCAATTTGTCCAAATTCCCACAATCTCTAGTTGGCAGAGCTAATACTCAAACTCAACATGAAAAGATGCTCATCTTCTATCACAGTAAGAAGGCTCACATTCAAAGTGCATGGACAATGGGTGTTCAAATTATACAGCTGCTACAGAGGGCATGTTGGCAATATCTACTAAAATTAATCTTATCCTTACTCCTGTCTTACTCCTGTGAGAATTTTCTTACGTTCCACATTATTAATTGTAGCATTGATGATAGATGCAAATGATTGCCATTAATGGGGAACTAGTAAAATAAACCATGGTTCTCCTACACAATGAAATACTTTGCAGAAATGAAAAAGAGGAAGATGTTTATGTAGCAAAATCCAATACATATTGGTGATGGAGAAAAAAATGACACAAAACAGGGTACATGTTACTATTTTAAAGAAGATATGTGGGGAAAGAGAGAGAGAGAGAGAGAGAGAGAGAGAGAGAGAGAGAGAGAGAGAGAGGAGAAACTGTATGCATAGAGTATCTTTGGAAGAAAACTTAAAAGCTGGTAACATCTGTAACATTTGTTGCATCTAAAGAGAGAAATTGGTGAGTAGCAGAGAGAGGTGGGAGATGGTTTTCTCAATATGGCGTCAGAAATATCTTTTGATGTTTAAAACACAAACTACATAATATATTTAAAAATAAATAAAATAAATACTTTTAATTAAATAAAATCTGTAAAGCACCAGGTAGATGCTCAAGTAACAGCCAACTGCCTTTATCTTAGGCCTCTGGTAAGGTTAGAGATATCATTTAAAAAATTAACTCTAGCTCTAGCTGCTATGGCTCAGTGGATAGAGCATCGGCATGTGGCCTGAAGGGTCCCAAGTTCAATTCCAGTCAAGGGCATGTACCTTGGTTGCAGGCACATTCCCAATAGGGGGTGTGCAGGAGGCAGCTAATTGATGTTTCTCTCTCATCCATGTTTCTAATTTCTATCCCTCTCTCTTCCTGTCTGTAAAAAAATCAATAAAATATATCTAAAAAAATTAACTCTAGGAAAAGGATGTTTTGTGGATGCTTGGTTGTTGTCAAACCTATCTGAAAAAAAGTTTCCCAAACTGATGATCATGCTCATACTGAACTAGCTCAGAGTGAACAGAAATAATTATCTCCACTAACCCAACTAGAAATGTGAGCACCTCATCAAAATGGAAGAATGAGAAGAGATGTCAGTGACTGTAGCTGCTGCAAAGGAGGCCAGGGGAATTGAGGATGCATACGAGTATATAAGAGAGAAGAAATGAACTAGGCAGGTATTCCTTTCTGCTGTGAGTTTGATGAGAATTGTGGGTCTCAGTTCTATGAGCTGTGTTGATTAGGGCTGGCCTGCAAAGACCTCAGAGAAGAAACAAGCTGGAGAGCAGACAAGAAGAGGTAGAGAGAACCAGGGACAGGAAATTGAGGACAGGGTGGAGAAGGGGGAAAAAGTTACATTGTGTACAATTTAGCCATTTATTAGCATTTGGCATAGAAGTTTGTGGAATTATTTCCTTTCTTTGTATTTATGGCAAAAAGAAAAAAAAAAACAACTCCTGGGAAATGTCACTAAAAGTACTGTCTTTATTTAAGAATTGACCACAGGTTTGCCACTGATTTCTTCTTAGTGTTTACAGTGTGATCCTCGGGAATATTCCCAGTTCTTTTCAAAGGCTATGGTTTTTAGGAAGACTAGCACTTTTTTATTATAAAGTGATTGATTGAAGAGTATGTTAGCAAACTAAGAAGGCACTTAATGTCTTTCAAAGTAGATTCTCTTGGAAAGGGAAATATGTCAAATAAAGTGAAATAATTCAAGTTTTGGTTAAAGGCATTCTGTTGGAAACTCTGCACAATGAACACGTGCAGAAAGGTTTAATGTTTTTCTTTAGCTAGAAAGTTAAGTCCAAATGATATGGATATAAAAATCAGACCTTTATGAACTTTCTCCAAGGGCTGATGAATGGCAGGTAGATAGCTCATTTCTCCATGTTTTTTAAGACCAGTCATTTCTCTGAACACAGTTGTTTGGAAGTTTGTAACTTCTGCTCTCAAACTCTTCTCCCCTTTTCTTTATTAATGATTTGAGAATGTGAAAGTCTTTTGGGTTTCCCAAAGACCTGGGGATTAAAAAAATGTTTTTATTGATTTCAGAGAGGAAGGGGGAGAGAGAGACAGAGAGAGAGAGAGAGAAACATCAATGAGAGAGAATCATTGGTTGTCTGCCTCCTGCATGTCCTACATTGGGGATGGAGCCTGCAACCGTGGCATGCACCTTGATAATTGAACTGTGACCTCATGCTTCATAGGTTGACGCTCGATCACTACGTCACATCGGCTGGACAGGATCTGGGGATTTTCAAGACTAAAAATAGCCCTTTGAGGCACCTAGATTATATCTTGATTATGCTGATCATGGCTCATACTGAAAGAAGACAGAATGTAGTATCACAGGAGGACACTAGGGGCGGTAGACAGAATGGCTGCACTCTATATTGGAAGACCCAGATTATAGTCCAGGTCCTCTGAACTAGACCTTCGGCAAGTATAACATGTGACAAGTCACCTATGCCTCTCTGGGCTTCAGTTTCTTTATAAATGCAATCAAAATATTGGACTTTACAATAAAAAGCCATCAATTCTAATAGCGTCTTATGAGGTAAGATGTCTGGATTGTTCTAGAAAATATGAATCTACTTCCCAATTTTTCTCTAAGTTCTGGTTCTGAATTCTAGCCATTGTATTCACCGTTTTTTTTGTGAAAAGTTTTGGAGGAAGCCAGCTAAAATGCAAATGTGATATTGTTAGAGTGCTTTAAACAGTCATTATTTGAATAGTATTTACTGGGGACCAATGCGGCAGGCGTTGTATGAAGTAATGGACTCATGACTTGGGGAAAAAGCAGTCCCTGCGTGCCTTTTAACATTTTATAGGTTAGTGGCAGGATATAGAGAAATACACAGGAAACCCCAACAGCATCATGAGAACCATTGCTGAGGATTATAAAAAAGCTATAGGCATTCATGGGAGAGAAACCCAATAGGAAATCAAGGAAAGCTTCCTGTTGGCTGTGATGTGTGGAAGGAGACCTGAAGAATGGGAAGAAGTCAGTCAGCTCAGAAGAAAGGAGAGGACATTTCCAGGCAGAGTGAATCACATATGTAAATGAGATTCAGGGTTTGAGGAACCCGAAAGTAATTCAATATGTCAGGAATAGGTACCTGTGGGAGAGTGGATGGGAACTCTGAAGAAATGAGAATAATAATTCAAGTTCTTTGCTCTTTAGATAGATTGCTCTTCCTGCGAGACGGAGAATAAATAGTGGGAGGAAAAGGCTAGAGCGGTGGTCAGCAAACTCATTAAGTCAACAGAGCCAAATATCAACAGTGCAAGGATTGGCATTTCTTTGGAGAGCCACATTTTTTAAACTGAAACCTCTTCTAATGCCACTTCTTCAGAATAGACTTTCCCAGGCAGGCCGTGGTATTTTGTGGAAGAGCCACACTCAAGGGGCCAAAGAACTGTATGTGGCTTGCCGACCACTGGGCTAGAGGCACATTTTGGAAGAGGAGATAGTGGCCTGATGAAAAAAGGGAGTATCCTCTAATGAGATCAAGGAAACAGAAATAAAAAAACTTTGTGATTGATCCAATTTGGGAGTGAGAAAAGGGTCAAGGCTTAAGGCTGATTTTTTTTTTTTGTCTTTTGCTTGCACAATTACATGAACAGCAATGCCATTTGCTAAGAGGAAAAACAGGAGACGTGGGTCTGGAGGAAAGATAAGTGATTTCAGACAAGTTGAGCTTCAAATAGCTAACACATAGTAGGTGCTCACTGAATGTTATTGACTGAATAAATATGCAAGTGAAAATGTCTGGTGGGTATCTGGAAATGTGGATCTCCTAGCCAGCAAAGATGATTTGGTTGGAGACTTATATTTTTAAGTCTTCAGTTGACAGATGAAACTTCGGAACCCTGGGAATGGTTGAATTCATTCAGGCAGGAGCATAGGGGCAACCAGAGGGCCTGAACCCAGAGAAATACTAACACCCGAGGGCAGATGGAGGCCTAGATGCTCTCAGAAGTGAGGAGAGGGAGAGGCTATTTTATTTTTATTTTTTAATAAAGTGTTTTTTTAAAACATATATTTTATTGATTTTTTTGCAGAGAGGAAGGGAGAGAGACAGAGTTAGAAACAACCATCAGCTGCTTCTTGCACTCCCCCTACTGGGGATGTGCCTGCAACCAAAGTACATGCCCTTAACCGGAATCGAACCTGAGATCTTTCAGTCCACAGGCCGATGCCCTATCCACTGAACCAAACTGGTTTCAGCAAAAAGAGATTATTAATATGGGACTAAAGATTAAGCCCCTGCACATAAGCTCTTTTCGGACAGAGATACTGGTTTGTTTTTGGTTGCCTGCTAGAGACTGAATTGTGTCTATCCAAAATCCATAAGATAAAGCCCTAATCCTCATGTTGATTATCTGGCTATGGGGTCTCTAGGAGTAAATGAAAGTTCAATGAAGTCATAAGGATATAGCCCTGATGCAATAAGACTGTGGCCTTCTAAGGAGAGAGAGAGAAGCCCTCTCCATTATGTGAGGATGCAGAGAGAAGGCAACAGAATGAAAACTGGAGAGTGAATCCTTAATAGAACTTGACCATACTGTACCCTGTTCTCAAATCACCAGCCTTCCAATCTGTGAGAAACTAAATTCCTGTTGTTTCAGCCACGGAGTCTATGGTATTTTATGTGGCAGCCTGAGCTAACTTAGGAAGGGCCCACATACTTACAATTCGTTATGGTCAAAGAGAGTCTCCTGGACTTCCACTCAAGATGGCGGAGTAGCTAAATGTACTTGCAGCCTCCCACAACCACATCGCAATCACGACTAAATGACAGAACCACCATCAGTCAGCACCACCAGAATCTGGCTGAATGGAAGCCCTACAACCAGGGGATTCAAGAAGAAGCTGCATGGAGACTGGTGGACAGCTTGGCTGCTGCCTTGAGCAGAGACTGAGCTGAGCTGTGCCAAGACTCCTGACCCACCAACACGATGAGCTAATAGCTATATGTCCCTTTAAACTGCTACAGATGTGGCGATTTGTGAAGTAGCAGAATACTAATATACTAAGGGAAAAAAAGGGGGAAGAAAAAGAGATAATCATGGTAAATAAGGTAATCAGTATTTTTGGAGTGAATTGAATACATGAGTCATTCCTTGGCAGGCTCATAAATACACCACTTCCTTGAGACAGTATGATTGTGACTGAGGGGGTGGGAGAAGGGAGAAACGTGGTGTGGGGGTCCCGGGTACTTAGGGAGAGTGGGAGGGAGCCAATTATCCATGTGAGTGTGGTGACAGAGGAGGAAGAAAGGCCCAGAAAGGTTTAAAATATGCAATTCTCTCTCTTTTTCTTTTTTTAAGATGATTTGACTAGAGTTGGTTCTGAAATTTGACAAGATAAGTTCTTGGTTGATTACTGTGTGTGCGTGTGTGTGTGTGTGTGTGTGTGTGTGTGTGTGTGTAAATACCCTCCTTACCATCAGATAGGACTATTTAAATCAACACGAATTTTAGGTACAATCTGGATATTGCTCTCTGCAGAGAAATCCTACCGAAGCTGGCAATGAAATTCCTCAAGTAAAAAAGAGATAAAGGGAGGGAGAGGGACACAGTGTAATAATAATGAAAATAATTGAAATTCTTTCACCAGGCATGGCACTCAGAGTGAAAGTACTTTCTAAATTGTCTTCTGCCGCATGCAATATAGGTAGGTTACATAAGAAGATTCCACGATATTAAAAGAGTTAAAAAGTGTAAGATGAACGATCCTAAATTCTATGAAGCGGGCAAATTAAATCTGAGTCACTCGTTGCTTCACAGTGAAGAGTAGCCATTCTGCCTGACAACTAAGAATTCAAGTTCTCTTCATCAAGTCCTGGGAGGACGCCAAGAGCTAACACCAAGGTCCCAGGTTTTGGGAAAGGAAGGATCTTGGGTTTGATTCTTGACTTATAAATCACTAGAGGCCCAGGCCTGCATCCTCTCGCAGCCCAGGCCCCCCTGGCTGGAGGTGGGAGAGGATCACACGACCACCCACTGTGTTTGCCAGCCCTGAACCTGGCTTCTGGCTGAGCAGTGCACACTTACCACTAGGGAGCAGCTCTTGTGTTGAGCGTCTGCCCCCTGGTGGTCAGTGCACATCATCGTGACTGGTCATTCTTCTGTTTGGTTGATTTGCATATTAGCCTTTTATTATATAGGATCAAAAAAATGTTGGAGTGGTGGTGGGAAGAAAAAGGCTCTTTAAGAATCTCAGTCCATTGGGCTTCTCATTTACAGTGGTACCTTGAGATACGAGTTTAATTCGTTCCGTAACCTTGAGGCGTGGGAAACTATGAGATGCTCGAGTCTCGGTAAACTGGTGGGTTGTGTGCAGCCGGCCGATCCGCGCGATTACTCCTATCTCAAATGTTGCTTGTATTTCAAAGCAAAAATCGCTCGTATCTCAAAAATCTCATGTTAGGGTACTCGTATCTCGAGGTACCACTATACTTGCATCATTGCTGCCTTAGGTAACATGCGATCATGTTATTATTAAAGAGGTTCATGAATAGGAAGAATTCTGTGGCCTTCAGGGAGCCATCCCCAGGCGAACGGTCTGACTGAGAAGGATAGCTCTGTATCTTGAGGCCCTGGCAAAGCCACAAACCCAGCACCTGGCTGTTGGCGCCATTGGTTGGACATGGGGTCTATGAGGTCCACACTTGCACTGGGATGCAACATCCATCTATGGTGATAGAGATGAGAACAGTGGTTGCCTAGAGGGGCAGGAAGTTGACTAGAAGGGGCATGAGGGAACTTTTCTAGAAGTGATAGGGATGCTCTGATTTCACTGAGATGGCTGTCCTACGGGCACATCCATGAACCCAAATGTAGCAAACTACTTGTACGATATGTGCATTTCACTGCAAATAAAGTTTACCTCCGGAAACAAAAATCAAAGGTCATTTGAAAAAAGTATTTGAGCTCATCGAAAACCCTCCAAACAAATAGGCTGAATTGTTTTTAAAATGAGCAGAAACTTAAAAAGAAAACTCTTCATTTTTATTCTACTTTAGGGGAAAATAGATGGTGTCTAGGACACGCTCCCAAACAGAGCCTTTATAATAAAAGTAATAGCTAGGCCTTCATGTCTCAGAGTGAGGGAACCATTTCTAGGAGGATAGCTATTTTGGAAAACATTTTTTTTTTCATGTTTCTTTTGGAGGAATCATGTTTTTGGAAATGTAAAAAGCTTTTAATGGAGCTAGGGCAGAAGCTATGTTTGGTCACAGTATTATCTGGTTCTGAGCTAAAAATTCAGGCCTCTCTCGTGAAGCACGCTGCCAAGAACTGCAGGCTTAATCCTTGAGATGGCTTGAATTTGAATTTTGACTCGATGGTCTGCATTGTTATGAGGATCTGCAGATAATCTTTGAGAGAAAAAAACAATTTTGGGAATAGTAGAACGTTACACGGAAAGTTAGCTTTTGGAGATGATTATGCAGATAGACGTCATATTCCTTTATTCTTTTTAAGTATTTGGATTAATACATGAGCTAATCTTGACCGGCCTCATATGACGGGGCACAGAGTTAGGCACTCAAAGAATCCTCCCATCATTCTCTGCACGGCCTGTTCTCAGGATTGGGGTGGGGGGTGGTAGGGGGTTGGTGGGGCAGGGATGGCAAATGCAGGGCTGGGCAAAGGAAGGTTTACATATGGACAATCATACAGCAATTAACCAAGAATTAACAATGCAAGAATAAGCCCCGTTTCGCATATTCGCAACCGTACGCGTACTCTTTGCCCCACCCTGTAGAATAATAAATAATTCAAGGAAGAATGTGATCCATGCCTGAGAAAGTCCATGGGAGCTCGGGAGAGAGGAAATTCCGGGTGAATAAGAAAGGCATTATAGATGCGGTGGCATTTTGGCTAGGACTTCAAAAATGGTACGCTTTCCCCTGACCAGCCAGCAGAGTGGGGCGGGGGAGTGGGGGAGGGTCAGAGGCAGAGAGAATGTCACCAGGAAAGCACCCAGGGCTGGGAGTCGCAAGTTTTCATTGGGTGGGAAAGACAAACTACACCTGGAGCAGACACCCTAGACAGGACACATACATGGAAAGAAAGGAGGACCCGGACTCTAGGGGAAGGATGATCTGGGTCAAGGGTGGAGCAGGTCAAAGAAGATGGATCCCCAAGCAGAAAAAATCAAGGAAATAAAACACAGTATGATCTAGGAAGGGATGGTTGGAGGGGAGAGGGGGAAGGGAAGAGGTAGATTGGGAAGAGAACCATGAGAACCTGAAAGAGGGTGATAGAAGGGAAAGAAAAAGGGACAGAAGGCAAAGTTAGAATGCTCCGGAAATTGAGCCCTCAAAGAAGACGTGAGACTTGAACCTGGGCGACTTCAGGGACGCTGTTCACAGGCCGGGTTGGTTGAGAGGAACCCCGTGTTTTGGGGGTGGGTGGGGCAGGGTGACTCAGCTGTTGAACAAGCCACAATGTATAGGAGGCCGCCAGAAAAGGGGCGGAGCTAGAGAAGTAGCCTTGACCTTTCTTCCCCTGTGAGTACTGGAGGTCATGGCAGGAATGAGCCTAGGGGCATGACAGGGCAGAGAAGGAAGCCAGGAGCGCTGGGAGCCAGACTGAAAGGCCGATGCCAGAAGCACTAGAAGAAAACTGGTCAGGTGCAGTATTCTCCCTCCTGGAATATTATTTTACTCAAAATAATGTTACACCAAACCTGGGGGATCAATCTTAGTAAGAAGGGGAAAGAGACCGATGGAGAGAAGATGTCGAGAAAACTGCCTTCATTGGATTAATTTTGTTAGTCTCAAAACCCTATAAAGAGAAAACAGGCTTTCTGTCTTTCCTGTGTTACAGGAGAATATTTGGTGACTCTCTTTCTCTCCTTTATTTCTTCCTCCTTTTTCTCTCTTTCCTTTCTTCTTCCCTTTGCTCTCTTCCCTTTCCTCCCTTCCTTGCACATTCTTTTTTTAAAAAATACATTTTATTGACTTTTCACAGAGAGGAAGGGAGAGGGATAGAAAGTTAGAAACATCGATGAGAGACATCCATCAGCCGCCTCCCACACGCCCCCTACTGGGAACGTGCCCGAAACCAAGGTGCATGCCCTTGCCCAGAATCCAACCTGGGACCCTTCAGTCCGCAGGCCGATGCTCTACCCACTGAGCCGAACCGGTTTCGGCCCTTGCACATTCTTGTGTATGTGGGTTGACCTTGAGCATGGGCGGCCACCCTCACCTCCAAGGAGTAAAACCGC
This sequence comes from Lasiurus borealis, assembly GCA_004026805.1. Taxonomy (NCBI): domain Eukaryota; kingdom Metazoa; phylum Chordata; class Mammalia; order Chiroptera; family Vespertilionidae; genus Lasiurus; species Lasiurus borealis. Next base: position 131,766 of record PVJN01000290.1, on the reverse strand, counting down.
CTTTCTGTGCGACATTTGCCTGGAGTGCGGGCGGAGGAGGGAGGTCTTCTGTGCTCGCGCCCTGCCGCACTTTGGGTCTTTCAGAGCGGGAAATGGTATATTTGCAATATGACATCATTAGCATTTTTGTAACTTTTAAAATATAACTTTTGCCTTGTTTCTTTGTACTGCTCTCCAGAGCCGCTCATAAATCTCCCTGGAACTGCGTCGGGTCCCAGAGCCAGCGGCTGGCCCCTCCTGGCACCGTGATTAGTCATTTAATACCCAGGACAATGACTAATGCCTGGCGACCCGCTCTCCATGCGGAGTCATGTGTGCCGGGCGCCCGGGCGAAGGCACACTGGGGGCCTCATGGTTGGGTCTGCGTCCCACGGTCCAGAGGACTGGCGAGATCCCCGTGGGCACCATCCGTGCCAGGACAGTCACCAAGTGGACAGTCCCTTTGAAACCAAGGGGCCCACCTTGGTCTCCTCTTCAGACCCCCCGCTTTTGATCTGTCTCTGTCTCTCCTGTGTTTACAGAAAGCCTAAACTGAGCTATGCGTGGCAAGGTTTGCCCGGGTTTGGTTAACGAGGTGGAGGAGTGTTACGTTTCAGCTGGAAACACATCCCTAGATTGCCAAAACGCTTATTCCCAAGTCTGGTTTCCTGGTGCAATCGGAGGCATGGCAAGAGCGCGTCTGCTCCGAGACTCGGGGGGCTGGGGACCAGCAAAGGCACTTGCTCCCAGCGTCCCCCAGAGGCCTCGATCGCTCAGTTCTATTCTTTAGGCCAAACCGCCCCGTGTCCCGTTCTGTAAACTTGATACCCGTCCACTTTGGACGGGGCATTCTGTTTTAGCCGGAAGCCTGTGATTTGCAGCAAGCCTGTTCTCTCTCTTGCTGAGGATGGTGGTAGAAACCTGGGTCACTTTGCAGGCTCCGGGGATCAGGAGCACAGCGGGCTGGGGTGTTGCTTCCCTCCCTTCCTCCCCCCAAGAAGACTGAGCCGGGCTGTGCGCCCACCCCCTGCTCTCGGGGAGCAGCCAGCCGGCTTCTCCTCGCCAGTCCTCCCTGCCATTCATCCAGCCCCGCTCTGAGCAGCGGCCCCGCTTGTGTGTCTGCCTGCCGGGAGGGGCTGCCAAGGGCCCTGCCTACTGGCTGCCTCCCGAATCCCTGCCATTCCACACACAAACACATCCCCACGCGCTCTGCCTCGCTCACACGGGAGCCTCACGCACACGCGGGCACATTCCTCCCTGCCTCCTCCCTGTCCCTCCGCGCTGGACTCCTGCGAGCCCCATGGAAGCTTTCTGGGGAGACGCTCTTGACCCAGCAGGGTAGGATTGTTCTGATTTCTCCTCTTCGCATTTTTTGAGGAAGCAACTTACCTTTCTGGCCAGGGTCTGTCTCCTGGCAGGGAGACGAGGCTTTGCTGTCTGCTGTGTGTTTGTGCGTGTGTGTGTGTGTGTATGTGCGTGTGTACGCGCGTCTCCTTTTGCTTTCAGGACTTGGAGGGTTCTCTTTGTGTGATTTCTATATCGTTTGGCAGGTTCGGCTTTGTAAAAGAGCCCTCCGGAGCGCTTTTGCATGGGCTTACAGAAAAAAAAAAAGATATTGGAAAATTGAAAGTGTGATTTCCTGAAACGAAATCATCTGCAAAGGGAAAAATTGCTTTGGAAAGGAATGGTTGCTGGCCATCAAGAGAAATATCCGTGATTCACCTAATGGGGTTTTAACCCTTTCTCTGCTTGCCGTCTAGAGTTATTGACGATGCCGAGTTCAGTTTGGGCTTCCTGTGAGATCAGCTATAGCTGCATATTGTCTTCACATGACCTGTGTGTTCTTATAAGGATTATGCAAAATATGCACTTATTGGTATAGCCAAAATTATTACTGTTAGTAACAGCAACCTTGACATTTATAACATATGCCATGAATATTTTGTTAGGTACTGTGATGAGTGTAATGAAAGCAAAAAGTATTAACAGTTGTATCAGTCCATTAGGCTGGGGCAAAGGAAGTTTTATAAAAGTATAAACTATCTAAGATTATGGGCGCACAATATCACATATATGCGTATATATGTGTATATATAGTGGGTGTGCTTAGCTTTTCATTCAGTTCAAAACTTTTCGCTTTTCTTTTTTCCATCCTTCTTCTGGGTTTTTGGTTCTGCATGTCCCAGCCCCTGTGAGCTGAGCAGGTCTCCTTGTGGGATTAAAGAACAGAGGTGCATCCTTGCCTTTTAGAATTTGTCAGTGAGACCAACAGCGGGACATAATTGCCCAGGAGGTAGCGAGTGACCCGAAGTCACCTTTCGTATCAAAAGGTCACGTTTCCCCTTCAGTTTTCCTGAAGTTTTCCTTGCATAACCGGCGGAAGGCAGCCACTCTCCCGTGTGCGCCTACCCAGAGGTTTTCCTAACGGGACCGGCTGCAACGCTGCGGCCCAACCCAAACTCACAAGTGCGGCTGCAAGAATCCCAGAGAGTGGTGGCTGGAAGGGGGGATTTTTTTTCACGCGGAAACGGAGGTTCCTCAGCCTCCTCCTGACCACCAGGATACCCTCCTTTCCCTCGGGGAACACCTTGAATCTCCCTCCATCCCACCCCCGCTTCCCCCCACCCCCTGGCCCCCCCAGATGCCTGCTCCCTGCCCCTGCAGCCGCTGCTGCTAAATATAGCCCGTCTGTGGCTGGCGGCATAGGCCACCGCACCCCCCACCATCCCCACTCCCTATCTCGGTTACAGAGTGGTCTTCCCCAGGGTCATTCTATGTACACACAGGACAGCCTCCCAGCCAGCAAGCAGAGCCAGTCCGGCCTCCAGAGAGAGAGAGAGAGAGAGAGAGAGAGAGAGAGAGAGAGAGAGAGAGAGAGACAAACACAGATAGACTGGAGTCTGGCCCCGGGCGCATAAGGCGGCACCAGGAGAGCCAGCGGGTGCCTTGGCTGAGCCTGCCCCGTTCCTTCCTTGGCCACACCGTCTTCCCGGGGCCACCTTTAGGGGATCCCTCTGCGCCTCCGCCCCCCTCCTCCTCCTCCTCTTCCTCCTCCTCCTCTTCCTCCTCCTCCTCTTCCTCCTCCCCCTCCAAGTACCATCCAGCTGCAGGAACAAGTCTAGGAGTCCAGGGCAGCCGCTCGCTCTCTGGGGTCGCTCCCCCAGCCAGCGGCGCGCCCCGGGGCGATGCGGACGCTGCTGCCCGTGCCAGGTAACCGAGCCTGGCCCGCGTCCAGCGCCCTTGCGCCCGTGCGCCCGGCCTCCCAGCCTCCCAGCCCGCCGGCCGCATCCTGAAAAGTTGCAGACGCGGGGAAGCCAGCAAGTTGGCTGCCCTCGCTGGTGTGCGCCCCGGTGGGGTGGGGAGAGGCGAGCGGGGAGACCCCCGGGGAGGTGGGGAGGAGCGATTGATCGGGGTTAGGGGGGTGGGGGGAGACCCCAGGGCTCCGGACAGACGGCTGGACTGCCGGATAGCCAGACGGAGCCAGGGGCTGCTGCGCTCCCCTCCCCGCGGCCGTGCGCCTCCCACTAACGCGCGCTGTGCTCTCCCCGCAGGTGGCCGGCCGGCTGCTGAGCCCCGGGCGCGGGGCGCCGCTCTGCACCTGGCCCGCGGCCGCCGCCGCCGCTGACCATGACCATGACCCTCCACACCAAGGCGTCCGGGATGGCGCTGCTGCACCAGATCCAAGGGAACGAACTGGAGCCCCTGAGCCGCCCGCAGCTCAAGCTGCCGCCGCTGGAGCGGCCCCCGGGCGAGGGCTACGCGGACGGCGGAGGCGGAGGTGGAGGTGGAGGCAGCGGGAAGCCGGGCGTCTACACCTACCCCGAGGGCGCCGCCTACGACTTCAACGCCGCCGCCGCCGCCGGGCCCGTCTACGGCCAGGCCGGGCTCGCCTCCTACGGCCCCGGGTCCGAGACGGCGGCGGCAGCGGCGGCAGCGGCAGCGGCGGCCGCGGCGGCGTTCGGGGCCAACGGCCTGGGCGGCTACCCGCCCCTCAACAGCGTGTCGCCCAGCCCGCTGGTGCTGCTGCACCCGCCGCCGCAGCTCTCGCCCTTCCTGCACCCGCACGGCCAGCAGGTGCCCTACTACCTGGACAGCGAGCCGCCCGGCGCCTACGCGGTGCGCGAGGCCGGCGCGCCCGCCGCCTTCTACAGGTACCGCGCCCGCCGCGCCCCTGCGCCTGGGCTGGGGCTGGGGGTGGGGGGCGTCCTGGGCCTGGGGGGTGGGAGCCGGGGAGCAGGGGAAGTGCAGGGGGGGAGGAGGGAGCCGGGGAGCCGGGTAGGCAGCGTGCAACCCGCAGGCGTGGAGTCCGAGGAGCCCGAGGAGGAGCCGGGGACTTGCACCCCCGAGGGCCAGCGCGAGCCCCGCCGGGGGCTTCTCTTCTCGGCGGCCCCGGCTTTGGAGAGGCACGTTCCCGAGCCTGGCAGCTTCCAACACATATTTCATTTTCTATTTTTTATTACTTAAAAAAAATATATATATTTTATTGATTTTTCACAGAGAGGAAGGGAGAGGGATAGACAGAAACATCGATGAGAGAGAGACATGGATCAGCTGCCTCCTGCACGCCCTGCACTGGGGATGCGCCTGCAACCAAGGTACATGCCCCGACGGGAATCGAACCTGGGACCCTTCAGTCCGCAGGCTGAGGCTCTGTCCACTGAGCCAAACCGGTCTCGGCTATAAATATATTTTATTATTTTTTAATTATTTTTTTATTTTTTTAATATATTTTTTCCCTTCTCCTCCTCCACCCGTTAAGCACACATTTTATTATTTTTTAATTATTATTATTATTATTTTTTTAATATATTTTTTTCCCTTCTTCTCCTCCTCCTCCACCCGACAGCCGGCTACTGTCTGCCCGGGGAGAGGCTACTGTCTGCCCGGGGAGAGTCCGGTCAGAAACCCCGCGTGCTCCCTAACCAAACAAATATGGGGAAAGCGGACAAAGCTGCAGTCATCCCCGGAGGCGGGGAACACAGGCCGCTTTGAGGCCCTGGTCCCCGTCCCTCGCTGGCCTGTCAGGCTGCAGGCAGGCGGCTGGGGCCAGGGGAGCCCCGGAGGTGATGTGTTTAGGGCGGTTTTAGCCGTTTAATTTGCTCCCGGCGCCCCCTTTTTCATGCGGGGCCTCCGGTGGGAAAGAGGAGGAGGAGGAGGATGGTGGTGATGATGATGATGATGGTGGTGGTTTTGGGGGGCAGTGAGTCCTCGCCGCTCCTGTCCTCCTCGGGCCCTGAGTTCGGGGCTGGCCTGGCCTGGGCCCTCCTGTGGCCGAGGAGGAGGTCGGTGGGTGTTAGGTGTCTGGGTCCCCGGCTCTCTGGCTGCTCCTGGGGGAGGGGGACAGCGGGGTGCTGCGGGCACCCTGGGAATGTGGAACAGGGGTGGGGGAGCGGGCGTGTTTCTGACACGGCCTCTGCCAGCCATATCGCATCTCGGGCCCACGGCGCCACGGAGGCCCGGGAGGCCAGTGCCGCTTCGCTGTACCCCTGTCTGTCCCTCCATCCCTCCTTCCGTCCCTCAGTTCATCTGTGGGAGAAGCCTCCCTGGTCTGCTTGTGGCTCAGGAAGCAAACGTTTGGTGTCCTTCTCTCCCCCTCTAGCAGCGAATGTGCGCTCCTCCTGCCCTCCCTCCCATTTTCGCTTTGACAGTTTCTCCCCTCCTCTGCCCCATGGACAGGGAGAGGGGTTTTGGGGTGTTTGCCGTGAATCGCTGCCCTGGCCCACGCAAGACGACGGGGATGCCCCGCCATGGGGCTGGGGAGCCTCCAGGCCCACGTGGTGGCTGGTGCCCAGCGGGGCAGGGCCTGCGTGTCCCCGGCCATCAGCGCCTCCTCCCTCAGCCCCAGCCTTCTGCCCGCAAGCTGCGGCCCTTTCTATCCCGGGCTCTGCCTCCAGAGACATCTATAGCTGGAGGAGCCGGAGGAGGGTGCCGGCTGGCCCAGAGGATCCCCAGAGGGCAGGCTTTTGGGGTGTCTGGACTTTCCCCCTCTCCTTCAGCCACCTCCAAGGATGCTCAAGCACCTCACAGCCAGGCCCCGCCTGAGCTATTGCTTCAGGGACAGGCAGGCCGCACTTTCAAAACTTTACGACGAACCAGGCTTGACAGAGCCGGTGGCAAACTCATCTCCCTTTGTGTTAGTTCGGGGTGGAAATGGAAAGGGAAGAAAAAGAAGTTATTCTGCCCACTTGATATATATAAATATATAGATAATAGAAGCGTTAGAACAAAATACCACGATTACATCTAATTCGCACCCCTTTTAAAACTCCTGCGTGCGAAGGAAAGCGCTGCTAAGGGTGTGGATTCCATAACCTTAGGATGGACTCCAGAAACTATTTCCTCTTCCATTAATTTTCAGTTCTTTTATTGCAAATTAATGCGGCCGAATTTCAATGGGCGCTAATGAGACTGCTCCTCCGTGGACCGTTTACCGCCTGGCTCCTAATTGCGAAGTGAAGTGAGCGTGGTCAAAGGAAAGGGGGTTCGCACTTTATTCAAAACTGTTCATCATCTCGGAGGCAAATCATACCCCTAGAATGTGCCCCGTCTTAAACTTTTTTTTTAAGTTTAAAAAAACAGAGGATGTTCAGATACTTTCAGAGTCTGAGAAAAAAAAAAATGACAACTTTTTTTTTTTTTTTAAAGTAAAAATCCCATGCAAGTAGGATTCCTGGTAGAAATTTAGTTTGAGAGTGATTTTTTTTTCCTTTGTAGTGTGTTTCCCCTAACATCCTTCCTCTTTGGGTCCTCCAGGGAGGAAGAGAGAGGTCTCTGCGAGTGTGTAATATTATTTAAAGAATTAGTTAATATCTCTCCCCTTTGAGTAACACGGGGCACCATGAAAGAATGAATGAAAACCGCTGAGGGAACTTTTAACTTCCTTCGGTAGTTATCAGAAAGTTCGAGGGCCAAAAAGGCAGTGTTTTTATGACCCAGAAAATCATGTCATCGGTTTAGTGAGTCTAGAACATTTTTTTTAGAGAAATAAAGTGAAAAAGAACATAATAGAAAACATCACATAGCGCATGCTATTTGGTAGGGTGGGTTTTTGTTTCCTGAAAAATTGTTTTAATTATACCTGCTGTGTGTGCCAACTGTGATGTAAAATGCACTCCTTACTGTGGGTGGAGGCCAAAGAAATCTGAAAGCTGCTGGTCTGAAATGTTATGTTCAGTTAGAAAACAAAAAAAAAATTCAGGTGAGTGCTTGGTGATTTCATCTGCAGAAACCAAAAAGCTGTTTTGATCCTCTTTATTTTATCTCTCCTGCGCCCCCCACCCATTAATTAGTAGGTGACTTTAGACCCGTTAGATCAAGCTGTCCTATTTTGGAGAATGTATATGAGGTACACGTTATTTAGCAGAAGGATGCTATGGTTACTTTCTTTTACTGGCCACAATATGCGGCCATCTCTGTGTGTGAAGCAATGGGACAGCTAAAACTGCCCCGGACGCGTAATAATGTGACAAAACATGTTCACATACCCCAGCCAGTTGTTATGGAGAGAATACATGCATAAACAGGCAAGCTGTGACTTCCTTCACAAGACATGCCTGACCTACGATCTCATGACAAAGGCAACCGGGACGTATGTTATCCCGGGTTTCTTGTCAGAGTTCAAGCAGCTTAGGAAAGTTTGACCCAAGTGAGGATGAAACTTCACCATATCCACCGTGATGGTTACAGTTCTAGTGAAGTATTTAATGTTCCCGGTTTATTGCAGTTTTATTACTCCGTATTCCTCAAGGCTAACTATTGCCCACTGCTCCAAATTGCTTGACAATTACACAAACCCTCTGCCTCCAAGTCAGCGCTCTGGAAATTTGTATACTGTCTCACTGGCTGCTTGCTTTTGAATGACTCTGCCATGCACCAGTGATCACTTCAAACCGTTTCTTAACGTTGAACGAGGCTCATCTCCAGGAAGAGATTTTTAATGGCTCATTTGCAAGTTTCCAATAATTCCGTCCTTCTATTTCGGGCATCTGTTAGCACCCTTTCTTTGGTTACTTTTTTTTTCTCATTTTCTTAAATGGTGACTGTTCACCCGACATGACATGTCGGGTGTTGGTCTAAGAATAGTTCCCGGGGCCGCATTTTGCCTCGAGAACGAGTGTATTTTTGGTCGAGAATGGCATCATGGCTTCAGACCCCCATTTCATTTTCACCTCCTCCATGTGGCTGTGCCTGTTCGGCAGAAAGCTCCCGGAGGATAATTGGCACTTGCTCTAATTTTCCTCTCGCAGTTAATTCGGGTGCCCGGATTATTTTTTTGTGAATATACTTAGGAGATGACGTTCGTATCCGGGGAATATTCAGGTTTGGCATTTTGGCTTCTTATTGTTTTAAGGGTGTAAAAGGCAGGGGCAAGAAGTGGCAGGAATCAGAGCTAGGAGGAAAAACGACAAGGCTGTCAAACTTTCTGTTAAAGATAAGACGTGGGTAACTTTGTCAAGCGAGATAGTACGTGTGAAAGTGAGGCCTCAGCTGCCCCTGCATTCAATATTTTGTTCGCACCTTAATAATTGTCCTTGTGCTTTTGTAAGCTGGAAGACAGTAGGAAGGGTTAGACTGAGAGTGGCCAGGACCTTCACTACAAATAGAGATGGATGATAATAAGAAATCATTTTCTTTGGCAGCCAGACTGAAGTAACATCTTCGTCAGCATCTGCAATGGTTGCTTGCAGCCAGGGCCATCATAATGTTTATCTTGTCCTGGCTGGGTGGTTCAGGTGGTTGGAGTGTTGTCCCATACACCAAAAGGTTGCAGGTTCGATTCTTATTCAGGACACATATCTAGGTTGATCCCCAGACAGGAGGCAACCGATGGATGTTTCTCTCTCACATCGATACTTATCTCTCTCTTTCCCTTCCTCTCTCTCTTAAAAAAAAATCAATAAACATATCCTCAAGAGGGGATTAAAAATAAGTAAATAAAGGTAGTGCACCTTTAAAAAAAAAAAGCATCATTTCGAGTCACCAAGGTTGCTTGCGGGTTTGATCCCCCATCAGGGCACAACACAAGAACCAACCAATGAATGCACAGATAAAAGGAACAATAAATCCATGTTTCAAACATCCATCAATAAAAAAAAAACAACAAAAATGAAAAAGAGCATTTTTCTTACCGATACATGTTTCAAAAGTCCAGACCCTGATTATGTGAAAAGAGTTGTCCACGAGGAAATAGAAGAGCTTTCATTGTATTTTTTTTTTTTAATGCATACTCGGTACAAAAATAATACATGGAAGGCCCGCCTGCGACTTCAGTATTATTTTTAACGTAACTGTAGATGAACGCCGTCCAGAGTGCAGCCTGCTGTGCTCCCTTCTTTCTCGCGATGCATCGGATGGAGAGAGGCGAGGAAGCCATTTAGTTTCGTTCCAAGTCCCGGCCTGCTTGCCGAAGACTGGAAAACATAGTGGCCACAACTGTGTGTAACCAAAGTGCCTGTGCCAGAAAGAGAGGCTCTCTCAGCCCCCGAACACGGCCACTTGAGACCAGCCAACAAAGTGAAAGTGTGAGGGGTTTCAGAGAGAAGGGCCGTCGCACCCAAGTCACCGAGGGGTTTTCTTTTATCTTTTGAGCTCTGCCCGCGACTGTCATTTGAGAAACAGCGTGCCTGGGCTGTCCCCTACCCCATCCCGGAAACACACCCTGTCCTCTGAAAGCTGAGGACCTCAGTGGCTGCAGGTGAAGGGACTCGCCTTGATGAGATTCTCCATTTCAGAAGGAGAAACCGTAATTCCCAAGTTCTGTACCTTAGAGAATCGCAGTAAGAATGATGGGGAGAAATTGTGCCTTCATCAACAGTGCTTACCATTACGTCTATATGCCGAGGCCTTATTGAAGAGATGAAGAATAGAAAGGAAAACTGTTTGGGTCCCAAACAACAGCATTTTATGTAGTTTAATAAAGTAATAATTTTGAGAAGCTAGGTCAAATAGGGAAGGGTACGCCTGACACTTATAAATGACGTGAAGATGTGACAGTGGAATCGATGAAGGCGGTGGTGGTGAGGATGATGGTGAGGGTGATGATTATGGGGTAATGATGATGATGGTGGTGGTAGAGGTAAGGTGGTAGTGGATGATGTGATGGGATGATGATGATGATGATGGGAGCAATGAAGTGTTGGCGGATAGGATTTCTGGATGCTTCTTATGTAGCCAGAGAAGTTTATCCTGTACAGAAATAGAAATCCTTTCGTGTACTTCACATTTTTTGTGAAGTTATAATTTTAGTAAATTGTCAAAAGTTTCCATAATGATATGATCAATAATTTTATACCATAAATCGAGTAAATCATTCTAATTGCCACACAGAAAATTAAAAAAGAAAAACCCAAACAATGCTGGGCTCTTTCCATGTTTCCTCTGAACTTCTCAGAGGGGTAAATTGTGTCCTCAAGTTTGCTTCCATAACATCGTCTACTTCCATCCAAACTGTCGTCTTCCAGGAGAGAGTAAGCTACTTTCTGGTCCGTTTCTACTCTCTGGAGCTCCCGTGAACCACACTTGGGGCAATTATAGCCCACTTCCAGTTAATAAAGTTAATGAAGACATGTTGAGGACCGGACATTTATAAACGGGCCCTCAGTACTCTCCTATGTGGTTATTTTTTTTGAGAGATCTCCAAACGTTGTCAGCCACCAGAAGAATGAAAGGCGTCTGCCATTTGAGCTCAGAGTCTCCTCTCCAGCTCTGAGGCTGCAGGGTTGTCAGGTCCAAAGCTGCCTTCCCCCCTCCAACACCCCCCCCCCCAACACCACCCCACTCCCGGCCCCATTCCCTGGGGCCAACCCAGCCTGCATCGCCTGGCCGGCCAGACTCATCCTGCCTCTTCCCGAACAGTGGTATGCAGTGTGTGGAGGGCCCTGCAGCCCGTGTGTGCGCATGCCAGGCGCTGCTTCTGAGCAGTTTTCTAGGCAACCGGACTCACTTTCTGGATTTTTCTAAGGCCTTTTACACTCGTTTAGGCCTCATTTTCTGTATCAAGCCTTTCTTTTTTTTAAAAAATTTTTTTTTTTAAACACTCCATCTCTATATTCCTAGTTTTTTTCCTTCCATATTTTATGGTTTATTTATTTTTTATTAACCTATTTAATTTTTTAAAAATTTTAATGAAATTTGAAATAGGACTCAACAGATTGCCTACCCAGCACTAGTAAGCCAGTGGTATAAGAATATGCCTTAACGTTCTAGAGTGGCATTAACTACATGGAATGTTTTAGAAAATTAGGTGTTTTTTTTTTTCTTTTGTTCTTTTTCATCCCTAAGCATAGAAGCAGAAAACAAACAAAATCAGAGCCTGGCCAGTGTGGCTCCCTGATTGAGCATTGACCTGTGAGCCAGGAGGTCACGGTTCGATTCCTGGTCAGGGCCCATACCAGATGGCAGGCTCAATCCCCAAGGTAGGGTGTGCAGGAGGCAGCCAAACAATGATTCTCTCTCATCGTTGATGTTTCTCTCTCTCTCTCCCACTCGATCCTTTTTGAAATCAATAAAAATATTAACACACACACACATCATATTTTCCGGCGTATAAGATGACTGGGCGTATAAGACGACCCCCAACTTTTCCAGTTAAAATATAGAGTTTGGGATATACCCGCCCTATAAGATGACAACCGGTGTATAAGACGACCCCCGACTTTTGAGAAGCTTTTCCTGGGTTAAAAAGTCGCCTTACACGCTGGAAAATACGGTACACACAAAATCAGAAAGAAATCTTCACTTAGTGGAGCTGCTTTGACATCTCATTCATTCATTCATTCATTCATTCATTCATGTGGTTACCTTGGTCCAAATTGTGTAGCTCCTCCCTGCGGAGATGAAATACGATGCATTTGTATGTGCCACGCAGTTCCTGTGTCAGTGGTAGCACTTAGCAGCCAGGCAATGCTACGGCATGAATGGTGAGGTCCTAGGATTCGGTGTGGAGATCAAGTACTTTCTTGGCTGCTGTCCCCTGGGTCTCAGGTCCATGAGGACTTGCCCGTGGCACTTGAAGCTGACGGCATTTCCCCCCTCTGCTAACAACACCACTCATTTGTGAAATGTGGTAGGTGTGTTTTCCTTATTTCACGCAGGTAGCTGAAGTGGTATAATTCCCTTTGGAAAGCTTTTGCCAGGCAACACCCGTATCAGCATAACTGATTTCAAGAGTCGTTAAGGGTCCCGCACGCTCACGTTGACTTCTGCTTTTGTTGTTCCGAAGACCTTACAAATGGTTGGGTTTCTTTCCGTTGGAATATTTCAAGCAATTCAGCGAGAAAGGATGCGCATTCCGATTTGAGCACAAGAGGCAATCTCGGTGCTTTGAGAAGTGATTTGCCTCTGTTGTCTGAAGAGAGCGTGGGGGGCTGTCGGAGGCCTCTTCGGCTTCTCAGAGGAGGGGCCTGAGCCGTGGGTCCGGAGACGGTCACTCTCAGTGCTGTCCATCTCTCTGCATGCCCCATGCCAGTCCAGAGGGGCCATGAGCTGGCTCATTGGCTGCTGCCGGTGGGGCAGGGACCCCAGTTCCAATGACCCGCTCTGGTCCCCTGGCTGGGAGAGAGGCCATTCAGGAGGGGTCCTCAGCTGTGATTGTAAGAATGTGGGGACCCTGTGATTACCACCCCCCTCTTCCTTCTTAAAAACAGAAAGGATTCCCTAGAACATTCCAAGTCCAGCTCACCGCCCCCTCCCCTTATTTCCGGATTCTGTAGTATTTACAGATTTGCCTACCGTCTAACATGTATTTGCAACCCCCCCAAATCAATATTCCTGCTACTTCCTGGGTCACTCGCTGACATGCCCGGAGTGGTGGAAATCTGAGTCATCGGCCGGCACGCACATCCCCGGCTGAGGTCAAACGAGGCGACGCTCTGCCTTCTGGTTTCAGCTCCTACTGTAAACAAGTGTCCGGTTCGAGGTCTTACTTAGTGCCACTTAAAAAAATATATATATCGTGTGCTTTTCGTTGGTGCTCAAAAATGACCCCCAACAATAGCCCTGAAGGGCTGCTCAGTATGTCTAAGCACAGGAAGGCTGTGATATGTTTTATTGGGAAAAATATAAGGGTTAGGTCAGCTTCATTCACCCAGGAGAGCTGTTGGCCATGAGTTCAATGCTCACGAATCACCAATGTATGTCAGTAAGGTTGTCTTTATACAGAATCACACACAGCAAGCCCGTGCATTGATTGGTGGTGAAGATGGGATGAGCAGGGCTTTGAACACTGTATTTCTCCAGGGGCAGCAGTCCCATGTTCACTGATTCGGTGTTTGTGACCGCATTACAGAACATAACTACCGCCAACAGGGAGGACTGCTGTCTGTATTAGGTGACTAAAGCACAGGCAGCTTAGGTTTCTGGATGATTCTTTTCTTTAAAAAAATATGTATTTTATTGATTTTTTACAGAGAGGAAAGGAGAGAGAGTTAGAAACATCACTGAGAGAGAAAGACATCGATCAGCTGCCTCCTGCATGCCTCTACTGGGGATGTGCTCGCAACCAAGATACATAGCCTTGACTGGAATCGAACCTGGGACCTTTCAGTCTGCAGGCTGATGCTCTATCCACTGAGCCAAACCGGTTTCAGCTTCTGGGTGACCCTTGACTAGTGGTGACCTCTGGCTCAAGGTGCCTCAGTTTGCTCCTCTGTAAAATGTCAGTCCAGATAGGGCCCACGTCTTTTGTGTTGTTGTGTTTATTTTTTTGTGAGAATTAAAGAAGCATCTAGCTGTCAAGAGCTGCAAATATGACCAGGGCATAGCAGTCAATCTTTTGTCATGACTTCTTCAGACAGGAATTGGCAACCACACGTCAAAGAAGGTGAACATGCATCTGGAAAATGTGTAATTTCTTCCGTGTTTGCTTAGCTTGCCTTTAAGAGACAATCCTACTGTCCTACTGTGAAGAGAAGTTAAACTTTCCCCCCCAAAATCAGGAAGCTACTCTTTCTTGAAATGCTTCAAACATGCGAGGTTCTATGCCAGAAAAACCCAAAACAAAGCAACTGTAATAAACTCCACATCAGGGGAAAAAATCAATCCGTAAAAAGAGGAAGGGGCATTAAGGACGGCGCACTGAAGTGACCCCAGGGAGGGAAGTTGTTGAAACTGACACAGCACTTTATAAAGCCCCTCGGATGTGCAGAGGGCAGAGAGGAAACTGTGCGCTTTGAGGAAAAGGAACTGGGGAAGGCTGAGGGGCGAGAGCTAACCATCACAGAGCATCGGCCGCCATGAGTTTCCAACCTTGGCTGCGCGGTAGCATCAAGGATGATTTCAGAATCTTCCAGATGATTAAAAAACGACTGGGATCTGGGCCACAGCTGAGTGGTTCTGATAATTGCTCCGGGGTTGAAATGGGAATAAGCAATTTAGAAAAAACAAAACAAAGTGAAAAAAACTCCTTGGGCTTTTTTTCCCTCCGTGTAAGTCCTCTGATTTGCAGCCTGCCAGCATTCTCTAAGTGGGGTTACAGTCAGTCTCCCTCCAAACATGTAGAGTGGTACCTCAAGATACGAGTGCCCTAACATACGAGATTTTCGAGATACGAGCCGTCGAGTGAGCGATTTTTGCTTTGAAATACGAGCAACATTTGAGATAGGAGTCATCGTGCGGATTGGCCGGCTGCACACGACCCACCAGTTTACCGCGACTCGAGCGTCTCATAGTTTCCCACGCCTCAAGGTTACGGAATTAATTAAACTCATATCTCGAGGTACCACTGTATCTCATTTCTTAAAGAGGAGGTGGTGCAGTTTGGAGAGGTGTGAGGAGGCATGTTCAAACCCAGAGGAGGCGTGTTCAAACCCAGATCTGCCGGACTGCAGGTCTTCATCGTATTGAGCCACTTGGGTAGCAGGATCAGAGGGTAAAAGGTGCACCGAGGGGAAAGATGACCGTGACATTGATTTCTGCTTCTCTTCCCCATCTAAGATGTGCAGTAGGGGGAGCTACAGTGGGTACTGACTAGATACCAAGAAGACACGGTGAAGAAGACTATGAGATGGCAGACTTGGCCATAGACTATGAAGATGAAATGAGGAAACAGCCTGAAACACAGTGCAAATATACACTGAGGCCAACGAGCTAGTTCGGTTGAGGTTTTCAGAGAGTGGTCAGACTCTATTATTGTTCGGGGAAACGTTAAAATCTTAACTATCAGGACACTCGATGGGTGGCACAGAATTTCCAGTGCTTGGAAAGTTCGTTGACGTCTTTAATGTGGACTTGGTTAAAGCTCTCCTTGTGTGCTTTCCATCATGAAGTATTTACCCGATTCTGTCTGCAAATGGAACGGGTTCTGTTTTCATTGCCCTTCCCCCATTTTGCGTTTTAGGAAGACTCATTTATTGATCAGGAAAGCAGGCATCCGGGTACCCCACCTTTGGTGAGGCTCACCCACATTTCTTGGTTCTCAAGGCTGCTCTCTTCCTCATGGAACTCTGCCTGGAACCAGCAGCTAAAAGCAAGTCTGAGACGTTTTAGAAACACGTATAAGCACAGCTTCTCGAGGAAGACGTGAACACGGGCCTCCTCCAACCCTCGCAGGATTTGAGGTCCGGGTTCCAGGCCCCACACAATGGGGGAGTCTCAGCTCCCCGGTCGAGGGCTCTTTGGTTCTTTGTTCTTTGTTTCCGATGCTCAGCGATTATGATTGATGAAACTAAAGTTGCTTTTCTAGGTAGAATCCAAGCGTCTTCTAAGAAGTCTGTGTTTGACAGGAGGGAATAGCTCACAGAGTCATCAGAGAATGTGTAGCAGCCGGCACGGGTTCTAGAGCTTTTCTGGTGAGCGCTGGAGTTCACAGAGATGCAGTATTCATCGTCTTCTAGCTCGCCTTCACACGGACAGGAAGCTTCTTCTCAGACATCCCTCCTGCTAGTCTCTCCTCTCTCTCCACAGGGCCACTCCCTACTATTGCTGCAATAGGTTCCTGACTTGAGTTTTCGGTTTGTGAGCTTTCGGACTCAGATTTTTCAGTTTCCTCCCAGAGCATAGCTGACATACCAGAGGGTATGTTTGAGCCGGTCCTTCCCTCTGCTCTTTAAAGAAGGCCTGCAGTGGCTTCTCACTCGTCATAGGTTAGAGGTCAGAGGCACATTCCATGGTGTGGCATTCAAAGCCCTGGGAGTTTAATTCCAGCTCCTCCTCTCCCTCCATGAAGATTTGTTCAAACCCTACTGCAGCGGCTCTTTCCCACTCCTGCTATTCGTGGTTACCTTCATCCCTAGCAGGTACCCTATCTTCCCATCTCTGTTCAGCTGATTCTATCCAGAAGTCAAGGCTCAACTCAAATGCTACCTCTCCCCTGGAAATCACCACAGAATGCCTTGCATTCATTATGGTTGTGGGTAGATTTGTCTCCCTCATCTGTCTAATCGATTTTATTAATTGTATATATTAATTTAATAGATTTTTGTTCATTCATGTATCTATTCGCTCCCCCAGCAAACTTTATTGAATCATGTACTGACTTTGTATCGTAGATACAGAGATTGGACACGTCATCTATCGTGAAGTCACTCATAGTCTAATGGGGGAGATGTCAAGTGTATAGACTTGTCATGCACTTGTTATAAAAGTTGTGATAAAGAAGGGACCACTGGGGACACAGAGGAAGAATAGGACCCCATGTGTGGATGCCGAAGTCTAAAATGGTCTTATGGAAGGAGGTGGCCAGGCACAGAAGGGCAAGGTAAAGGTGTGTAGAGAGGCTGAGTCTTAGTTCCTGGTACTTCCTACGGCTCTGGTCCAGTTCTTTAGACAGAATAAATGGTTAGTAATTCATACAGCCACATTGTTGAAATAACAAAATAAGGGATGCTTGCTAATAATCCGAGAAATAACTGGATAGTAGCTGCTGTTAGTACTTTTTTTTTTTGAGTGTAGTGCACATGGCACTGTGCTAAAAGCCTTAAATGATCATTTTGCGGAATCTTTACACCAACCGTCAGAGGCTGGCGCTGTTATTAACCTCATTTTATTGGAGAAGAAACTAAAACTGAGAGAGGAGAAGTGACTTGTCCAAGGTCACACAGCGAAGAATGGAGGACTGGGGATTCTAAATCTAGACGTTGACTCTGGAGCTCAAGTTCCAACCCACTAGTTACGCAAGAAAACTGGCAAGATGTCTTACGTCACTGATAGACTTACTCAGCAATGGGTGTGTTAATTCCTTGTGATAGCTTTATATTTTGTTGTGACAATGATTTATTACTTTTTTAATTAAATTTTTTAGAGTTACAATTTAAATTTAATATTGTTTTGTACTTGTTTCAGGTGTACAGCATAGTGGTTAGATTATCATATGCCTTATAAAGTTGTTCCCTCCCAATATTTTCATTACCCAGCATGCATAGTTATTGCAATATTATTGACTACTAGAGGCCCATTGCATGAAATTTGTGCACTGGCCTGCACCCTCTAGCAGTCCAGGAGTTCTGGGGGGATGTCTGACTGACGACTTAGGCCCACTAAGCCATCAGTCGGACATCCTTAGCGCTGCCACAGAGGCAGTAGAGGCTCCCACCATTGCTGCTGTGCTCGCCAGCTGTGAGCCTGGTTTCTGGCTGAGCGGCGCTCTCCCTGTGGGAGCACACTGACCACCAGGGTCCAGCTCCTGCATTGAGTGTCTGCCTCCTGGTGGCCATTGGACATCATAGTGACCAGTCATTCTGCCATTTGGTCATTTGCATATTAGCCTTTTATTATATAGGATACTAGAGGCCTGGTGCAGTGGTCGGCAAACTGCAGCTTGCGAGCCACATGCAGGTCTTTGGCCCCTTGAGTGTGGCTCTCCCACAAAATACCACGGCCTGGGCGAGTCTATGTTGAAGAAGTGGCATTAGAAGAAGTTTAAGTTTAAAAAATTTGGCTCTCAAAAGAAATTTCAATAATTGTACCATGGATATTTGGCTCTGTTGACTTTATAAGTTTGCTGACCACTGGCCTGGTGCATGATATTTATGCACAGGTAGGGGACCTCAACCTGGCAGGTGATCAGGGCTGATTGGGGCCTTTCGGCTGCTGGCCAAGGCCTTCCCTCCCTGCCTTCATTCTGCGCTGCCCCCAGGTGGTCAGTGCATGTCATAGCGAGTGATCAAACTCCTGTCTCAAACTCTTGAGGAGCTAATTTGCATATTAGCCATATATATATATATTTTTTTTTTTCTATGCTCTACTTTATATCCCCATGATGACTTTGTAACTATGAATCTGTACTTTCTAATTCCTCCATCTTTTTCACCCAGTCCCCCAAGCCTCCTCCCTTCCAGCAACCATGAGTCTGTTCTCTGTATCTATGAGTCTGTTTCTGTTTTGTTTATATTGTTCTTTCGACTTTACATATACATGAAATAATATGGTACCTGTCTTTTTCTGACTGACTAATTTCACTTAGTATAATATGCTTTAGTCCATCGATGTTGTCACAAATGGTAAGATTTCATTTTCATTTTTTTTTATGGCTGAGTAATCTTCCATTGTATATACGTACCACAGCATTTTACCTACTTGCCTATTGATGGACACTTGGGTTAGTGCTATATCTTTGCCATGGTGAATAATGCTGCCGTGAACATAGGGTGCATATATTCTTTCAAACTAGTATTTGGGGTTTAAGATATATTCCCAGAAGTGGAATCACTGGGTCCTAAGGCAGTTCCATTTTTTATTTTTATTTTTTTTTAAAAATATATTTTATTGATTTTTCACAGAGAGGAAGGGAGAGGGACAGAAAGTCAAAAACATCGATGAGAGAGAGAAATCGACCAGTCGCCTCCTGCATGCCCCCTACTGAGGATGTGCCCCCAGCCAATGTACATGCCCCCGACCAGAATCAAACCTGGGACCCTTCAGTCCCCAGGCCGACACTCTATCCACTGAGCCAAACCGGCCTGGGCCATTTTTTATTTTTGACGCATCTTCATACTGTTTTCCATTCTGCATTCCCACCAACGCTACACGAGGGCTCCCTTTTCTCTGTATCCACGACAGCAATTGTTGATTTATTAGTGATGAGAGCCAGTTGTGACAATGATTTAATCTCAGGCTATGTCCCGAAGCTACTTCTTTTAGTTTTATGGAAAATGGCTATTTTTAAGATGCTTGCTAAAAGCATGTTTAAACAATTTTCCATTAAATAGGGGGATATTTTCCCTTGTAATATCAGAAAGAACCATTAAATAAAATCCCGCAAAGACTTCCTGTTAGCAACCTTAGGCATGTGAAACCCACCCAAGAATTTTATTTATTTTTATTTTTTCTTAAAATATATTTTATTGATTTTTCACAGAGAGGAAGGGAAAGGGATATAAAGCCAGAAACATGGATGAGAGAGAGACATTGATCAGCCGCCTCCTGCAGGCCCCCTACTGGGGATGTGCTTGCAACCAAGGTACATGCTCTTGACCGGAATCGAACCTGGGACCTTTCAGTCCCCAGGCCCATGCTCTATCCACTGAGCCAAACCAGTTTCAACCCACCCAAGAATTT
Source organism: Lasiurus borealis (assembly GCA_004026805.1). Classification (NCBI taxonomy): domain Eukaryota; kingdom Metazoa; phylum Chordata; class Mammalia; order Chiroptera; family Vespertilionidae; genus Lasiurus; species Lasiurus borealis. The sequence goes on along the minus strand of PVJN01000290.1, from coordinate 112,296 downwards.
TAAATCTGGACAGAATTAGAGTGTTATTTTGCTTCATCCTCCCCCCACCCCCATTTTTTTTTTTTTTTGCAGAAAAAGGTAATACAATCACAGTATTTTAAATCTAGGGGAGACCTTAGGCACGGTGTGCTTCAATCTCTGTATTTTCCAAATGAAACAGGACTAGAACCTGGTCTGCCTCCAGCCCAGTACTTCACACTTAACCGGTGGAGGCATTACCGGCCTCTGTTCAGCGAGGACACAGTGGCTGTGCTGGTCTCAGTGCTGTAGTTCTGGTACATGGACCTAAAGCTCCAGCGACAGGGAAGAAAGGGATGATGCTTGATGCTGATCAGTATAAAATGATAGCGAGAGTCGAAGTGAATGGACTGGCCATGCCTGTCTAGATAGGCCATCCGCTTAATTGACCTATGGCCCCTATGGATTTTTTTAAAAATATAGTTTATTGATTTTTCACAGAGAGGAAGGGAGAGGGATAGAAAGTCAGAAACATCGATGAGAGAGAGACATCGATCAGCTGCCTCCTGCACACCCCACAATGGAGATGTGCCTGCAAGCAAGGTACATGCCCTTGACTGGAATTGAACCCGAGACCTTTCAGTCCGCAGGCTGACGCTCTATCCACTGAGCCAAACTGGTCTCGGCCCCTATGGATTTTTTTTAACTTGGTGTGCCACTTCAGCTTTCAGGATCTAGTGGAAACTTATTTCTTATGCCACTTACATTGTTTTCCTTCCATTCTAATAACTATCTCTGGTTTCCTTTGTGAGTAAAGATTTCCTTTCTTGTTTTTCTTTTCTTATTTTCTATTTCCAGGGCTTAAAGGTTAGGGATTACTTCACCAGATTTTTTTTTTGAGACTTATGAAGACGACTTTCAGATTTCTAAAGCAGTTAGGAGCTATTTTTATTCCACAATCGCCAATGTGAAAATGGAACTTGCATGATTTCATAATGGATATTTCACCTGAGTATTGGCAAAATTAAAAAAGTAATCAGTCAATCTGTGCTTGATGAGGCAGCCGGGTTACAAGAGACACTTTTTTTTGCAACGTGGTCCTTAAGTAGAAAAGCATGTGTCTTCCTTGAGGCTAATTATGTTGGTTATATACTGTTTACTATTAACTTTTTCCTCTTGTAGTTTAATATTGTCCCAGGAAATGAAATGTAAGTTTAATAAGAATGGCAATTAATGGAACCATATGTCATAAGTATAATTAATGTTCCTGATAAATGTATTAAATCAGGACATGGCTGATGAGTTATAATTGTACTAAGCCACGTTGATTTGACACCATTTCTTCTGTAGAAATTTATATTTATCAGGATAAGATTTAAAATTAAAACTATATTAATTTTTTTTGCGTTCATTTTTACTAATGAGTTAAAGAACTGTTCGAATGGTCAAAACATTAAATTGACAATGAAAAGGAGGTAGGAATAACTTTATAGTTTGCAACACAAGGAGAGCATGTAGGAACGAAATATGCTTTTATTAACATTCTATGACTTTTAGATGTGTGGAAGAAAAACAGTTGAGCTGGTAGAACTCAGTATAGACTTCTTGAATATTCTAGACTTTAGAATATTCAGTTTAACTGGGCATCTTGTATTTTTATTGATTAAACCTTCCACTTATTTTCTCTCTGCTCAAAAATTGTAGCCCCCAACTGTATTTTCTTGTGGGGGCAACAATGATATCAATATCTTCTCAGCAAAATGACTTCCACTAAGAAGGTGGAAAACAAAACTCCCATCATAATTTCTTTTCCTCTTGATGTTACTTTTATTTATTGACAGGGCGGGGTACAGTAGTAGGTTTAGAGTGGTGAGTACCCGAAACAGTTTATTCTTGTATTATTATTACTTATTAATGATTGGATCATATTATTTATTAATTATTGTATCAAATTATTACCTTCCATCTGAGCTAGTGAAAACCTACTTTTATCCCATCATGTATTTATTAAATTTTTTAATTTTTATTTTTTTAAAAATATATTTTATTGATTTTTTTACAGAGAGGAAGGGAGAGAGATAGAAAGTCAGAAACATCAATGAGAGAGAGGCATCGATCAGCTGCCTCCTGCACGCCCCACTATGGAGATGTGCCCGCAAGCAAGGTACATGCCCCCAACCGGAATCGAACCAGGGACCTTTCAGTCCGCAAGCCGACGCTCTATCCACTGAGCCAAACCGGTCTCGGCTAAATTTTTTTTAATTTTGAAAAATGATAGTTTACATTCAATATTACGTATTTTGTATTAGCTCCAGGGGTAGAGCTTAGTGCTAGACAATCATATACTTTATCAAGTGTTCCCCGGGATATTTCCCGTACCCACCTGGTACCAGACACAGTCCTGGGGATGCAAAGTAAGCAGAGGAATATAATCGTTGATAATGTTGTACTAACCATGGGGATGCGGTGAGAGGCTTTTGCCCTACCAGCCGCATGCTGGTGTCACAAGGCAGGCAGGTGGTGCAAAAACGCAGAAAGGATGTTTAGGTCAGTGGCAGCTTTTTCTAAGTCAATATTTCTCCTGGAAGATGATCGTTTTAACCATCTCAGAGGTTAGGCTAAAACTTTCTAATTGGCACCACACGAAGGGGAGCCACAGCAGGTAGGCAGACAGTGAAAAAGACCAGTTAAAGCCACAGGCCTCCTGGCACCGTGCCAGATGGTACTTACCCGTGACCCCAACGCAGCGACTCAGAAGGTGCGCTCGTCTTTCAACGCCCAGGTAATTTTAGTAAATGAGTGTTTAAGGCGACATCTCCTCGGCCCACGAGTTAACGCACCTTCAAAATTGCCTACTTTTGTCCAATACTTCTATCCCTTGATGAGAAAAACATGGTTAACTTGTGATCATTAACCTTCCCCACTGTCCTGAGCTTAACTCTGAGGTCTCCGCAGGCCTGAAGTATCTCGGAGCCTCTTCTTAAAGGCACCATGTTTCAGATTGCCAAGGAAAACATAGGATGCCCAGGCGAATTTGAATTTCAGGTAAAAAGCAAAACATTTTTTTTGTGTGTGTGTGTATGTCCCATGTGATATACTACAACATTCTTTGTTGTTTATCTGAAATTCAATTTAACTGGGCATCTTGTATTTTTATTGGTTAAATCTGGCAGCCCTCACTATGTTACCTCACTGTTAATTCTTTCTTTCTTTCTCAGGTTTTTTTTTTTTACTGTGTTTTTATTTTTGGGGTCTAAAGGTTATCTTTTTTGGCTTCCCCCTCCAGCTAGTATACCGAAGCCCCCCTGTCTTTTCCTTCTAGGAATGGAAACATGCCACTGTAGAATTCGCATGTTGATTTTTGCCATCATTGGTGATGCCCATTCAGGATTTAGCTTTGAAGGGAACACAGGAAGACCTAGCCGTTCATTCTGTTATCTGAAAAGACAGGCCATTGCAGCACAAGGGGAAAATATTACAATGGAATATTACAATACAGTGGTACCTCGAGATAAGAGTTTAATTTGTTCCGTAACCTTGAGGCATGGGAAACTATGAGACGCTCGAGTTGCAGTAAACTGGTGGGTTGTGTGTAGCTGGCCAATCCGCGCGATGACTCCTATCTCAAATGTTACTCATATTTCAAAGCAAAAATCACTCGCTCGATGGCTCGTATCTCAAAAATCTTGTATGTCAGGGCACTCGTATCTCAAGGTACCACTGTATAACAATTCTGTATGAGGACAAAATTCAGGAGTCAAATCTAGTCAAAGTCCTGGACCTCAGAACTACTAATTAGGTAGCTTTTCTACGTAATCTAGTAAGCGCTACAGAAAGTACACGTTTCTTGGTTGTTTGGGGGGAATTCTCTTATTTTTTGCGTCATTATTAGATTTCAGAAAATAGTTTGGAAAAATGCTTCTCTGAAATGCCTCCTGAAGTGTCAATGATTTAGAAGGAAAGTACAACTCCTCCCCTGGTCAGACATTAAGCAGACCTGCACTCCTTCTACCTTGAGTGTGCAGCACATTGGCTTGGTCAAGTAGAGAGATGGAGAACCTGAGTTTGGCCATGATGGCTTGGGAGACAGCGGCTCACCTGAGGGGCCAGGATGCATGGCTGCCGATGGCTAGTAAGGAGGGTGTGTATCCTTCAATGGGGGTCTCTCCATTGCATGGACCCAGGAGGTTGGTAAAGAAATCAAGGTGTGAGCCCCAGCCGGTTTGGCTCAGTGAATAGAGCACTGGCCTGTGGATCATGGGGTCCCATGTTTGATTCCGGTCTGGGGCACACACCTTGGTTGTAGGTTCCTCCCCGGCCCAGGCCCAGGCCCAGGCCCTGGTTGGGGCATGTATAGGAGGCAACCGATTGATGTGTTTCTCCCACATCGATACAGTGGTACCTCGAGATACGAGTTTAATTCATTCCGTAACCTTGAGACCTGGGAAACTATGAGATGCTCAAGTCTCAGTAAACTGGTGGGTCGTGTGCAGCCGGCCGATCCGCGCGATGGCTCCTATCTCAACTGTTGCTCGTATTTCAAAGCAAAAATCGCTCGCTCGACGGCTCGTATCTCAAAAATCTCGTATGTTAGGGCACTCGTATCTCGAGGTACCACTGTATTTCTCTCTGTCTTTCCCTCTCTCTCTAAAAATCAATGGAAAACTATCCTTGGATGAGAATTAGAAAACAAACAAACAGAAATCAAGGTGTGAGAAAGGAGATGCCCAGCATTCGGTGGAAGGAGTTGCTCTAACTTTCTGAGGATGGGTGGACCAGATGGCTATACAGTGGTACCTCGAGATATGAGTTTAATTCGTTCCGTAACCTTGGGGCGTGGGAAACTATGAGACAGTCGAGTCGCAGTAAACTGGTGGGTCGTGTGCAGCCAGCCAATCTGCGGGATGACTCCTATCTCAAATGTTGCTCGTATTTCAAAGCAAAAATCGCTTGCTCAACCGCTCGTATCTCAAAAATCTCGTATGTTAGGGCACTCGTATCTCGAGGTACCACTGTACACGTGGAAGAAACACTCTGAGGTCTTTTTGGGGAGCCCATGGAAATGAAGTGTGAGCGAGAATTCCCAAGTTGGTGGAAATATTTCCTTTTGCTCCCTTCTCACCCCAGGACGGCGAAGAATTCCAAGTCAGACTCCAAGGCCCAGTGGGAGGGGAGAGCTGGAGCAAGGCAGGGAGCGTGTTCTCCAGGGTTCTCAGCCACTTAGGAAGCTTGTTGTTTCAGCGGACGACAGCTGAGGCCACTGGCTGACAGCTGAGGGATGTGGATCCAATTGGATGCGAGCCAGGTGTGAGCAGAACCCTGGCCCTGGGAAAGGTAGTGAATCGGAGGTCGGTCCGGTGGATTGTGTTTGGCTTCCTATCATCCTGACACCCAGCGCCACTGCATCAGAAGAACCAGGAAGAGTGTTTCAGAGCTAAATACCAAGGCCAACTCTGGTAGGAAGGTAGAGTCAGGGGAAGAGAGACTGGGAATCGGAACCCTCACCCCCAGAGCTTTCAGGTTGCCTCTGACTCCACGGTCTAGACACAGCCATCGGAGGGTGACCGTCTAGAAATGGGAGGAGGCTGTGGAGGCTGCTGTCCAAAAAAGAGAAGAAGCCATGCAAATGCAGAGGCCGGAACACGCCAGTCTGTGCTGGGAGGCCTGGGACACGGATGTTTTCGAAGAGTAGCGAGGCACCTGTTTCTGTCTGTTTATTTCATTTCACAGTTTTTTATTAATTCCTCTCTCAATATTAGCTAGTTTTAAAAATCATCTGAAGATGTCTCTCATAATATACCTATAATACACAACCTTTTTAAAATATATTTTATTGATTTTTTTACAGAGAGGAAGGGAAAGGGATAGAGAGTTAGAAACATGGATGAGAGAGAAACATGGATCAGCTGCCTCCTGCACTCTCACCACTGGGGATGTGCCCACAACCAAGGTACGTACATACCCTTGATCGGAATCGAACCTGGGAGGGTTTTGAAGAGAGAAATGATCTTGATTCTGCAGGCAGATGCTCTGTCCACTGAGCCAAACTGATTAGGGCAGTGGTCAGCAAACTGCGGCTCTTTGGCCTCTTGAATGTGGCTCTTCCACAAAATACCACAGCCTGGGCGAATTCTATTTGAAGAAGGGACGTTAGAAAAAGTTTAAGTTTAAAATATTTGGCTCTCGAAAGAAAATTAAATCGTTGTACTGTTGATATTTGGCTCTGTTGACTAATGAGTTTGCCGACCCTTAGGTTAGGGCTGCAACCTTTTTGGATTGTGCTAATATACCAATCCTGGGAAGATTTTTAAGAATATTTTTGTGTGTGATTTTTACAGAGAGAGAAAGGGAGAGGGAGAAACATGGATGGGAGAGCAAAACATTGATTGGCCACTTTCCACATACTGCCTCTACAGGATATCCAGCCCTAAACCTGGGCACAATCCCTGACCAGGAATCAAACTGGCAACCTTTCAGTGCATGAGACACTGCCCAGCCAACTGAGCCACACTGTCCAGGGCCCTGGCAGATTTTAGGGCAAATTCATTCCGGAGAGTTGCTGTGACCCTGGAACCCCAGCCCTGATGTTCTTCTGGGGATTGGGGTACCAGTAGTTCTAATTCTGTATGGGGGACACCACAATAATGAGGTGACGGGCCAGACCTTTACTGAGCTGTCTGTAATCTTTGGATTTGGTCTTTAAGAGTGTCACTATGTTTTAGAGGGTGAGGTTGGCTGAAGGCTAGGGCATTCATCACACTGGCTGATGAGGTCGTTAATGCCGGTGGAGTTATGAGGTCAGCTCAGGATCTGGTGGGTGTCCCAGGTACTTGAGACTCCAGCTTTAGAAAACTGCTGACTTCCTGATCACCACATTGGACCATTGATCTAAGAAATAATTGAAAGCACTGTTTGGCAGTATGGTTTTGAGATCAAGGCAACCTATGGATGTGCTATTACCTTATTCTATTGATGCTGTAAAATGGCCACCTACCTTCACTGGATGGCTGACCCTGTTCGTTTGTTCGTTCGTTCATTCATTCATTCATTCATTCATTCACTCAACAAATATTTATTGGTCACCTTCTCTATGTCAGGCACTGTTCTAGGCACTGTGAATAGACCTATGATCAAGTCAAACAAGTTGATAAAGGTCTCATTGCTAGGGTGATCTTTAAGAAAAGATTTGAAATAGGGAAGGGTCTCATGAGGATATGTGAGTGAAAAGAATTTCAGGATGTGCTCACAGCAGGGCAAAGGCCCTGAGGCAGGGCCTACCGGCAGTGTGTGTAGGACAGTGAGGCCAGACTGATGGGAGTGAAGTAAGAAGGTGGAGGTGAGTCTGGAGAGGAATGTGGGGGTCAGAGTGAGTGGGGCCTTGAAGGGCATGATCAGGATGCTGGCTTTTACTCCAAAGGAGTTGAAGACCCAGTAGAGGGTTTTGAAGAGAGAAACGACCTAATCTGACTTTTTATTGTGAATGTTTTCAAATCTTAACAGAAATGAAGTGGTATAATGACCCTTCATGTGCTTATCACCCAGTTTTGATGATGATGATTTTTATTTGTAGATGTTTCCACGTTCAATTCTAAAAGATGAAGACTTTTTAAAACACAACCACATTATCACTATCATATTTTAAAACTTAAGACTTTTAAAAAAATATGAAGAATTTGGAAGTGAAGTGATGGATTTCCTGACAGTTGTGATGTAGCATGTGAGAGAGGAGTCAAGGAATGGACAATAATTAAACTTCTTTTCACTTCATGCATTCTTTGGAAGATTACTAATACACACTTCAAAATACTCTTTAAAGACTAACATTAGCATCTGGCTTCAGGATTTTTAGTTTCTTTCCAGAAACATTATTCAATGCCACCAATTCTCCAGTGAAATAAAGTATTGTTGTTTCTATTTTCAAATGAGGCTAAGAGGCATAGAGTTGCTGACATGTTAAGTAACTTATCCTAGAGTTCCTTAGATAGTAGGAACTATAGATAGTAGGAACAATAGATAGTGGGAACAATAAATAGTAGGAGCAGTAGATAGTCGGAACAGTAGATAGTAGGAACAGTAGGTAGTAGGAACAATAGATAGTAGGAACAATAGATAGTAGGAACAATAGATAGTAGGAACTGTAGATAGTAGGAACAATAGATAGTAGGAACAATAGATAGTAGGAACTGTAGATAGTCGGAACAGTAGGTAGTAGGAACAATTGATAGTAGGATCTATAGATAGTATATACCCACACTTGAGACTTCTTTTGCTCTGTTGTCTCTTCTTGTCTATGGGAAATCTGGGCAGGCAGTTGGGTACACATCAGGCCTGATGTACCAACCTCTCACAGTACTTTAATTATTCCAAAGACTATCCTGGCACTAGTTCCATACAATTCAATGGAATGGAATTCGATTTAAATACATTTTTATCAGCTGCCTCCGACATATTAGATGTTGTTCAGAAGGTCTCACAGTCTAACAGGCATGAAACCTGTGTGAGCATTCTTTGCAATGCAGTGTGAAGAGGGGGTATGTGTGTGTGTGTGTGGGGGGGTGCCGCGGGCGCATTGCGAGAACTTGTGCAAGGTGTAGAGGTAGCAAAGTGGAGAAGTCGAGTCTGAGAGCAATTAGGATTTCTCCAGGCTCCCAGTGGCATTGTTGGCAGGACAAGCTTGAGCAAAGGCAGGGAGGCAGCAAAGGCATGTGGGTACGGGATGTGCACGGAACTGGCTGCTGGAGTACCAAGTCCCTGGAAGGTGTGGGAAGGAGAAGCAGAGGATGAGTTTGGAGAAGCTCCAGAGAGCACTTTGTAGATGTTACCCTCAGCCAAAGGAGTAATAATAGCACCTCAAACTCCCAAACGCCCTGCATGATAGAAGTGCTGCCCGCATGAGGGGTATCACACACCAGCCCAATCGTCTCTCCATGAAATCCGTATAGTATGCATATCTTACGTGTTCCAGCGACACAATCTGCTTTGTCATTTCCACACCCCGGGGTGATTTATGGGGTCTCCTGAGAAGTTAGCAAGACTTGATTGCATCAGCAGCAAAAGAATTGGTTGCTTTTGAGCTTGTTTGCTGTCGGGTGGACAAGAAAAATAACATAAAATAAAATAAAAGTAACGCCCAAGGTTAGGTTTGAACTTCCTCATCTAACTGAACCCTTAGTACAGTGGTTCTCAACCTTTCTAATGCTGCGACCCTTTAATACAGTTCCTCATGTGGTGGTGACCCCCAACCATAAAATTATTTCTGTTGCTGCTTCATAACTATAATTTTGCAACTGTTATGAATCGTATCTGTGTTTTCCAACGGTCTTAGGCGACCCCTGTGAAAGTGTTGTTCGACCCCCAAAGGGGTCGTGACCCACAGGTTGAGAACCGCTGCCTTAGTACATACCCAGGGGTATTAACATTTCTGGCCCCTGATTATGTTGGACCATTTGGCCTTATCAAGCAGTTGGTGAAAAAGAACTTTTTTTAAACCTGATCCGGATGGTTTCCTGTCCAGAATGGCTCCTCTGCTCCGAAACTCTGTCCAGCCCTGTATGCTACTGGGGCAGTGCCGCGGGCCATGCCTTCAGCTTCCTTTGCTTTCGGTATCTCAGCTGTATGTGCTTCTATTCCAGTCCCCACCTCCACCATTGTTGATGGGGCCCAGTGAACTTGGGAAATGCCAAGCATGCACAAGTACCCGCCCCCCCCTCTTTGCTTTCTCTCCCCCTTTCTTGCTCCCCCACTTCCTTCTAGTTTTCTTTGTCTCCAGGTTTTCTCGTGCCTCCTGTCAGAGAAGTGGTACTTGGGTGGCAAGTGGCTTTAGCACTGAGGGCTCCCGCTGAGGGAGGGTGCCCGGCATCTTGAACCGGTTATGATGACAGACTTACACGCTATGGAGTACATGTCGCTTCTTCCCCCCCCTCGTCCTTCAGGCATTTTATTACTCTTGGGAAAGAGCTTTTAAAAAATTGGCGGGGCTCTCACGAGACCCAGCTGGCGACAGATGTTCCTGTTTTGCGGGGATCACACATCCTCAGCGTTGGGAAGGAATTTAGAAAACACAGTCGAGACTCGTCCTGTTTGCAGAGACGAAACCGAGGCCCGGCATTTGGGTGACTTCCTTAAGGCCACGCAGCTGTTATTGGCAGCTGTTTTTCCGCCTAGAACCCCGGAGTCCTGACTCACTCTAGAACTTTCCCACCGCGGGGACCCGCCTCCCTCGTTTGATCCCCAAGCTTGCTCCACATCTGCAGCCGAGCGCTCCCTCATGGCCCGCAGGTTCCCAAATGCGTTTTTGTCAGTAAAACTTTCCATTTGCGAATCTGGATGTGTTTGTGTGGAGCTTTTATGCGATGACATGTTGTCCTTATCTCTCGAGAAGGATCATAAACTGGGTGATTTATGAATCGCACTTAAAAGCAGACCAGAGGCCAGTGTTGGAGCAAGGAGTGGTTTTTGGTATTTGGAGCTCAGCCTGCAGTGCTTTTTCCAAAAAAAAAAAAACAAACAAAAAAAACACACTCAAGTCTTCCTCCTTGAGTTCTGGTTGCTTGGGGTAGAGGCTACCTTCCTTGTTCTGTCCACTCCCCACCCCCCCTTTTTATTCTTTCCCCATCTGTCCTTTGTTCTAGGATGCCGGTAAGTAGATGCTTCTGCACAGCCGTTGAGCGAATGAATGCATTTCCGAACTTTTCTGCACAGGAGTCAGTTATTCTCCTCCAACCAGCGTGTCCTATTTCCTGTGGCAATCAGACTGGAAAGGATGCTTGTTTCAGCGAGGTGTGGTGTCAAACCGCAGCTCCCTCTTTTGTGCGATCCGTGTGCCTCGTGGTTTCGGGGCTTCTCGTCCTCACCGCCCCATTAGCACTTGGAACCGATTGGTTTGCAGAGAAAGGAAAAGGTGATGAAACTCCAATCAGGTCATTTGGTTACACATTAGCAACTGAGAAAAGGTAAAAAGATGTTGACTAGATGGCATTGTTTAGGGAGCTGGATGGCAGGCTCTCCTGGTCTCCCATTAGTGGAGAGATTCAATACTCGCTTGTATTTTGGGGTGAAGATAGTTTTGGTAAGTGGGTGGGAAAAACCTCTTGACATTTAAGGGGAGCCTGGCGTTTTCAGGGCGGAATGCTGATGCTCTTTGTGCAGAAAGAATGACAGAATCCTCAACGAGGAACATTAAAAGGCACGTCCTTTCCTATTGGTTTGTGAAGTTACAATGGAGAAGTTTCTAGAATCATATTTTTAGGAACTATTCAAACTTTTCCTCAAGCCATTTTCCAGTCTGACTGTCAGCTCCATTAAGTCCATTTCCTGGAATGAAACATCCTCATCCTTTGCAGTAGAAATCGAATTACCATTCCTCCCCCCCAAAAAAAACAAAGTATGATTGGCCTTGTCATAAATATTTGTAGGCAGTTTCTAATGGGATTACTGTGGATGAGGGATATCGTCTCAAGTAATGACTCTGTTCCCAGATATGACATACTCTGCCCTTGACCTGGGCTGCCTTTGGGTGGAGTTTCTGAGGCTTTCATTTTCTGATGAGAGCATGGGCGCGGGGCCAGACAGTCTGAGTCCTTACGTTCACCGTTTCTCCGTTGTTGCGTTCATTGCGTTATCTGATCTTTCTGTACCTCGGTTACCTCATTTCTCACATCCCTACAGTCATCGTAGTACGGCCGAGAGTCATTTTGAGGATTAAACGAGTTAATTCCATAGAAAGCACTTAAAATAGTGCTGCCACAACCATCAATTTAGTGTGAAAGTTTGCTTGCCTCCTCCCTCAGCTCCTTTTATCTCGTTAGACCAAAGGTCACCCTGGGTTTTGCAGAAGTCCAGGGTTGTGGTCTGAACTTTGGCAGAAGCTGAAATAGCAGCTATAACTCTCTCCCTGGGTAATTTGGTGACACTGTGTCGAGCTGCATCTATCATCATTTTTCTTTTTTTTTGGAAGAAGTTTTCTTTTGCACCTCGCAGGGAAGAACATCGCCTGCCTCTCGGTATTGAGGAGGAGAAAAATAAAAATTAGACCCACTGTACAGAAAAAATGAGGCAAGGCATAAAGTTTCCAGATAAGCAGCGTAAAGGAGCTATCGTCTTTAATTTCCAAAAAGAGCTGAAAAGGCCTATTTTTGTCACTCAGGAATAATTTTTAACTCGCCGAGCAGAATCTAACTATAACATGCTTTGCAGGGTTGCCTCCAACTGGCCCAGGAGTCATTTAACTAGAACTATTCTAAGAATGAGATTCAAGGTTTTTCCCTTTCTAGACTCTACCATTTTAGGTCAACTTGTCCGCTCTTTTTATGAACATCTATTTACTGCCTAGAAACTACATGGAGATTATATTAAAATCCAAATACAAAATTACATGGGAGTAGAAATGCCCACAGATAAATACTGGCATAGCCATGTACCACTTATAGCTTTCTGTCCACTTAAACACTGATAGTGAGCCCTGGCCAGTTTGCTCAATGGTTATACCATCAGCCCATAGACCATGGGTTCAATTCCTAGTCAAGGGCATGTACCTCAGTGGCAGGTTCAATCACCAGTCCTGGTTGAGGCTCGTGTGGGAAGCAGCCATTTAATGTGCCTCTCTTACTTCTCTCTCTCTCTCTCTCTTTCTCTCTCTCTCTCTCTCTTTTTCTCTTTCTCTCTGTCTCTCCCTTCTTCCTCCCTTCCATCTCTAAAGATCAAAGGAAAAAATATCATCCAGTAAGGATTTAAAAAAATAATAAAAAAATACACCCCCTCCCCTCCACATTGATGTTGAAAGCAGAGAGAGGTACACAAGAAAATACATTCAGATTGGCTTGGACATTGGTACATACACAGCCATCATTGGCTGACTTCGCAGCTTGATACAGTATTCTTTTATTGCAATAGATTCACCTATGCCTCTTGCAAAGTTATTATTAATTCTTTATTGGTTAATTTATCCAGTAAGTATTTATTGGCCACCAGGTGCTTTGGGGGTGATAAAAAATGCTTAAAATATAGTTTCAATACTCTTGAAGAGTTTACATCCCAGTTGGGAGAACCAGACATACAATGTAGAACATATAATTTTAAAAAATATATTGTATTGATTTTTTACAGAGAGGAAGGGAGAGGGATAGAGAGTTAGAAACATCGATGAGAGAGAAACATCAATCAGCTGCCTCCTGCACACTCCCCACTGGATATATGCTTGCAACCAAGGTACATGCCCTTGATCGGAATCGACCCTGGGACCCTTGAGTCTGCAGGCCGATGCTTTATCCACTGAGCCAAACCAGTCAGGGCTGGAGCATATAAGTTTACTCACTTAAAAAGTGGCTATGGAATACTTACCATTTGTCAGTTCTGTGCTGAAAACTGGGAAGCAGAGGTGACTATAACAGGATCTCTTTCTGGGGACTCACTGAGAACACACAGTGAGGAGGAGGAGTTCAGGACAGTTACATATTTGATGTCCTAGGAGTATTTGTGGATTCTATTGAGAAAGTCAGTGGTCGCTCCCTGGGAAGGGGGCATTTTCATAGGAGGAGAATTTTAGGCCATGATAGGAAACAGACAGTGTGGGCAAAGGCCCAAGGATGCACTATCTTGGCTAGGGAAGGGTGACCCATAAAAATTAACCATCACAGAGAGGGATAGGGCTGGAGATGGAACAGAAGCCGGTTACAGTGGCTTAAGGGAGTCTGCTTTTCTCCTCTAAGCTGGAGGGTCTTAGTCTGAAAGTCATTTGCAGGGGACCATTCATGAATTTCAGGAGGCACAAGAGTACCTTCAAGATTTAAAGCAAAATCTGCATATCTTTAATACGGTATTTTCTTGAGGTCAAAGATGATCAGAAGCTCTGTTATAGATGCTGAGGAGAAATGAAGGATCGCACGCAGGAGTTCGTTCTGCTCTTGCTTGGGGGTAGAGGATGGGCTTATGATGTGGGAAGGCATGGAGTTGGAAAGACTTTGGAGGAGACTCACCATGTCTGTGTCGTTCTTCAGGTGGCAAATATTTTATTCATCACTTCACTATGCCCCCGACTGTGCTTTGTGAGGAGCTGGGAGACCACAGTCCCCGCTGTGGCGGAGGTTGTGGTGTGTGGGGTCAGATAGAAACTTAAACAGAGCGCAGCAAAATGTTAGGCCACTGCATCCGCCATTTATTTATGCACTTGTTTAGTTAACCATTGTTTCTATGCCAGGCTTTCTTCAGGGTGCTGGGGAATGAAGCTTACGCTCTAGTGGGGAAGACACATAATAGAACAAACAACTAACATGTTCAATGTCAGGGAGCAGTGAGTGCTGTAAAGAAAAAAACAAAAACACTAACCGGTATAAGAGGGTGAGAATTAAAAAAAAAAAAAGAGAGAGAGAGAGTGAGAGAAACACTTTTCTCTCTCTCTCATGACTTAGGAAATTCCAAGGGTCTGAGGAGCTCTGGTAAGAAACAGGGATAAAGACCAAAAATATATGTCTTATTAGACACCACAGAACCACAGGGAGTGAAAGACCTCTGCTTCAATAGAGACAGTTCAGGGTGTATCGAACCTAGTTCAGGGAGGTCAGCAAAGCTCCCCAGAGGAAATTAAGTTGAAGTTCAAACGGGAAGATTAGTAGGAATGATTCAGATGTGAGAAAGGATGCTCCAGGCAGAGGGAAGAGGATGCTTGAAAGCCTCAGGTGAACCATAGGGCCATAGGACCAAGATGGGCATGCAGGAGTGGCAGCAAGCTTCTGGGGAAAGATACTGAGTTTGGTTTGGCACACATTCCATTTGAGGTTTCTCTGGGTTATTCTAGAGGTGCCCCAGAGCGGGTAATTACATCTAGGTCTGAGGTCCAGGAGAGGGGAGTGGGATGGCAGTTGGGTGTGGCCACACACAAGGCCGGGCTTCCTGCAAAGAGAAAATGTCAGCTGAGGATGGCCGAGGGCCGAGGGAAGAACCCTGGGGAGCAGAGTCATTTGGGAACCTGGTGGAGGAAGAAAACATTGCAAAGGAAACCGGGGTGAGTGGCTGCCAGATAAATATAAGCCAGGGTGTGACCAAGTGTCAGGAGGAGTGGTGAGGACTTCTAAGTGGCATAAGAATTCAAAGCTGGGCCGGTATGAGTTGACTTACTTAAGCCTGTGGGTGAGGGGGAGCTGAAGGGTGGTTATATATGGCAGATGAGATGTGTATGGGGGAGGGAAGGCATTGACTATCTTGGGAGCATAGTTCCAGCAATTCTCAGGATGGATTTGTGAATATTTTACTTAGGGAGCTACAAGGAGACTAATATTGATCGGAGCAAGGAATTCAAGAATTTGGGCTTCATTCTTTCTATGTTCATGGTGTGTTTTTTTTTTTTGTTGTTGTTTTTAAATAACTTGAGTTCTCCTAGTTTAGAACTCCCCTAAAATTGTAGGCAGACGTTTGAGAGTGTGTTTTATGTGTGTTTTCTAGAAAAGATGGTTTCGGTGTTTCACAGTGTTCTCAAACTGGGTCCATAATTCTCCCCCCCTTCCCCCAAAGATAATGATCCACAGATGAAGACAATAAGAAGTAATTGAATGACCAACGTTGTATTTTATGATGACTCTCTTGGCAGTGGCTGCCAAGAGATGGGTTTGAGGAATGAAGGTGGGGGGGGGGGCAGGAGACTAATTCCAGTAATTCAGATGTGGAGTATGTTCTCTCAGGCAAACATGATGAAAATAATGGATTCAAAGAAGAATAGGCGAAGTGTGTTGAAGAAACGATTGACTAAATTTGATGATGGGTTAGATGTGGGAGGTACATTTAGCAAATATTTATCAAGAATCTACTGTGTTTTGGCTAAAATTGGAAGCAAATGAGGCATGATCCCCAAGTTGGTGGAATTTACTATTTATTAGAGGGAATATATTTGTTAATAATCACTCAAATGGAGGACTAGAAAATGTGGTGAGCGCCACGAAGAGAAGGTGGAGACTTCGCGTGCACATAACTTTGAGGGCTGCCTTTGGTGAGGGAGCCTCTTGAAGTCATCCATCAGCTAGTCATTATGCTGCATTTCTAGGTGCTGGACATCTGCTGGTTCTTTTAATTTGATTTTATATAAAAAAAATAATTTCCTCTGGAAACCTAATTTAAAATTGTTTTAAACTGCTTGGCCAATCAGGAGACTATGCTTTTGGATGGCTGGTGCTCTGATTTATGGTTGGAAAAACAACAGTATTTGATTATGTTGAGCTTCAAACGTACCCTTTGATTAATGGAAATCTTTCTGGCAAATACTTTTTATTAGGGTCTGCTTTCACTTGGTCCAAGAGTGCTCACTCTCAGGATTCAATTTGAATGCCTTCAGACATCTCTTAATCATATTAAATCTGTGATATCAGTGGGGCATGCATTTGGAAATGTTTAGTAGTCAATTGATGTAATGAAAACGGAACTAAGTTGAGCCAGTTGAGTTTCCAGTTCCCACAGGGGCAGGGATGTTGTGTTTTGTCTGATCTTTTACGTGCTGTCGTCCTTTTCTCTACCATTGCTCTGTTCTTCACCAATGTGTGCCTCAGAGTAATGATGTGTTAACTCATGGATGCAAAACATCTCTCCGTTTCTTTTTTAAAAATATATTTTATTAATTTTTTACAGAGAGGAAGGGAGAGGGATAGTTAGAAACATCCATGAGAGAGAAACATCCATCAGCTGCCTCCTGCACACCTCCCACAGAGGATGTGCCCGCAACCAAGGTATATGCCCTTGACTGGAATCAAACCTCGGACCTTTCAGTCCACAGGCTGACTCTCTATCCACTGAGCCAAACCAGTTAGGGCCATCTCTCCATTTCTTGCACTAAATTTCTGCTCTAGTTCTTTTTAGAGAATCTTTAAAGGTATCTGTAAGGCTGAAGAACATCTAATCTCTTAATATATAGCTTGGTAAACTAGTTGACTTCTTGTGTGAGTCTTATGAGAAGCTACCCAGGATGAACACAAAGATTCAGTGAGAAACTGATGAGAATTTGGCGAAGAGGGAGATGTTATAGCAATATGGCTAAAGAATTAGT
Source organism: Lasiurus borealis (assembly GCA_004026805.1). Classification (NCBI taxonomy): domain Eukaryota; kingdom Metazoa; phylum Chordata; class Mammalia; order Chiroptera; family Vespertilionidae; genus Lasiurus; species Lasiurus borealis. The sequence continues at coordinate 95,315 of PVJN01000290.1, read as the reverse complement.
TAAGTCTGCACTTAGAATAAAGGGCTAGGGTGTGGTTAGGGTTTCTGAAGCCTCTTATTGGGAAGGCGGGTCCTGAAGACCTTAAGAACATGAAAATAAGAGTAGTTAATTTGGTCCTATAAAAAGTAGGTGACAGCAAAGGACCTCTGAGGCTGGGTGGGAGAAAGAAAGATTGCCCTAATGTGGTATAAGCACTTTCTACCAAAGAGACGTGAAGCCAGAAATGACAGGTCTAGGACAGGTGCCCTCAGGCCAGGCTAGGTAGAGGGCAGCAGGAAGAGATGAGTCCAGGACCCCTTAAGGCTTATGGCCTAATGATTACTCAAGACAACCTGAACATATTTCAAGGTCCCTCCGGGCTCTGTTACCAATGAGATATCTCACTGCCTTTTAGCTTGATCTGGATGACAGTCATCTTGGTGACATTGCACTTCATAGAGAAGGGCTGGGCTCATGCATTAACTGGCAATGTTAGCTACATGGATTTCCAAATGGGATAAAAAGTTGCTTTATGGAGAGGAAATATGACCTGTGTAATTTCTCTTTCCTTTTTGGATGCCTTGTGGTTTTAGGCCTGCAGTGGAGTTTTAGTATTCCAGGATCATCTCAAAATATAGTGTAGACAAAAGGCACTGCAGATGTCTCCATTAGATCCGGGGAACATGGTCTTTTCTATTGTATCTCTCACCAATACTTTAAAAAAATAATATTTCCTTATTCCATTTATACTGTGACATTATTACTTTATTGGTTCAGTTGTTGATTGATTCATTTGGTATCAATATTTATTGGGACCTACTGTGGACGAGGCACTGTGCTGTGAACACTGCGGGTTCTAAAGATGAATAAAGCACCAGGAAGTTAGCAGGTAGTAGCCAAGAGAATGTACAATTGAAGGAGTAGGGTAGCAAGTTGCAGAAAGTGAACCCAAAGCTGCTATTGGGTGCAGAACAGGGATAAATTATTTCAAGTGTGTGGGGATTGGGCCTGGCTGGAAGAGAGGAATTTATGCAAAAGGTGACTTTCAATCACAGCAGTCACCTCACACCCATTAGCATGGCTACTAGTAAAAACCAGAATAAAACAAACAAACAAAAAATAATGGATGCAGAGAAATTGGAGCCCTTGGAAATGGTGCAGCCATTATGAAAAACAACATGGCAATTCTCAAAAAATTAAAAATATAATTTACCTTATAATCTAGCCATTCCATTTTTGGGTCTGTATAGCCACAAAAATTGAAAGCTGGGTCTCATAGAAATAGTCGAACATCCATGTTCACAGCAACATTAATCACAAAAGCCAAAGATAGAAGCAACCCAAATCTGGGTTGCATGGACCAACAAAATGTGGTATGTGCACACATTGGAATATTATTCAGCCTTAAAATGAAAGGAAATTCTGAAATGTATTGCAACATGGGATGACCTCTTGAGGACATTACGCTAAGTGAAATAAGTCAGTCACAAGAAGACAAAATACTATGTGAATCCACTTACGTGAATACTTATCTGGTCTAGACAATTGCATGGAGACAGAAAGTACAATGGTGGTTGCCAGGGCCTTGTGGGTTGAGGAAATGAAGAAAATGAGGAGTTTTAATGGGCATAGAATTTCAGTTTTGTTAGATGGAAAGTTATAAAGATTGGTTGTGCTCTGATGTGAATATACTTAATGTTACTGAACTATACACTTAAAAATGGTAAAAATGATAAATTTTATGTTATGTTATCTTAACCACAATTTGAGAAAATGCAGTATTTTATCATGCGGGAAATTTTGCCAATGCATATATTATTCATTCATTCATTCATTCAGCAATCATGTATTAAATACCTGTTATGTGCTGTACTCCGAGTTGCATACTAGGGTTATAATACTTACTAAGATTTATAAAGCACTGCATCTGTCAATGTCATGCTTGCTAACCACCCTCTCCACCCCTGAAAGCACTAAGCCTGCATAGTTAAATATTCACAGCTGCTTTCTACTGACTTGAATCACGCATAAGAAATGAGTAAACAAACAGTAGAAGATCTGAAGTTCTTGGGAACAGGAAGGAGTTGGACAACGTGGTGATGAAATGGAGAGACATGGGCCACAGAACAGGAACTAGACTTGAAAATGGCAAGGCGGTGCTCTCCAAGGATATTAAAAAAGAAAGGACTCCTCAGAGCTAAGCCATTTAGAACGGGGAAAAAATGGCAAAGTCAGACACACTCAGCCCAAGAAGCTGGTACTTTGTGAATTTTATGGCAAAGGGAGTTTGAGAACCATCGGCACCAAACTGTGGACAATATTAACAAGTGACAAGAGCAGGGAAGGGCTGTACAAATGGAGCTGAAAGAGAGGACAGTGGTCTGTTTATTTGGGGGTGGGCTGGAAGCAGGAAGCATGAGCTTCCTTAACCAAAAGACCCCGGAAGCTCTATCTTTAATTCACTTTATCTCATCCTACGTTTCTTTTCTTTCTTTTTTTAAAATTTTATAGGAACCTTTACTCCATCTATTCTTCCAACATCTTTCTATTTCTCTCACTCTCTTTCCTTCCCCCTCCGCACCTCCCCCCACTACACCCTGGAACATTCTATTTATCCATTTAGCTATCTATTGAGTAACGATTGTATAACAGGCACTGTGCTGGGCTGTAGACGTTATGCCCTCAGTTTTTCTGTGCATTTGTTGGTTGCACATAACAAATCCCGGATTGCTATAATTTCTGCTCCAATCCCGCTTAATGCACAGTTTCACCTACTAGTTCTCTTACCTTTTTCTCTCAGTCTTCAAGGTAGTATCTTCATTGGGCTATTCCTTCTACCTGTGCTTTTAATCCCGTCTGCTCTACTTTTCCTCTCTGTGTACCTTCAACCATTTCCTCTCTGCTGACCCACTCCTCAGTCTCCATGAGACCTTCTCAGGTCTTTTCCATCCCAGAATTCCTTGCTTTTTTTTTAAAAAAATTATTTATTTATTTATTTATTTATTTATTTATTTATTTATTTATTTATTTTCCCCCTATTTCCCTCCTCACCCTCCAGTACATGCCCTCATCCATCTCTCCCCTCCCCCGCCATTGCCCTGTATCCACTGGCCATGCCTACACACACATGCATACAAGTCCTTCGGTTGATCTCCTACAGGCTCCTCTTCCCCCACCTCTCCTGCCTTCCCACTGTAGCAGGACAGTCCGTTCTTTGCCTCTGCATCTGTTCTGCCCCCACCCCCTGATTCTTGTCTCTAAAAACACCTTGCCCCTGTAGGCTAGAAATAAACCACCAGAGCAAAAGAAAAATGTTTGAGTCCCACTTTCAGTGTCTGATAGCTTGGAGTCCCAGTTTCAATGTCAAACAGTTGCCTAGGACAAAACCAGAGAGGGTCACACCGGCATTGCCACCATTTGTCCATCATCCAGATACCACTGCTGACATGTACACATAAGGAACTGTTTGACACTGAAATGGGACTGCTTGCTTGTTTTTATATTCTTTAGTGACCACCCTCTCTTTCCCTTCCCACTCCCATCGAGTCCTCAAAGGAATGGCCTTCACTCCTTTTCATTTTCTTCTATTCCATCCACTTTTCCACCCACCGGATTTTCGCCTGTGCCCACATTATCTACCAAAACTCCTTGCTAAGTGTCCTCTTTGTCAACTCTAACTTCCCTCTGCCAGTCCTCGTTTTATTGGATTTTCTGCTCCTTTTCTACTTCCTTAAAACTTTTTTACTCCTAGATTTTCTCGGTTTTCCCTTTTCTTTCTGGGATATGCTCTCTTCACAAAACCTTTGAAGGTTGATGCAATCATCCATGTTCTCCTCCCTTCATTCTGCATGTTCGTACAGGGAAGTATCTACTAGTCGCTAGTATCCTCAATGATAGTCAAGTTATAAAAACCGGTGTCTAGGATCACATGGTAACAGTGGCATAAAATCTGGTTTCTCTTCCTCCACATGTGCTGTTTGCATCAGTTCATTGGAGTTGCAGATGTCCCAGTTGTTTGCTGCTCTGTCTCTGTTTCCTAAAGACGCTTCGTGTGATCTGAATTGGAATAACCTTTGGTCTCTAATGGTGCCGAGTTTATCCCTGAAAAAAAAAAAAAGCACACACACAAGAAACACAACAACCCAATGAATAAGTCTATTAGAAACCAGCTAATTCATTTTGTCATTTTCGGGATAATATATTCCGGGGTAGGCAGCTCGTTTTTAAAACAAGTTCGCAATAGACAATTTCCCCTCAAGGTTAATATAATAGGCAAACACCTTTTGCTGCGGCAGACGGCAAGAGATAAGGAAGATTAGCTTACATTATGATTCATTATTTCAAAATGTCAGAATAAAGTGGATCTGCCGCATCACCCCGGCCTCTCCTACTTTAGAGAAGAGAGTACATGTTTTGCTTTTGTAATGTTAATGGATTCACTCTTCTCTCTCTCTCTCTTTCTCCCTCTCTCTCTCTGACAGGCCAAATTCAGATAATCGGCGCCAGGGTGGCAGAGAGAGATTGGCCAGCAGCGGTGACAAGGGCAGCTTGGCCGTGGAGTCTGCCAAGGAGACGCGCTACTGTGCAGTCTGCAATGACTACGCTTCCGGCTACCATTACGGAGTGTGGTCCTGCGAAGGCTGTAAGGCCTTCTTCAAGAGAAGTATCCAAGGTAACCGTGTGTTGAAAAACAACAAATTCCATTTCGAATCCTGCGATGGGAAGCCACTGAGGGAGGAAGGCACATGACCAGCCACTTGCACAAAACGCTCAAACCCAGCAGATCCGCTGGAATCTTGGTTAGAAATATGGAGAAGAGACAGGAGCTCAGGGAAGCTACCGCTGAGTTCTTATGCTTCTTCCATTTGGCAAGATTCACAGAGTCCTGGCCAACTCTACAGCAGAGGGTTCCAGTAAAATTGGGGTTCAGATGCCTGGGGGATGGCTGGTGGAGGTCTATGTGTTGTTGGCAACTAGGCTGATGGGATCCAGGGTGATAATAATTGTCTATCTATAGATACCTCTCCACTCGGGCTTGGTCCAGATGAGGTGTCTGTTCTGATCTTTGCTCCACACCAGTGCTAACATAACAACGTATTATTTAGCTGATACTAACTTAACTGAGAAGCATTCTATTTACGTTTTGGTTTAGGTTAGTGTAAGCCTTTTAAGGCTCTTCTTTCATTTTTGTTGTCTCAAAAGAGAACATGACCTTTTGCCAAAACAGTGGTTCTCAACCTTCCTAATGCCGCGACCCTTTAAGACAGCTCCTCATGGGGTGGTGACCCCCAACCATAAGATTATTTCCGTTGCTACTTCATAACTGTAATCTTGCTACTGTGATGAACTGTCATGTAAATATCTGATAGGCAGGATGTATTTTCATTGTTACAAACTGAACATCATTAAAGCATAGTGACTAATCACAAAAACAATATGTAATTATATATTGTGAAATATTTATTTCTAATTACAAATAAATGAAATGTTGTCTTGAATCGTGGTGTAGCATGGGTAACAGTCTTCATATGACAACAGTAAACTACATTGCTACACTTAGCGGTCTGTTGGTTCCTAAGACCATTGGAAATAGGTGTTTTCTGATGGTCTTAGGCGACCCCTGTGAAAGGGTCTTTGACCCCCAAAGGAGTCGCCACCCACAGTTGAGAACCGCTGTGCTAAATAAAATGAGAAGAACCAGTAACTGGTGACTGGCTACAGGTCAAGTCCCTCCTCTCATGGTGTACCCCAGTTAGGAAGCTTCTCCCAGTAGCATTGCCTTTGCCTGCGGGCCTTGGTCCTTTTTTTGCATATAGTTTGCCAAATACAGCTTCTCCGATGTCTTGCCTGCTGCATCTTGTCTCTACTCCGGGAGTGTGTATTTGCATTTAGAGGACACCCTGGGGGAAGCCACATAAAATATCCAGCGAAAGAGCCTTTCTTTACCAGGACCCGAGCTCTGACAGCAGTGGAGGCTAACTGCGTCGCTTTTTGTCTTAGGGGGGGAGCATTTTTCTCTGTCCCGCCTCCTTTACCTCTTTCCAGCTGAAGCAAGTGTAGTATGTAAATACCAGGAATATTTCAGATGGACTTCCTCTTCTGCTGTAGTTTCTCTGATATGGATGAAAGCCGGGGGGTGTGGCACACTATTTTATCCTTCCATTGATAGTAGAGTGGATTATCTATCTATCTACCTATCTATCTATCTATCTATCTATCTATCTATTTTTAAAGCTGTTCATATCTAATAGAGTAATATGTGAGGTCAAGTTGATCCTTTTTAAAAGCATTTTTTAAAAACAATTATTACTTTCAATATCTTAGAAAATGCTGTAAGACTTGTTTCTTTTTCTTGGATTTTAATAAAATACTGGTATTTTCTGATAGTTTTTGTTTTACATAGATAAACAAGTATGCTAGTATATACATACATAAGTAGCTATACACATATTTAGAAATATATATGTATGAATGTATATTTATATGCACAAAAACATGTATACACACGTGTAAATACCAAGGTATTCTTTAGCTGTTACTATCTTGATTTAGAAAAAATACGTTTATATTTTGGTTCAGGTTAGTATAAGCCCTTTAAAGTTTTTGCCACTGATGTTTTACTATTTCTTTGATTTAATATAGTCTAAAATACCATTATGTTTTCCAAGTATTTAATCTGGTGGGGAAAAACCGTTTGACAGAAGTAGGGTTGGTGACTAGGTTCAACTATAAATTGGACAAGTCATTTATCTGAGGCTGAGTTTCCTCAGCAGGAACAATGGTTTAGTGCATCAATCAGCAAAGTTCTTTTGTTAAAGGACTGGATGTAGCTGTTTTAGGCTTTGCAAGCCATACAGTCTTAGTTGCAGCTACTCAGCTCTGGCACCATGGGGTAACCAGAGAATAACTCAGTATAGATAAAGTGCTACTATATTATAAAAATAAGGAAAACAATAGGTGAATATAAGAAAAGAAAATATTATCCCTTTACATATGTAACATAACTGAGATTGAAAGTAGAAATGTCCCTCCTCCAAGTAACAATACCAATCTTCTTACAGATTATTTTTATCGTCATAATTCATAATTGGGGAATGAACTATGGAACTTCACATCAAAATTAATATGGTCTCTAAGAATTAAGACATGAGAACAGAAAACACAGGAAACATAACTTTAAAAAATCAAAGAAGGAAGTACAGTGGCACCTCGAGATACGAGTGCCCTAACATATGAGATTTTTGAGATATGAGACGTCGAGTGAGCAATTTTTGCTTTGAAATACGAGCAACAGTTGAGATACAAGTAATTGCGTGGATCAGCTGGCTGCACACGACCCACCAGTTTACCGCGACTCAAGCTTTTCATAGTTTCCCACGCCTCAAGGTTATGGAATGAATTAAACTCATATCTCGAGGTACCACTGTAATAGCTTATGAAAACAATAGCTTATGGAATGGCATTAATCCAAATTTAAATGAGTTTTAAGTTGCTTTAAATGAGACGAATAGGAGTCCAAAATTCTGGCAGAAACCAGGAAACGAGGCAGAGGTTTTAGCTTTTAGAGACACGGAGGGACCTTAAAGATGATGTTCACTCACTCATTTAGTGGTTCATCAGGTGCCTCTATTCGGCAAAGCCCTGTGCGAGGCCTCGTAGAGACAATTATAGGACAGACACGGTCCTTACCCTCTGACACATGAACTGGCACATGAGCTGACACATGAACTGGCAATCAGCTTGCGGTGTAACAGGTGCTAGGGAGAGGGTGAGGGCAGTTCTTCCAGGAGTCCAAATTTCACTCAATCCTCATGGGGGTGGAGTCCCGCTCGGAGAAGGTGTCCTGATTTAAAACGAGGCCTGAAGGATGAGCCAAGTGAAGAGAGTGAAGGAGGGGATGAGTGTTCAGTCACAGGAATGAGCAGAGGCACAAAGTCCAGGAGGTGAGATAGAGTTTGGGGAGTTCTGTGAATAAAAATTAACAAAATTTTTTTTTTTTACCATTCGATTAAACAAAGGCATTTCTGGGCCATGTGTTTCTTCTTACATGATGTAAGAACAAAGTAATCTATTTCCTTCTTACTTCAATGATTTGTCCGTGTATTTGATTTATTTGTGCCTTTAAGAGGGGCATACCAGAGCGAGTGGGATGGGTTTTAGTCCCATTTTCTCCTCATAGCCTTGAAAACTCACAACTGAAAAGTTTTTTTCTCAACTTCTCTGGCTCTTCATGAAGTACATTGTCCCTCAAGCCCAGTCGAGGACAATGGAGAGTCTGGCATGCAGGGAGGAAGTTCTGAAGATCCCACAGCTCTCCCTGTTTTTCTTGTTACTTAAGAAAAGAGCTTAGAAGTGAGTCTCCATCAGATTACTCTAGTGCTCTAAGTGTTTCAGCTGAAGAGGTAAAGTGTTTGACTGAAAGCATACACATTTCCATCCACTGCTTGGTGTACAAGCCTGATTACTCAAGAAATTGAGTAATGGCCTCCAATGGAACATGTTTTTTTTCCCCCCCTTAAATGTCAAGGATACTGCTTAAGGGAGGGAGGGAGGGAAATTGGAGAGTGTATGATTGTATTAATCATTGCAGGTGGAGAAGCTGTGGCTGTTAGGATGTGTTGTGGGCAGAGACTCTTGGGAGAGTTATATAAGCAGATTTGGTTCAGTGGCCAGGTACAACTTTGAGAATTATTCCAAGAAAAAGAACTTCATTGAGGACACTGCTTATTGTATATGATTTCAAACGGTCACGAGGCACAGTGCAGGCCTCAATAGGCTGCCACTTCGTATCATCTCTCTCTCTAAGATGTCTATGGAAGATGCTTAGATCAAACAGACATGGTCAAGACAGGTGTTGGATTACAGGTTAGCTAAGTTCAAGAGGACATGGTTTCAGGGTGGGGTCTGGTTATGGTTCAATGTAGCAGGGGCCTTAAATCCAACAAAGATAAATGTCAGCCTGATCTGCTGGGCCTTCTGAGGCATCAGGGTGAGACAGTCCAGCACCCTGGATAGCTCCTTCAAGAGCGGGTCCAGGGTAAGCAGAGACTTAATTTCTTAAGAAATTTAGGCCGTTCAGCTCACTCCATTCCCTTTACCGAGCGTTCTTAAAAGAGAATGTAGCTCCTTTCTGCTTCAGGATGCATCCTTGCTCAGCCATGATGGATTAGGTTTTACGTTTAGATTCCCATTTCTAGTCCCCTTCTGGATTGACATGCGCACTCATGAATGGAAGAGGCTGGAGGATAGGAAGAGGCTGGAGGCTGCTCTGTCGTTACAGAACTGTTTTTTCTCAGAAGTCCTTTCAGAGATATGGCTCCAAATGGAGAGCCTGGTAATATATGTGCACAAAAATACGAAATCTTTGGTCTCCACATTCCACATGTGCCCCCTATAGACTGGTCTCCATGCCGTGGTGGGAGAGACCTTTGAGATATGTTATTCAAATCATAAGGTCTTTCAGTTGAAACTCTCACTGCACTTAAAGCCCAGATTGTTTTCTATGGTTTAAAATACCACACATGATCTTACTTGTGCTTCCTCCTCCTCCTCTCCCTCCAGTCACACTGGCCCTCCTCTTCCTGCAATGCACCAACCTTTTCCTTCATACATGCACTTCTCCTTTTTTCTTTGCTCACAACACATGCATCTTGGCTGACTTCTTGTCATTCAGATCTCTGCCCAAGATCACGTTCTCAAAGAAGTTTTCCCTGTAACTTCTATTTCCCTTCTATTTCATAGGCAATAAGAAGTTTGGAAAAGAATTCCAGAAATGTGAAGTAGCATAAATTAAGATACATTCAGTGGAAATTGAGTAAATTATCTCGGAGAGAAGAGGGGACTTCACTGTCCTCTCTCTGCCTCTTTATGTTCCCTGTTCAACTCTCTACCGTAGGCATTCTCCTGCATCTGTCATCTCTGCTCCTCTCCCTTTCTCATTTTCTCCTCTTCCTGGTGTCCTAGGCATATGTCCTCATACATAGGTTTATGGGTTGAATTGTCACCCCTCCCATACCCAAATATGTTGAAGTCCTAACTCCCAGGAACTCAGAAAGAATGTGGAAATAGTCATTGCACATGTAATCAGTTCATATAAAGTCATAATTAAATGTGACTATTAATATCCCTACATGAAGGGGAAAATTTGGGCACAGAGATTGGGGGAAGGATACCCCAAGATGATGGAGAGGGAGACTGGAATGCTGTAGCAGGAGGCCAAGGAACCCCAAGGATTGCTGGTCAACCACCAGAAGCCAGAGAGAGGCAAGGAAGGGTTACTCCCTACCGGTTTTAGAGGGAGGGGGCCCTGCTGGCGCCTTGATTTCAGACTTTCAGCCTCCACAACTGGGTGTCAATACTTGATGCTGTTCAAGTCACTCATTTGTGGTACTTTGTAATGACAGCCCTAGGGAGCAATATTTACGACCTGCAGTGTCAGGGCTATGCAAACATCTCTCAGATCTAACTCCTGTGCCAACCTTGCTTTGTAGTGAGTATTGTGTCTTCAACAAACACTGGCTGCTTTTCCTGGCTGCTGCTTCTGTCAGTGCCCACACCATTCCCTCAGGCACCCACACTTAACATGGGGTGTCAGTCGTTTTATCTTTGTACTTTGGCCACCCTGCTGTTTCCCATTGGGACCACTATGTAGTTCTGTTGAGTCTATCTCTTAAGTATCTATCTGTCTAATTCCCATTCCTCAGAGTTAACCTCATTGACTTTCACCAGAATTATCCAATAACATAATTTCTCCTTTTGTCTTCTTCTTTTAAGCCAGGGGTGGGGAACATCCAGCCCGCGAAATTATTTGGTCTGGCACTAGCCAAGGCCTTAGGAGGGAGCTAATGAAATGTTTGACAAGATACAGCAGGCTAATCTTTTTTTTTTTTTTTTTTTTTTTTTTTTTTTTTTTTTTTTTTTTTTTTTTTTTTTTTTTACAGAGGAAGGGAGAGGGATAGAAAGTCAGAAACATCGATGAGAGAGAGACATCGATCAGCCGCCTCCTGCACGCCCCACGGTGGAGATGTGCCCGCAAGCAAGGTACATGCCCCCGACCGGAATCGAACCTGGGACCTTTCAGTCCGCAGGCCGACGCTCTATCCACTGAGCCAAACCGGTCTCGGCTAATCTTTAAGTTGATAATTTTGGATGGTGCGTGAATGATATTATAAATAGCCAAATGGCCCTTGGCAGAAAAAAGCTTCCCCATCCCTGATTTAAGCCATTTGCTTCTCTGTTTTTTCCTTCTTCAATGCAACTCTGCTCACTGTCAGTCTATTCACATTTTTAAGCGAATCTCTCATCATGTCAATACTTTGTTCAGAGTCCTTTCATGGCTTCCAGGACCCATGGAATGATCCTTAGATCGCTGTTCAAAGAGTTCCTCAGTCGAGCTTTAGAGGGTCTTTCCAGTTGTTTTAAAGTTAACTTTTAACTTCTGAGGCAAACTCTTTCTTTAGATGGGACTACTTGCTGTCACTACATTCTACTTCTTTGCTGGGAATTTTTTTCCAGATTTACCTACGCAATTTCTTCTTTCCCAGTCAAAAGCAACTATCAGCAAGCCTCCTTTGATGTCAATCCTGGAGTCTTTCTCTCCCGTGGTCTATATTACTTTGCTCCCATTGCTTAGCAGAGCAGGTACCCATAAATAGTCTTTACTGACTGGGAGCGCCTCAAAGGTAAGGCCCAAATCAGAGCCTTATAAGCATCACTCAATGCATAAATAACAAGATGAAAGGAATGTGAGGATCCATTTGCTTTAGTCAACACAAAACCATTGTGTTTATTCAGTCATGAAGATAGACAACAAGACAGTCTTTAATTAACATTGTCTTGCCAGGGGCATGTAGGAAAGTCCAGAGAAGGGAGAGAATAGAAACATGAAGACTAATGTTCAAATATCTCACAGATACTAAAAATATGGATTTTTTTGGTATTTGTGAACTGGGTGAATAGGGAGTAAGATGAAGGGGCATTATAAAGAAAGAATCTGCCGAAACCGGTTTGACTCAGTGAATAGAGCTTCGGTCTGCAGACTGAAAGGTCCCAGGTTCGATTCCGGTCAAGGGCATGATGTATCTTGGGTGCGGGCACATCCCCAGTAGGGGGCGTGCAAAAGGCAGCTGATCGATGTCTCTCTCTCTCATTGATGTTTCTAACTCTCTATCCTTTCCCTTCCTCTCTTAAAAAAATCAATAAAATATATTTAAAAAAAGAAAGAATCTATAGTACTTTAACATGATTTAGTATGGGTTCAGATAAAGAGGGAGAATGATGATAACATCCCCTGAACTGGGAAGATCAAGAGGAAGGTCAGTAAGAGTGGGGATAGGATGAGTTCAATTCTAGACATCCTGAGTTTGACATGATAATTGGATATGGAGATCGAATTATCCAGCAGGTACAGAGACAGAACCAGTACTCTGCAAACAGCTGGGAGTGGGAGTGGGGGGCGTTGAATCAGTTTCATCAATTAATTTTAAAGACACAGTGCAAAAAATGGCTAACATACTTCCCAGAGGCTGTCCATTATCAATAAGGAAGAAGTAACTCCTCAAACTTCCCCTTGTTTTTCATAATAACAATTCCCTGGATCTTATCAAAACCTTATAAGAAATGCCATTGTTATGAAAAGTGTACATTCAATTTCCTTCTAAACAGGAAAATCACAGATTAGCCCAATCGGACCAAACACTGGTCTCCAGGAACTTAATGATTTGAGAGAGAACATGGTGATAGCAACACATTAAGCTGCACAAATAGTAACCGGCAGGAGCATTTTCATAATCTTCATTAAAAAACAACACAATAAAACAAGATTTTTCCACAAAATAATTCATACTGTGGAAGTCCATAGACATCTTTTCTAACCCAGAGCTGGCCTAATCCTTCCATTATTTCTACTTCTATTTTTTACTCCCCATCCTGAGAGTAATTCTCTCAAGAGATTTCATGTGTATATACATGAGTTCTCATGTAATTTTCACAAGAAAACATACATAATAGTAAAACTTTTATTTTATTATTTATTATTTTTTATTAATCCTCATGTGAGTATTTTTTCCCCACTGTTTTTCAGAGAGAATGGAAAGGAGAGATGGACAGGGGAAGGAGAGAGAGAGAGAGAATGAGAGAAACATCGTGAGAGAGACACATGGATTGATTGTCTCCTGCATGTGCCTTGACCGGAGTTGGGAGCAAACCTACAACCCAAGTACATTCCCTTGAATGGGAATCAAACCCCCGACTCTTTGGTGCAGTCTGATGCTCTAACCACTTAACTACACTGTCCAGAGCTTATATTGAAACTTTAAAAAAGGAAGGCCTTACTCCTAGGGATTGGTAAATTTGCTAAATGTTTGGCTCCTGGTTCTCATCAGAGAAAAAGAGACACAGCTCTGCAATTCAAGACCCGAACACCTCCTTCCATGTAAAAATACCATCTCTGTTAGCAATTTTAAGTGTTTCTTACCCTTTAATGGTATGGGACTCAGCTGTGAGTGCACACATGTATGTTTGCATTTGAGAAAGGGCTCAGAAAAACCAATCATTCTTTCCACCTAAGAAATAAATCTCTACCTCCTCCTCCTCCTCCTCCTCCTCCTCTTCCTCCTCTTCATTTTCCTCCTGCTCCTCCTCTCACTCCTCCTCCCTCTTCTTCTTGCCTTTGGCCAGGTAATCTTTATCTTGGGGATCATTAAGATGAAATGCGCGTAACAAATAAAATCAGTATAGAACCCCCATTTCTTGGCAGCTCCCGTGGACCCAGCTGAAGCTTTCGAGGTCTTTAAAAACCATGGCAACAAATGCCTTTGAAGGGTAAGCAAAGGTTCCAAATGTTTTGAATCGCCACTGTTTTCATGCTACCACTTCAGGCATTCTTTATCATTTTTTTTTTGTTCATCTGATTGAAATTAAATTTCCAATTTCCCGACTAAGTGGCACTGTCCCCCCTCACGGAATCGACGATTTCCATTAAAGTGGTAGAGGACGAGCCCATCAACAATTCCATTAGAAAGCCTTACCTAGGAGTGGCAATAATTTTGTACCTTTAATGGGCACATTTTCAAAGGGCACCGGCTAGCCCTCAGAATAATGTGCTGACTCTGTTTTCATAAAACTTACCCCGCGGCCTAAATCCTGCCTAAGTGGCTCTCTCCTTCGTGGAAAGCTGCCGTCAATACTTTGAAAGTGCTCTATCTTTTTAAGAAGACAATGGCCTGTTTCCCTGGGACTCATTCAAAGAAAAGTCGCCTCTGCACCCCATGTTGTGTGCCACTCTTTCAGAGCTCTGTCCGCGGGCTATGCCACAACCTGGTGGCCTGGGTCTTTGGACTGAAAAATCACTATGTGCAAGCAAAATCCCCTTAAAAAACCACCATCCACTCCATACGACTCTTTCTTGCTTAGATGTTAATTCTCCACCCACGTGTGAGTGATGGACAGATTTGATATACTTAATAAAGGAGAGAAATGCCTTACTTGAGAAGAGCATACAGTGAGAAAGTGTTCCTATTATTTTCCCCATGTGTGCGTCTTCCTTTAATGGAAATAAAGAGATTTTAGCCCTTCAGCTGCTTAGAAATAAAGGAACCAAAATACAGTTTACTGACAGTCATCATTTTGCTGTGTAAGAGATACGATTCCCCCTATATTATTTGCGAAAGAATATAGGGATTTTCAATTTCATACAAACAAATACCATCTTGAGTTGGTCTGTTTGGCAGTTTGAAAATCATGGCCCGGGAAGTGCAGAGTGAATGAGCAGAGAAATTCTTAAGTCACCCCCTCGGGCTGGGTTGCTCGATCGCGTGGATCGGCGTGATTTTGGCGTGTGATGGATATAAAAGCACAACGATTGGAACGGAGGGCTGTACCGTGTCAGTGTAATTCAGCAAGTGATGGGCAGGATCTTTTCTGTACCCTCCAGAGAAGATAAATTACAGTTCTTAAGATAATTTGAATTCGTAATTATTTTGTTCCTTTGACCCTGCAGAGTTACTAATGAAGGAACTCATTTAGAGGCAAATGTAACACAGCTCTGCTTTCTCTTCAGGTTGCATGAAGGTATAGAAAAGAGCCTGTGCCCCTTCTGGTAACCGATGCCAGAGTGATATGTTAGTCACCGTGAAGATGGCTCTCCTCTATTTTTATTTTTATTTTTTTCCGATGGCTAGCACGCTCATTACTCTGAGTACACCCTTCCTTTCCCCGAAGCCCAGCCCCCTACCTCATTGTTCGCCATCCTTTGTCCTGGTCTCCCTTCTTACCGAGCTAATTGGCTCCACATCCTCACCCACCCTTCTCGGACTGGCTAGTCCTCTGCCTGTGCGTTCTGGTACATCCCATCCTTTCCCCTCCTCACCATCCAACCTGACTTCTAAGGGGTGGCCTCTCTCTCCATCTTTGTTTTTCTTGTTGCACCTGTGCACATGCCTGCGGAGACAGCCTCCCCTCCACCCTGTCCCAGAGACAGCCTCTCCTCCACCCTCCCAAGAGGGCCACCTTTCTGAACGCAGGGACTGAAAGCAGGGTTTTTCATGCGATGGATATTGATGGGATGGATGGCCATTGTGTTTTGGTACTGGGAGAAATGCAAGTGCCCAAATCCAATTCAGGACTCAGCTTGCACACGAATGGAAGGGTTGTGAATACACATGAAACCATAAAAGAGGCAAGCTCAGCACTACAAGAGATGCCTCATCACAGTCTACAGCAGCGGTTCACAACCTTTTTTAATGCTGTGACCTTTTTATACAGCTTCTCATGTTGTGGTGACCCCCAATCTTAAAATTATTTTAGTTGCTACTTCAATTTGGTAACTGTAATTTGCTACTGTCATTGTTATTAATTATTATGTAAATATCTGTGTTTTCTGATGGTCTTAGGCTCTACAGCAGCGGTTCTCAACTTGTGGGTCGAGACCCACAGGTTGAAAACTGCTAGCAAGGTTGCCTAAGACCATCGGAAAACAGATATTTACATTATGATTCATTAACAGTAGCAAAATGACAGTTATGAAGTAGCAATGAAAGTAATTTTAAGATTGGGGGTCACCACAACATGAGGAGCTGTATTAAAAGGTCACAGCATTAAAAAAGGTTGAGAACCACTGGTCTACAGGGACAAAGCTGACATTCTGCATCGACATTCTGCGTTGTATGCGTAAACTCAAAGACATATGGGGGAGGAAGTGTGTAAATTGCTATCTTCCCAGTAGACCTGGCAGACAGTTCCATTTCATCATAAGCGTCCTGTGATTGGTTGTTAGTGGTTGCTGCTCACTTATGCATATTTGATATGGTAGCACATCATATAGCATTTTAAAAGGGTGTGATTTCCTTTGCCATTTGTGATATATTTTAAAAACCTACTCTGGCTGGCATGACTCAGTGGTTGAGTGTAGATCTTATGGACCCAGGAGGTCACAGTTCAATTCTTGGTCAGGGCACATGCCTAGGTTGCAGGCTTGATCCCCAGTGTGGGATGTGCAGGAGGCAGCCGATCCATGATTCTTTCTCATCATTGGTGTTTCTATCTCTCTCCCTCTCACTTCCTCTCTGAAATCAATAAAAATATATATTTTAAAACAACCACCTATTTCATGCATATCTCTGAAATGCTTTCATCTATATAATAGAAATGTAATATGCTAATTAGATAAGACATTCTTCTGGACATCCTTCCTTCCAGACAAATCCGCAGCAGGTGGGGGCCAAGGCAGAGGTGGGGCCAGGGCCAAGGTCATTGCACAAATTTCATGCATCAGGCCTCGAAGTTATCAATAAGTCTTGTGATGTGTCCCAAGTTCGATAATACTTTGTATCCAGGATGCAATGTGCTATTTCAACGTGTTTTGGAGTCTGACATGGGAGTGATGTTAATAAAAATCTAGAATGTTCCTCTCTAGTCATATGCGATGTAGCTATCGTGGGGGAGATGTAGTTGATTCTTGATGTGGAAAAAAATAGTTGGTCCCACGCTGAGACATGTGGAGGTGGGCTCATCTTATACTCCACAATTTTTAAGTTTGCAATTTTCTTGATATTTTACCCTCTATTGTTAGTTTTATGAGATCTGTATGAAAGGATGTTATTTAAAAAAATGACTAGAGACTTGCGTTTCCAAGAGTTGATGTAAACTTCCCCATAACGTGGACCATTAGCGGAAGATAAACTTAGAAGCATCCTTTCATTTTTAAAACGGTGGCAGTCAACTTGATCTCAGAGAAGGAGGAAAATGGTTTGATGAGCTTTTATCCACTATGAGCAGGGTTTTCAAAGGATTTCAATGCCTCTCCCCCACTCTCTCTACGGCACTTCATCCTCAGGTTGATACTAGTGATGCAATTGGTGTAAACATTTGAGATAACGGCGACAGATGAGTTCAGGTCCCAGACCTGGGTTCTTTCACCCCGCCACCTGGTCTGGTCCTGTGTCCTGCTGACTTACTGCAGGGAGCACAGTCAGGGAGGGGCCAGAGGGGCAAGGAGAGGAGCCGCAGGGGCAAGGTGTGTGCGAGTTCACCTTTGGGCTGAGGAGTCCCTGCCTCCTTTGTTCTCTTGTCAGCTTACGGACCCAATGGAGGGCAGTCGAGGCACAATCCTAATCTTGGATCCATTTTTTCATCAAAATACCAGTACGGTCAAGGGCCCTGTGTACCATACACTGCTCATAATGTGCTTTTTAGGGAGCGCCTTTTCCTGAATACAAGAGAGGAGAAAGCGTGTGAGGTGGAGTCAAGGGTTTCTCGTAAACATTTTCTTGTATGTGTGTGTTTAGGTGTGTATGTGAGTACACACACATACACATAAGTGCATATGTAAATATACATATTCACACATATATAGAGAGGCAAAGAAGTATGTATAAACTTGGGAGATATGCACTGCAAAATATCAACAGTGACTGAGTGATAGGACTATGATGAAATTTTATTTTTCTGCCTATTTACATTTTCATCTTTTCACAATAAGCATCTTTTACTTGTGTAATAAAAACACTATACATATAAATGGGTTTTAGGTATGTTTGCCGTGAAAATACTAGACACTGTATAAATATATAAGATTTTAAAGGATATAATTGGACCTTTGAACAACAGGACCGGGGGTGAATTTGAGATGTGTTCTGGCCTTGCCTCTTGATCCACCCCTGTCTGTCTTTAGAATTTAATTTGTGAATTAATACATTACTTTCAATTTTTAATTTTTTTTCCTGTCTAAGGCATTTAGCTTTGAATTTTAAATAGAAACAAGACCACAATCACACCTTGTCTGGAGCCGACCTGAGAAGGACCACCCTTTTGCTTAAGACCATAATGGGATTAGGGATGGCTGTGATTTATCGTTCATGGAATTAAGTCATTTAAATTCTTAATAGCATATTTGAAAGGAAAGGGATAGAAATGAAAGACTGAATCATTTACCAAGAAATAACAGTTCAGATTGATTTATTTCTACAAGACTTGGTGGAGATTTGTTCCTTTTTTTCAAAGCTGGCTTTGTTTCAGTTACCAATTAAGTGGGGTGAACTATTATAAAAAGGAATATGACTCAGATTACTGTAACATTCTTCTGTGAAAATCTTCACAGGAGCAGCCATTAGGAGTGGTCTAGTAGGTCCATATGTGTCAGTAGGTCCAAAAGGGGTCATAGTTATTAACATTTTATTCTTTCTTTCTTTCACCTATTTTTTCAACTTTCCTGACTCACAATATAGACAATAGAACAACTATTCTTTACCTGCAATGTATTTTTGCATTTTTAATGTGGATCATATTTTGTTCTAATTTATAAAACATAGCTACTAAATAATTATTATATAATACTGCTTTACAAGCCATAAATTGTTATAGAAATATTAATTATCATTATTATGCTTCTCAACTGTGTAGCCTTAGAAAAATTATTTCATGTATTTGGACTTCTCATTTTAAGTGGCCAAAATACAATTCAAACTAGACTTGGGGGAGGGGTGGGGTGGGCTGGGAATGAGTTTTGGTGAAAGGATTCTTTTTTATTATTATATATTTTTTTATTGATTTCAGAGAAGAAGGGAAAGGGAGAGAGAGAAACATCCATGATGAGAGAGAATCATTGATTGTCTGCCTCCTACACACCCCACACTGGGGACCGAGTCCGAAACTCAGGCAAGTGCCCTGATTGGAAATGGAACTGTGACCTCCTGGCTCATAGGTTGATGCTCAACCACTGACCCCTGCCAGCCAGACTGGTGGAAGCACTCTTGAGAGTCTTAGTTAGGGGTGCAGCCAGATCTCAGAGCCCCAGGCTGAGGGACCCAGAGCCTATCGGGATCCCAGCCTTGCCTCAGTTTCTCTCTGTGTGCCAGCTCCATGCTTGCTATAAGACTTCATCTCCCCAAAGGTGGGAAGCAGGGCTGGCCACAGTTGCCACCACTCAATCAGTGACATTTGTCCAATAGCAAATATTATGGAAGGACTCTGGCTCAACTTTGGTCAGAGACCACCCCTCCCTTCCACACACACATGCCCCAAACCAACTGGTCCTGCTTGCCAGTTGGCTGCCATCAGGAGCAGAACCACGTTTCAGAGGGATCCTGGAGGCTCAGCCCATGAAGGGGGCTGTGCCACAGAAGTGAACAGCATTCTGAGCCATCCACGCCATTGTTGTGTACTGTATCCGCTGTCTCCAATCTCCCATCTCCTCGATCAGAAATGGACAGTGATTCCCGCTGGCGAGGCTGATGTAGTGGTGAGAGATCATGCTTAACCTACCGAGGCTGCTCTGTGAAGTCATTATCATCACCTCCGTTGGCTGTATCAGCGTTCCTCTAGGATAGCTTTCTGCTCTGAGGCTAAGTAGAGCAAATGCCTTAATGTTTCATTATTTTGCTTCTAAATGGATCTGTACCCCTTACTTCTTAAATATGGAATTTTTTTCTCTCTTATATCTACACCTGAAAATTAGTTAACATTTCTACTACAAAGCCAAAAGAAGACATTCAGAGTTTTGTCAACTTCTCTGTGGTCATTTACCTCTTATTTTTGCTTCGTTAGTTTTTGAAGAATGTCAAGCTTCAGAGAGCAGAGATAGTGTATCTTTAAATGTATTAGGCACATAGCTTCTTGCATCTAGCAGAGAATTAAACTTCCTTGAATAAATAAAATTTCTTCATTGTTGTTACTGCTATAGCATTTCTTTTTTAAAAAAAATATTTTTATTGATTTCAGAGAGCAAGGAAGAGAGAGAGAAAGATAGAAATACCAATGATGAGAGAGAATCATTGTTCAGCTGCCTCCCACACATTCAACACTGGGGATTGAGCCTGCAACTCAGACATGTGCCCTGACTGGGAATTGAACCCATGACCTCTGGGTTCATAGCTCAATATTCAACCACTGAGCCATGCTGGCTGAGCCATATCACTTCCTTTTGTAAAAACTTTGACTAGACTTCCGTTACTTAAAATATACTTCAAAAAAAAAGGAAAAATCGTGTTTAACTTCCATAGTATAAAATTAGAGGCAAACACTTTTTATTTTATTTTTTTAATTTAATTTAATAAATCTTTATTGTTCAGATTATTACAATTGTTCCTTTTTCCCCCCATAGCTCCCCTTCACCCAGTTCCCACTTCTGCCCTTCTGCCCTTCTGCCCTTACCCCCATCCCTACTGTCCTCATCCACAGGTGTATGATTTTTGTCCAGTCTCTTCCCACATCCCCCATACCCCTATCCCCCAAGAATTGTCAGTCCACTCCCTTTATGTGCCCATGATTCTATTATATTCACCAGTTTACTCTGTTAATCAGATTTTTTTATTCACTCAGTTTTTAGGTTCACTTGTTGATAGATATGTATTTGTTGTTCATAATTTTTATCTTTACCTTTTTCTTCTTCCTCTTCTTAAAGAGTAACTTTCAGCATTTCATATAATACTGGTTTGGTGTTGATGAATTCCTTTAGCTTTTTCTTATCTGTGAAGCATTTTATCTGATCTTCAATTCTGAATGATAGTTTTGCTGGATAAAGTATTCTTGGTTGTAGGTTCTTGCTATTCATCATGTTGAATATTTCTTATCAGTCCCGTCTGGCCTGCATAGTTTCTGTTGAGAAATCCATTGACAGTCGTATGGGTGCTCCCTTATAGGTAACTAACTGTTTTTCTCTTGCTGCTTTTAAAAGTCTCTCTTTGTCTTTTGCTCTTGGCACTTTAATTATGATGTGTCTTGGTGTGTTCCTCTTTGGATTCCTTTTTTTGGGGGGTTCTGTGCACTTCCTGGACTTGTAAGTCTATTTCTTTCATCAGATGGGGAAAGTTTTCTGTCATTATTTCTTCAAAGAGGTTTTCAGTATCTTGCTCTCTCTCTTCTTCTGGCCCCCCCCATAATTCAGATGTTGGTATGCTTGAAGTTGTCTCAGAGGCTCCTTACACAATCTTCATATTTTTGTATTCTTTTTTCTTTTTGCTTTTCTGGTTGAGTGGTTTTTCTTCTTTGTATTTCAAATCTAGAGGATCTTCTTATGATCCTCTAGTCTGCTGTATGATCTCTGTATAATATTTTTTATTTCAGTCAGTGTATGCTTAATTTCTAGTTGGTCCTTTATCATATCTTCGAGGGTCTTGCTAATTTTATTGCCTTTTCTAGAAAATTATTGAAAAACCTTATAACTGTGGTTTTTTACTCTATATCCAGTCATTTGCGTTCCTCCATTTCTTTCATTTGTGATCTGTTTCTTTGTCTCTACATTTTGGTTGTTTTCCTGAGTTGATTGAGTGGCTTTGTGTGCTAGGTATCCTATAGGGCCCAGTGGCTCAGCCTCCCCAGTTACCTGAGGTGGACACTCTTGGTGTGCTCCTTTGTGGGCTGTGTGCACAGTCTTGTTGTAGTTAAGCCTTGATTTTTGTTGGTATCACTGGGAGGAATTGACCTCCAGGCCAATTGGCTGTGAGGATCAGCTGTGTCTATGCTGGGAGAACTTCTATGATGGAGACACCCTTATAGGAGAAGACTTGCAAAAGCCTCCGTGCTCAGCTTTGAAGGGATGGAGTCTCAGGGTGGGGCAGACAGCATTGGTTTCCTGTAAGCCCTGCCCTAATAGGCCATTGTGTCTCAGTGTCCCATGGTAATCATTGCAAGTACCTCTGAGAGAAAGCCACCCTCGAGTTCTGCCCACTGCCAGACAGTCCAGTTACTCCCCAAATGAGTCTGGGTCCCCAGAGTCTCACCCAGAACTGGAGTTCAGCGCAGTCGGGAGTTTTTGTCTCCCTCCTGCTTGAGAAAGCCAGCCATGCACTCAGTTGCTAGTCCTCTCCACATGCCCATCTAATACCTTTGCCTCCTGCAGTTCCTATGAGTCTCAGTGTGCTTTTCTCTTTCCTTCTTGTTATAGAATTTCCACTCAGCCAGCCTTCCCATGGTTATGGATGATGTCCATTTTGTCTTTTAGTTGTAGTTTTAAAATTGTTGTGTGATGCAGCAGTTAGATGTTTAGCTATGCCACCATCTTGGTTTCTCCTCTGAAGCAAACACTTTATAAATTAAAACTTGTTGGATGTAAAAATTACTGGAGTAGACTTTTCCTTGTGGTGGAGTGAGTCCAAAGAACCCATTTCTTTCTGTGCTCTGAGAGTGGAACCAAAGAATTTAATCTCCTTAGGAGAGCATTTCCAGTGAGTGGGCTCTGCTTCTAAGCTAGCCTAGCATTTGTAGTAAATCAGAAAAAACACACCATACCTTATAATAACCTTTATAATTGTTGCTTCAAAATGGGAATTTGGACTGGCACAAAATTATTAATCAATAGAGAGTAGACTTTAAAAAGGTAATTGTACCAAATATAACACTTGAAATGCATTCTGTTAAATAAAATATAGTTCCTCTTTCCTGTTCTCCTTTGTAAGCAGTTGGGATAATTCATGTAGCTGGATCAGGATTTGGAGTTCAGACTCATTGAATAGTTTTGGTCTTACTTCTCACTGTAAAGGACTTTGGTCCTTTATCTTCTTGATAAGAGAGGCAGCTGTGTCACTTTAAAGCCCAGCAGTGGCCGCCTAGCCGATTTGTCTCTGTGGTTAGAGAGTCAGCCTCTGGATTGAAGGGTTGCAGGTTTGATTCCAGTCAAGGGCATGTACCTCGGTTAGGAGATGTGCATGTGCCACAGGCAACCGATTGATGTGTCTCTCTTACGTCGATGTTTCTTTCTTTCTCTCTTCTTGTCCTTTGTCCCACTCTCTCTCAAAATCAATGGAAATATATTTCGGGTGAGGATTATAAAAAAAAAAGCCCTAAATTATTAGTCTAGTTTTTAGCTCTTGTCACAGAGGCATGTTACAACTTTCCCACATTCCTGGACAGTTAGGCTGGGATTCTCAGTTGTTTAAAAAGGTGTTTGAATGTATTTTGTCAAGAGGCTTGATTCATGGCTATTTTTCTTACATTTTTGCTTGCTTTTTCAAGAGTTCTAATAGTCCCCAGGTCTGACAGCTGGACTTAGGCTGATTGGAGTAAAATTTTTTTTTGGATAAGATGAAGTGTTTTGGATGATTTATACCTGACTGCATAAATGTAGCCTCGTAAGTTATGTGATTTGAAGAGAATTGGTTAAGGGTAGAAGAGGATTGCCTAACTCCTAAGAAAATGACTGGTTATTATAGTTTGGTTTGAGGGCATCGAAGGTTAGGTGCTATCCCTACAAATTTGAGTTCCACTGGCCTGGAGATCTAACAATAATGGCGGTTAGTGTTTAATGAGTTCTCGTTCTGTATCAGGCTCTATGTGACAGGGTTTAAATGCATCCTCTCATTTAATCCTCCACAAAAGTCTAAGAAGTTAGCATGATAATTGCTCTCAGACAGATGAGGAAACCGAGAACAAAACCAGCCTGGAACCAGCTGGTGAGACAACAGAATCCATGTGCTCTGTTAGCCTTTGTCTTCTCCTGCCTTCCCTCAGGGCAGGGATACTTCTCAAAGGGAGACTGGAAGTGAGGACTGCCACTTGACACTCCCCTCCCCCCAGCTGGCTCCTTGTCCTGCAGGTTTACAGGCAACAAAAAGGGACAGACTTTCCTGGAGTTAGTCCTGTTTGCTGAGGGGAAACGGGGATGTCCCCAGGCACTGGGCAGGGCCCAGACAGCCCATCTGCCTGGTTCAGCCCAGCAGGCCCAGGATGAAGGGTGATGGTGGCCCCTCCAGGATGCAGGATTGGGTCACCAGAAAGCAAGGGGTGCCAGCCAGGAGGAGAATCACAGATGTGCAGGATGGCTCTGTGACAGGAGCAGGAGCAGACTGCAGCCTCTGCCTGCTGTTGGGGTCTCTGCTGCTTGTTCTTTGCTACAGTATCCGGAGATCAGAAAACATGGCTCACTCTCAACCTCTGTTCTAGTCTCCATGAAAGAAATGCAGGCCTTTCTCTGTCTGACCAGGGTCCTGGTGGTTATGTTTATTGCCCAGCCTGTGGATGGCAGGATGGAGAGCAATAATCACAGGATGGGATAATGGAAGCAGAACCAGAGAAGAAGTGGACACTGTTGATGTCAGTTAGAGATTTTTAAGAAATTTTTTGATTATTCAAAAAAAAAAAAAAAAAGAAAAAGAAAAGCTAATACACATGGCTAAGTGTTAAACAGTACAAGATGGCACAGGATGAAGAGATTAGGCCTTCTTGTCCCATGCCTAAGTCCACACTTCTTTTCTCGCGAGATAAGCACTATTAATAGTTTCTTCCAAAAATTATCTATCTACTATATCTATCTATATCTTTATCTATATCTATCATCTATATTTATATATATATCGGGCAACATAAGTGGCAATATGCTGTATACATTATTCTGTGTCTTGCTTTTCTCACCGAATAATATACATTGGGATTTTTCCATATCAGTATCTACATTTTTAAACAGCTGTTCCTTAGTCCATAATAATGCCTTCTCCTGGCACCAAGAGTAATGGTTGACCAAGCGTTTATATATATTATCTCTCTGGCCTCAGAGTAGCCACTGGGGACCACCTGGAGCTGGGGACTCACAGACCAGTCGGTGCTTCTGGTGCCCCGACATCTCCTCCACGTGCCTGTGCTCCTTCCACCGGGTGCAGTGACCTCAGGCGTAGGCAGTCGCTCCTGGAGCAGTAAAGCAAATGCCAAGGCCGCACCCTGAGGAGCCAGGTGGAGAGGAAACCTGGAGCTCGGGGAAGGGAGAAGAGAGAGTAATGGACGTTTAGAACTGGAATGGGTCCTAGTGACCAGCAGACCCTTCCCGTCCCTCTTACAGCTGAGGACCTGTGGCCAGGACATCCCAGCAGTGAGGTCAAGGTCATCCCGAGGCTAGTTCTGGGGCGGGGAGGAAAAGGAGACTCTAGATCAGTGGTTCTCAACCTTCCTAATGCCGAGACCCTTTAAGACAGCTCCTCATGTGGTGGTGACCCCCACCCATAAAATTATTTTCACTGCTACTTCATAACTATAATCTTGCTACTGTTATGAACTATAATGTAAATATCTGATATGCAGGATGTATTTTCATTGTTACAAATTGAACATAATTAAAGCATAGGGATTAATCACAAAAACAATGTGTAATTATATATTGTGAAATATTTATTTCTAATGACAAATAAATGAAATTTTTGTCTGGAATTGTGGGCAACAGTCTTCATATAACAACTGTAAACTACATGGCTACACTTTGCTATACTGAGGAGCAGTGTGTTGGTTCCTAAGACCATGGGAAATAGGTGTTTTCCAATAGTTTTAAGCCCCTGTGAAAGGGTCATTCGATCCCAAAAGGGGTCGCGACCCACAGGTTGAGAACCACTGCTCTAGATCATCCAAGGCTCTCTTGTTCTCCTCGTTAGAAGATTGTGTGGATAAGTATGTAGACTAAGCAGCCCAAGCACCCTAGAGACACGAGGAGACTCCTTCCTAGCACTGATGTGGCCCGGCTGAGAGTCCTCCCCACGGGGCAGTATGCCCACCCAGACTTGAGCTGTCTGGATGCCCAGGCAAGGTGGGTTTTAAGGCCGCTATGCCTCACACCCCTTCATTTCCTGAGCGTCTAATGTTCACACAACTCGTCTCCAGGCTGCGGGGCTACCCAGGCCTGTGTCAAAAAAACTGTCCCCAATCACGAGGACCACAAACTACACAAAATTATCTATGCTACTGGGGCTTAAATTGCCCAGGCACAAGGGTCAAATAAATGCAAAACAGGTCTCCTTCGCATAGGTTTTATGTTATCCAGCAAACTCATCCTGGGAAGGTTCATCGGCGGTACAATGATTGAAACCCGCCTCCGCTTCTTTTTACTTGTGAAGAAGAATTGTTATTCCCGCTGAGAAAATGCACTAGCGGTTCTTTCTAAGCCTGGCAGACTGTGCTCGGGTTTGTTTCCTCACGTTTAAAATGGACTCAAGAAAGGAGAATGACCGGGGTCATGTGTTAAATGTGCTAGATGACCGTTGGATCAGAAACTCCTGCCCTAGCCCGTTAGCTCAGTGGATAGAGCATCTGCCTGTGGACTGAAGGGTCCTGGGTTCGATTCTGGTCCCGGGCACATACCTCTGTGGCAGGCTTGGTCCCTGGCCCTGGTTGGGCATGTGCAGGCGTGTGTGTGTCTTTCTCATGTAGATGTTTCTCTCTCCCTCCCTTCCACTCTCTCTAAAAATCAATGACAAAATATCCTCAGGTGAGAATCAACAACAACAAGAACAAAAGCTGCTGCATCTTCTTTCATTACTTTTCCGGGGTGCCTGGGAGGAACTTCAACACGGAGGTTCATTTTGGAGGGCTCCTGCAGGTGGATGAACCCCCTTATTTAGCACTTGGATGGTCAAAAGTCTACAAGGGAGCATTCAGGGGTGGCAGCGCGGGGGGCATTCACATTCCATACCACACAGGTCTTCATAAGCACGATCTTCCACTCTCTCCTGCAACACCCCCTCACCCAGGAGTGGGAAATGGGACTCGGTACTTCTTAGTTGTTTTTAGAATCCAGGGCAGAAGTGCAGGTCTGCTCAGAGTCTCTGAGCTTTATCCTCTTGTCTGATTTCCCTCCTACTTGATTCTTCAGCTTTGGACAGGACCATTTGAAATCTTTTCTACGGCTGTTGGATACCAGTGTTCAGACTTTAAGTGACTTCAGGTAGAAAGAAATCATGGGGGAATGGGGAAAAGAAAGAAAGCTTGGAAAAACCCTGCAAACAATTGAACAGAGCAAAGGAGAGGGGCCTAGAATTGAGCTACTCTCCCCCATTGTCACACTCTTGTCCTCAGTTTGATGCTCACCTATGGTCTCAGAGGGACAATGTCAGGAAGTCCTCTCTTGGGCTGTGGAACAGCACTTGCTACTTGTTGAGCCCCAAAACGCATTCTTTAAACCGGCCTATTGTCTCAGGTGTGACAGTGAGTTGGTGGCCACTGCTTGCATTATCTTTCCTTTGGGGCAGCTATAGGTTTGATCCTGTGCCAGGCGCTTACACCAGCTGTGGTTTTGCAGCTGGCAAGTGAGACAGACAGAAGGACCATTGCCCCGGCCAAGACGTTTAGCAGACGGGTCTGCCCAGGGCACAGGGATAGAGGATTTCCTCTTTACCTCATTTCCACTTAGAAAAAGACACTCTCCAGGATCATTATCCTTCCTGGAATTCCTGGACATGGTTTCCCTTTAAACATATTCTTGGATGCGAGAAATGTTTGTGTTTCACTTATAAAGTGGGGTAAAGTGCCCATGGAAGGTGGCGTTCACCCATAAGATATACTAGAACTGACAAGATGTGGAAAACAATTTGCGATGCATTATTGTCAGGCCGTGTTTATTTGTTCCTCATTACGTACAGATGTGGTTGCGAAATAGTCGAAACCATGACACACTGAAAGTCCTCGCTGGAGCGTTAGGAATGTGGTCGCTGAGGCAGCCAGATTCTATTTCATTTTGTTTGGCTCATTACATCAGCTGTAAATAAAAGGATAGTCACTTTAATATCCGAATCAAATTTACTTCCAAATAGAATACCATGTTGTTCCTTCACAGAATACAACTTTCTTGTTTTTATTTCACCCATACCTTGCTCTCCTCTCCTTTTCTTTTCTGTTTTATGCTGGAATGTGCCGAATTGTTTTCCAGGAGGGTTTTGAGAATGTCCTGTCGCACGCTACTGATGAATATATTTCATGTGGTTCATTTCTTATGTATGGGAATGTCAGGCTGTGGGAATAATTTTATTGCTGCTTCTGCAATGACCTTCCAATGAGATGATATAGTATTTGCATTAGGGGATTCTCTTTGTATTGTAATTCCAAGTAGAACACTGTTTACGCATTCTGGTCCCGTAGTTATGGAGTTCTTTCTACTTCACCAATCCTGCTGTTGTGTTCCTAGAGGAACAAGGACTTGAGAATGTCATAGGCCTGGATTTTGATGGCGGCTCTGCCATCTACTAGCCGAGTGGCCTTGAGCTTCTACAATGTGGGAATTACAGGAATCTAACTGTAACCTAACCAGTGTGATGCTGAGATGAGAGCAAGGGCTGACATCACCTTGCATGATCCCGGCCCATAGACACATCTGGCCAATACCGCTAGCCAGGCCTGGGCGCACTCACGTGACCCACACAGGCCAATTGCAAAGTTACCCCCGGATTCCTTTTCCTGCTCTTCCTCATCTAGGTGCTTCTTATACCTCCCACTTCATTTTTTAAAAATTGTGGTACAATAGACATATAAAAATTTATCATTTTAAAGCGTGCAGTTCAATAACATTAAGTACATTCGGATTGTTGGATAACCATCACCACTGTCTATTTCCAGATCTTTCTTTATCACCCCCAATGGGATCTGTACTCATTGAACCATAGTTTCCAAGTTCCCTTTTCCCACACCTCTTGGTAACTGCTATTCTACTCTCTTCCTCTATGAATTAGGCCACGCTAGGATTTCATATAAGTGGAACATGTGGTATTTGTCATTTTGTGTCTGACTTATTTTACTTAGGATGATATCTTAAAGTTCATCCAAGTTTTAGCCTGTGTCAGAATTTGATTTCTTTTTAAGGCTGAATAAAATTCCATTTGATGGATGCACCACACGTTAATCATCTATCTTGTTGACTCTAGTGAATAGTGGAGTTATGTACATGGGCGTACAGATATCTGTTTGAGCCTCTGCCTTTCGTTCTTTTGGGCATGTAGCCAAAAGTGGGATTTCTGGATCGTATGATCTCCAGCTTCATTCTGACATGACTCCCACGCTTCAGAATAGCCTGCGGGGTACTTGTTGGTTGGCGTGCTACTAAAATCCCCAAGACAGCATGCTTAAAATCCTTCCACCTCTTCTTTCCACCCCTCTCAAATCAGATCCTTTTTCGGATGAATATTAAGAACAATTTTTAAGACAGCTTGGCACAAACCACCAGAATCTTTGACTTCTTCCTCTTCCTCTGGCCCCGAAAATTTGGCAAAGCTATTTCAAGCTTTTCCCCATCTTCTCTCTGCCTCGCCTACTTCACTACTACTCAGAGATGATTAGTGCATCTTTTAGTATGAATTTTTTTTGTTGTTGTTGGCTTAACTTTGAGTACTTTTGATTCTTCATTTTTTAATGAAAATGATACACTCCCATGTTCATTAAAAAAATCTTTTGAACTCTCGTTTCTACAACAGATTTCCCTACGAATCTTCCTTTTCTTTTTGCTATCGGATCCCGACAACATTACTGTTTGGAGTAGTTCTTCAGTTTTACCAGACAACTCCCCTAACACTCTTCCCTTGGACCATGGTCAATAAACATGTATGGCATGACCAAGATAAAGCATCCTTCATAGATTGGGGGTTGGATTGGATGGAGCTCGTGCAGGAAGCCAATTTGTTTCTCAGAGTGCAAGGTAGAATAAGACTTCTGTTCCTCTGCACAATCATGTCCAAGAGAGTGGACCTTCCATTTCATCCCTGTGGTCTAAGTCTTGCCCGCAGAATGCAATATTGATTTGGCCTTACACAGGGTTTATCTTACAGATGTGCTAGATAGAAAACAATGACATTGGCTCTATTAATTCTTCACTTTATGCACGGGCTTCTTAAAGATTAGAATACTCAGTGGACAAGCAATTGTAAAAAAAAATATTGCTTCTGGAAAGTAGGTAATAGTTCCCTTTGGGCAAGTTGGGCCTTCCATGTGTGAAGGTGGTTAGGATGCCTAAGAGTTTGACCGCTGCAATGAGGGAGACCTTGCTTCAAAACCCTTCTCTGCCACTTGCTTGCTGTGTGGCTTTGGACAGGGGTTATAGCTTTTATCATAGTTGTGCATCTGTAAGATAGAGATTAATAAAATTTCTTCCTCAGAAAGTTGCTGGATTAAATGAAAGAATTCACACATAACACAGTACATTGAGTAACCAACAGGGTCAATTTTCTTAGCAGAGAGAAAGTTGGTCAGACTCTCTCATGCACTTGCCTCCCAGCCAGGAAGTGAGCATAAGTGTGACATGAGCAAGCTGAGGAGAAACGTCTGCTGGGAGCACCCTCTCAGGTCGGGAGGGTTAGTAGTTTATAGACCAGTGCTTTGAAAGTTCATGAGCAGATCCTCACTATCATCTCACTGCTTAGGCTCAAAACTATGTTTTGACATATTTTCTAGACCTTAATACCTACAGAAAAAAATAATCTTTTCTCAATCAAACTAAAGAGTCACATTTGTGTAGGGTCCTGTGATTTCATATTCAACCTAAAGCTGCATTTCACACTCCATATACATACGTATTGATAGTTAAAAGCAGAAAGAAATACAGATTTTGACATCTTTTTTGGCACCTTAAACTATTTGCATATAGCTCTTGCATACTTTGAACTCAAACACGAGTTAATTTTATGCAACTATTCAATGAAACCCTTAATGAGAGACTGTGAACGTAGCCAAGCAGGTATAAAAGAATAGGACTCTAAAAACAAAATATTTTTGTTGGAAACTTCCAATGAAGCTTTTACATAGATTAAGTAAAAAGGGCTTTTATTTGATTTGTGGGTGCTTAAACATTGGAGAGTTAATTTATCTTTAATTTGAGAATTCATTTTCATTTCCCTGCCTTAAAAATCTGAACAGTTAGCTATTTGCTCACATGTGCTTTAAGAAATGGTAAGTGTTTATTCCCTAACTAGAGGCCCAGTGCATGAAATTTGTGCAGGGGAGGTATCTCTCAGCCCGGCCTGCACCCTCTCCAATCTGGGACCCATTTGCGGATGTCTGACTGCCGGTTTAGGCCCAATCACTGTAGGGTATCTCCTCCGCACCCCCTCTTTCCCCAGTAGTCAGACATCCCTCTCACAATCCAGGACTGCTGGCTCCTAACTGCTCACCTGCCTGCCTGTCTGATCACCCCTAACTGACTCTGCCTGACCGATCGCCCCTAACCACTTCTGCCTGCTGGCCTGATTGCCCCTAACTGCCTCTGCCTTGGCCCCCACCACCATAGCTTTGTGTGGAAGGAAGTTGGACATCTGGAAGATGTCCAGTCAACCCCGTCTAATTAGCATATTATCCTTCTATTAGTATAGATGGTGCAAGATCTTTTACTAGTTTTCATACTTGGATTTTGGTCTAATGTCATGAAAGTCTCCTTCATTTTGATGCATACTTCCCTAACCCCCCAGAGCACTATGCCTACCTTTATTGAGCTCATTTTAAAAAATAAGGGTTGCAGCATCAGACGGCATCCCCACCAGCAGTGCACAAAGGTTCCCTTTTCTCCACATCCTCACCTGTTCATTTTAATTTGCTGTTTTCATATTTCTTTTGAATCTCTGAAGATGGGTCATGGCTTATTTTTATAACTAACACGTGTAGACTTCCTCTGGGATGATAACAATGCAAAAACAGCTGCTCCCGAAAGAGGAAAAGTGAGAAGAAAAGGAGGAGCATAAAGTCAAGAGAAGGAATCCCAAGGAAGCTTGGGAAAGAGCCTTTGTCCCAGGAGCTATGGGGTACCTGCTAATTTCTGCTCCCAGAGGTCTTCTCTCCCTACCCTTCAACTTCCTGCATGTTTCCCTGTCTTTGCTCTCCACTTCCTGTTATGCAAGCCCTACACTGGCCCAAAAGCTTTTTATATTTAATTTTTGGTGGATGAGAAAATAGTGATGATTCCTCCAAAACTTCGCCTGAACCTCACATCTTGACTCCCATCCTTTATGCTTCATCCAGGCCTCTGCAAAAGGAACTTTTGGGCCAACCTAGTGACCCAGAGTTCTCCAGTCTCTTCAGTAAAAACGCTGAATTGTTTCATTAATACATTGCTGTGAGTTATTTTTTTTAAAAAATTAACTCCATTTCCATTGAAGGATTTTCTCATGCATTGTTTTCACAAAACCAAATAATAAAATTTGAAGTTTCTTCTTGAATCCACTTAAAATCAATTGCTTTCATAACATAAATTTACCAAGTTATGCTCATTAGGAAACAAAGATGTTTGTTGTTTTCCCTTCTTCTGATGTAAGTTGAAGACTTACAAATAGTTGTTAATGGTGTTTGAATAAAGAAGACTTTGTTTTAACAGTATATGTCCAATATGTAGCTATTAATTTTTCTTGTTGCCAGTTTATAAATTCTAAATTTATTGTGGTTCAGGCAGGAGAAAACTTAGCTTTGTCACAAAAGGTTTATATTAGGAACATAATTCTGGTGTTCGTTTTGTTAAGGGATGAATTCAGTTGCACAAATCCAGAGAATTTATGTTAGTTTGGGAATTCCATGTAGTTTTATGGCCAGCTGGCCTTGGACCCAATTTAGTTTTCCCATTTTCTGGCTTGCAAAACAGCTGGCTTTGGGAGAGAGAGTGAATCAAAGTAATTTTTGGTTCAAAACATTATTGACTATTTTCTTCTGAAGCTTAATATAAATTCATTTTCTTAGAGTTTATGTAAATCAACATGTACTGTATATAAGACCCTCGGAGACCAAACACTAAGTTTCTTTGAGTTGTCAAAAGAGTACACTTCCTGCTTAGTGTTTACAGTTGCCCAGGTAAATTTGTTTCTGGTTCTATTATTTCCTCAACTTGGCCCTCTTGATAAGGACAATCAAATGCCTGGATATTTGAGGTCGTGTGTGGTCTCTTACTAAAGTTACACGTTTATAACCCTGCTGTAGTTGGCTGGTTCCTGGTAAGCATTTGAAGGATGAGATGTTAATCTGATCAGGTGTCTGTTTATACAATGGCTTTTATCATCTATCCAAAGAGGGAGAACCAAGTTTTATGAGACAAACACTTCTTGTAAAGTCCCCACTCCACTCTGTTCTAATTGGGTCGGACCCTTATGCCGAGTAAAGAACAAAGAGTTCTGTGGATCAAACATTTCACTACATGTTGCCCTTTGTAAATGGGAAAACAGAGACGTAAGGAGAGACTCAATTAGAGGGTGGAATATATGTCCCCCTCCCCCCTTTTTTTTTCAAATAGAAAACACATTTAAAAATAGCAACCTATCATCTGCTTAGTCTAAATTCAAGATACTTCCCCAAGAGGTATAAGCATTTAGACTTATATAAATGGACTTCTTTGTAAAAACATGCCAGTGTTTAGACATTTGTGAAGTTCAATATTCTGCATGCTATACACCAGATATTTTTTGATGGATTAATAAGTAGAGGTTATTTCTAAATTTTGGAACAGAAACTTCATGTAGGCAATTAGATAATGCACCCGGAACTCCAAAAAGAGGGCTGGACTGGGAGTATATATTTGAGTCATCTGCCATTAATGACAGTGGAAACCATAGGGGTGGAATAGATTAGTTCGTGGGAGAATATTAAGTAGTAAAAGGAGAAGAGGGACTGACACTGAGCCTTGTGTGAGTCTGGCTTCACATTGGGTGGTGAATCTGCAAATCACATGGGGAAGCCACAGCCTGAGGTAGAAGAACTCTGGGAAAGTTTTTTGTTTGTTTGTTTTTGTGATGGAAGTCAAAAGAAAAGAAAAAAGCATGTTTCAGGAGGAAGGGAGGAACCATTTGATGCTTCTGATCAGGGATAATGTTGACTGAAAATATCTTTTTAATTAAGCAATGACAGTCATTGGTGATATCAGAGAAGCTGCTTTTGTGGGCCAACTAAGGTGGCAAACAGATTGGCATGAGTTGAGCTGTGCAGGAGAGGGGAGAAGTGTAGACGTCTCTGAGGATTTGAACTGCCAATGAGGGGCAGAATATAAGATGGAAGTTCCACAGTGATGTGGGTTCAAAGGACACCTTTTTGTGGGCAGACTTGCATGTGATAAAAGCCAATGAGAAAGAAGTATCTGAGCAAGAGAGATTCCAAAACCAAGAGATGAAAGAAAGAGGATTATTAATAAAGTAATAGTAATAACAAAAATAGTATTTATTGAGTTCGCACCATATCTGGGACATGGTGTTATGTATTAGAATATTATTAGAATAATATTATGTGGTGGGTACCATTCTTTTCTCTAGGTTAAAGAGAAGGAAAAGGAGACCTGGACATGGTTACTGGCTTGTTCAGTGTCCTTCTACTAGTAAGTGACAGACTAACTTTCCAGCTGAAGGACTGAACTTTGCCAACACCCAGCTCACCACCCCAACTTGAATTTAGGTGTCCAGGCTG
Organism: Lasiurus borealis; assembly: GCA_004026805.1. NCBI lineage: Eukaryota > Metazoa > Chordata > Mammalia > Chiroptera > Vespertilionidae > Lasiurus > Lasiurus borealis. Next base: position 60,746 of record PVJN01000290.1, on the reverse strand, counting down.
CATTTGAATAGCTACTTAAAGATTCTTTAAGTTGTGTTTAAGAATGCCACTTTGAAACTCTCTGAAAGTTCTAAGTTTTATTTTGATAATAATTTAATCTGGTGGAACTGGTCAAAAACAAAACAAAACTAAACTAAACTAAAAACAAAAACAACAACAAAAGACTTATCTAACCTTGTGAGTGTATGTAAAACATCATGCCCCCCAAATAAGTGGTGTGACCTGAAGGTGATTTGCCCAAAGAACCCCCAAAGTACTTGGCTGAGGCAGAAATTAAATCTAGGAGGTTATTTTATTTTACTTTTTTCACTTACAAAAGGACTGAAAAAAGATGATGGACTGAGGTAACAATATAGTAAGGCCAAGCAAGTTATTTGAAAACATCCTCCAGACAGATTCATTTGTAGATTCTGACTGGCTACGTTTCCTGGAAAAAAAAATTAATTCTGTCTTTTTCTTTTAATAGGACATAATGACTACATGTGTCCGGCTACCAACCAATGCACAATCGACAAAAACAGGAGGAAGAGCTGTCAGGCCTGCCGACTACGCAAGTGCTACGAAGTGGGCATGATGAAAGGTGGTAGGTACCTTCGACACAGGGTGCCCCTCCCAGTGGATGTGTGTCTGCAGCCCAGTGCTGGCTCTTTCTATTCCAGTCACTGAGGGAGCTTAGTGTTTACTCTTTTAATACTTTTTTTCTCCTATTCTTATTTTTCTTTGCAACAGAAGTATTTCTACAATACGTTTTATTTACAAAAACAGGAAACAGTTGGAACTGGAAATGCTGTGTTTTATAAAACCATTTTGTGTTTTATAGTTGAAATGTAAATAATTAATATTTGAAAGAAAGGTGTATGGGAGGTGGTGGTAGAGGGAAAGAAGGACTGCACAGGGAGTTATTCTAGAAAGATTCGTTCCATACTGTTTATATCGCTAATGCTAGAAAATTATATTGGGGAATAAACGTTAGTGAACGGAGACTTATAAATGTGAAAGCTAAATAGTTAATTTATAATCTTAACATGTCTTAGGGGATTTGAATGTCAATCAAAAGGCAGCTTTTTCCTTTAGAAATTAAGTCATTCACCAACTCCCAGAACCTCAGCATCTAGGAGCCTTGCAATGAGTACTGGGCACCAAGCAAACCCTAGGCCCTCAGGAACTGCACCTGCGTGCTCGTGTCTTTGTGGCCGTGAGTTTGTGTATGTGTGGTCTGCTGTCCCCTCCTGTCTCCAGTCTTCCAGTGTTATTTATTTATTTTTAAACAGGAGTCCAGTGCTGAGTGTCCTTGCATGTTAGGAATCTAGTCTTGAAGAACAGTGCTTCTAGTCTGCATAGCCTTCAAAATAGAGGGAAAGAGCCAGAACCGGTTTGGCTCAGTGGATAGAGTCTTGGCCTGAGGACTGAAGGTCCCAGGTTCAATTCCGGTCAGGGGCACGTACCTTGGTTGTGGGCACATCCCCAGTAGGGGGTGTGCAGGAGGCAGCTGATCAATGTTTCTCTCTCAGCGATGTTTCTTACTATCTCTCTCCCTTCCTCTCTGAGAAAAATCAATAAAAATATATTAAAACAAACAAAAACAAATACAGGGAAAGAACAATAGGAAGTTTGTAAATTAAAATAAAGTCACGGATGCATTTGGTGTTTCAGGGTGATAGCAAGGGTGGCGGATGGGTGATGGGCTTCCTGCTGATCACAATGGGGAAAAGCTCTCTGAAGGAGACGAGACTTGGGAAGAGTGAAGGACCACAAAGTTGCAACGAAGAAGAATAGTAACTATGCAGATAGAGGGCAGCTAGCCTTTAGCTCATTAGTACTTGGAAGGAGAACAAAGACCCAGCTTGGAAATCAGGAAGAGGGTGTGCCTGATTGTTAAGAAACTTCCCATCAAAGGTTCTCGGGTTCCATTGTCAGAAACCTGCCCGGCTGAGGTTGTGAATACAGCCTTTGCCATCCGTTCTCTTGAGGCAAAGATGAAACATTGAAGTCACGACTTGTGTGAGATGTGACTACATGTCTTGAATGTCTGAGAAAGCAGCTTGAATTTAAAGGGTGATTAATCTCAAGAATTTAACAGCCCCATTAAGAACATGATACTTTGAGTCAGAAATGGATTAAACACTTAAGGAATTCATCTTCCTTCATATGGCTGGAGAATTAGTCAGGCTTAATTAAACTCACAAATAGCTTTTTAAGGTAACTTGATAAGTGAGAGGAATATAACAGCTACTCCTAAAAAGTTTAATTTGAAACAGTGTAGGTTGAATATTCTTTGGTGCTAGTAGGTAGATTAAGCCCTGTCTGGTCTATTCTCTCTGAAAGCTGAAATAATCCAGGTGTGAATATGTCCAAAACATTTTTTTTTCTTTTAGGGTACCCATACATTGACCCCACTTCATAAAAAAATTTGGTTTTTCCTAATTAATACTCTGATAACAGTCTGGCTGCATAAGTATAAATTATGAATACTCATTTTTAATGTAACAAAATTTTTAATAGGCAAAGACACAATAAAAGTCTTCCCACTGTTTTTAAATAGAACTCCAGATCATTTAACTGCATAAAGCCAGTCTGTGTGTCTGTACATATAATTGTACATGTATTTTACATCTGTAAATTATATAAAATTTAAATCTATCTGTATTAGTTTGCTGCCATTTTAGTCCACATGGAATATCATCTGAGCAGCTTGAACATAGAAATTAATTTTTTCTAAACATCAATAAAGACATTGAATCTCTACCCGGGACATCAGATCTTTAGTTTCAGATAAAAGGAAGAACCACATGCCGAAACCAGTTTGGCTCAGTGGATGGAGCGTCGGCCTGTGGACTGAAGGGTCCCAGGTTCGATTCCATTCTAGGGCATGTACCTTGGTTGCGGGCACATCCCCAGTAGGAGGTGTGCACGAGGCAGCTGATCGATGTTTCTCTCTCATCGATGTTTCTAACTCTCTATCCCTCTCCCTTCCTCTCTGTAAAAATCAATAAACTATATTAAAAAAAAAAGAAAGAACCACATACCTACCCCCAACTTAATGGCAAGGCTGAATAAATTCGCTGAAGTGCCCTAAGGCCTGGTTGGAATGCCTGATTTTCTTACACGAAGACATTATTTACATCTGTTAGGATGCCTACCAATGAGCCCGACTGGGACAGTTCCTTTTAATAGTGCAGTTTGTTTCATCCACACACCTACAGCCCTCTCCATCTCTCAACCCTTCTCTACTTCCTTATTTTCCTATTGCATCTCCACCTTCTAAAACACTGTATCATGAATGTTTAGATTATGCTTATAGTTTGCAGATGGGAGTTTGCACACAAGTGAAATATGCTCTCACATTTTTAAAAAATATATTTTATTGATTTTTTTTATAGAGAGGAAGGGAGAGGGATAGAGAGTTAGAAACATGGATGAGAGAGACATTGATCAGCTGCCTCCTGCACGCCCCCTACTGAGGATGTGCCTTCAACCAAGGTACATGCCCTTGACCGGAATCGAACCTGGGACCTTTCAGTCCGTGGGCCGATACTATATCCACTGAGCCAAATGGGTTTCGGCCACGCTCCAACATTTTGTTCAATGATGTTGCCTGTCGGTCAGTACCTGCGTGTCGTAGGCAGTCAGCACCAGATGTGGCAGGAACTCACAGAATGAGTGAGCAAGAGGGAAATACACTGGAAGTGCTGAGCTATGAATAATAGGTTGGGAATCACAAGTCCTGTTTTTCTGATGAAGAGAAAAAAAATTCTGTTTGGGAGTTAAAACCTGTACAGCAGTGAGCTTTCACTGCATCTCAGAGCCTCCCCTCAAAATCTCAATAGTGGACAACAGTGAGGATATTACTCATATGTCAGGTGATCAGCGAGGGGGCGGCTGCAATTGGTAGGTCTCACTCACGTGTCTGAGGTCAGCTGACTGGCTGGTTCGGCTTCTCAGACCTCTCATGCAGCAGGCTAGTGCAGGCATGTGCCCATGATCATGGCAGAGGCACCGAGAGAGCAAGCCCCGAATCACAAGCCCATGTCAATCAAGCCGCTGCTCATTCTCTGGTGACGTGCAATGGGCCGGAAGAGGCCCAGGGGCTGAGTTCTCAGTCTGTGTGAGGGGGTTCAGAGCGAGGAGGTGAAGGCTGGGAAATTGGGGCCATTTTTGTAATCTAACACAACCCGAAATGCCTGCTTTTCAGACGTTGGACTAAAAAAGTTGATGGACAGAGTGCCAGAGGCTCTTACATGGAGAAGGGACCTCTGGCTGAATTTACTCTTGAACCTGTCAGTATAGGAATCTTGTACGTAGCCTTCTGACAGCTTCGGTTGGAGAGCTGAAAACAAATCCGTGCTCTTATTTTCCTGCCTCTTCTCTCTATTATATGATGAGTGGACGGACACAATACGGTGGGAAAACCCAGCAGTATGTGGGCCAGTACCTCTGGGAAAATACAGGCTGGTTCAGACCTGCTGGATCTCACTGTGCTAGCCAGATGTGGGTGCTATGTATGCACCTGTGTGTTGCAATGGCTTACACATGCAGATTACAACACTATCCAATGTGAGGCTACTTTACGTTCGCTGCATACACAACATTAACCAACAAACATGGGTGAGCATGCTTTTGTTTTGATTTGGGACAGTTAGAATACGAATTTAATTTCTTACACTGAAGTGATTTGACTGCTGATGGAGAGGTCACGTTGGTTCTTGTCCACGTCTTTGTTTCCCAGCTCATTGTTCTTGTCTTCGTACTTTTTAAAAAAATATATTTTATTGATTTTTTACAGAGAGGAAGGGAGAGGGATAGAAAGTCAGAAACATCGATGAGAGAGAGACATCGATCAGCCACGTCCTGCACGCTCCACACTGGAGATGTGCCCACAACCAAGATACATGCCCTTGACCGGAATTGAACCTGGGACCTTTCAGTCCGCAGGCCGATGCTCTATCCACTGAGCCAAACCGGTCTTGGCTTGTCCTCATACTTTCCTAAGAAAGACCATGTCTCGCATTGAATGATGACAGTCTCTTAAGGCCTGGCGAACATATTCTAAAGGGTCTTCCTTGTTCCTATCACTTGCTTTTGCGAAAGCAAATTGTTCTTGAAATGACATCAGGGCCATTTCTGTGGACGGAACTTTAAAAAAAGCAGAACTTTGTCCTTGCCAGTGAAGCTCAGTGGGCCGAGGACTGAAGGGTTCTGGGTTCAGTTCCAGTCAAGGGCACGCACTTGGGTGGAAGGCTCCATCCCTGGCCCCGGTTGGGGCATGTGCAGGAGGCAACCAATTGATGCGTCCCTCTCACATCACTGTTTCTGTCTGTGTTTCCCCCTCCCTTCCACGCTCTCTAACAGTCAATGGAAAAATATCCTCGATTGAGGATCAACAACAACAACAAAAAAAGCAAACTTTGGTAGCAGTCATTGTATGAATGAATTGCGGCTTTTGAGTTCTGTAATCCTGAGACTTCATGAATTCTCACGCTTTTAATTTTTGTTTTGGGGATTGTGGTTGGGATGATAAATGGAGTCTAGGCAGAAAAGAGCATAAAGGTCGCCTTGTCCACCTCTTTGTTTTTCAGCTCATTGTTCTCGTCCAACGTAGGCAGCTCGTTAGCAGCGCAGACTCCTAACTCTTGGTTCCGTGCTCTTTTCATTGTATTGTGTGACCCAGATGATTTAGATCATCACGAAAGATAGCAATGGGCACACATAAGATGTTCCTATCACATAGAACAATTACTATGGACACAAAATATGACTATAGGACAAAAACACGAAGCAACACACTTGGCTTAGTTACTCAGCCAAGGTGAGGGTGATGGATATTTTAAAAAGAATGGCTGAATATTTAATTGCCTTCTATTGCTTAGTATTTAACACAATTTCAAAAGAACAGGTTTTTCCTCTCCAGGCCAAAGGTTCTTACTATTTTTAGATAATAATTTCAATAATGTTGTCCAGACTATTTTCTTTTTTAATTGTTTAGACTATTCTGGTATTTTTTTAAAAAAGGTACCTTTGTCAAGTTGAAGGCATCCTGGCTAATGGTAGAGTGTATGAGTCTGGCTCTTCCAAGGACCCGTTGGGCAGAGGACTCAATGTTTGTGAACTGTCTTTTCACATCTGAAAAATATGGGTTTAGGATTCAGTGCTCTCGAAAGCATCTTTCAAATCCTAAATTTTATGTGTGTGTGTGTGTGTGTGTGTTTTTAAATTCAAACCTGTCTCATCAGAGTATTGTATAAGGTTGATATATTTTTTTTAAAAATTATGTTTTATGATCTAAGTTCAGATTACTTATGGAAAGAGCAGAATCTAAAATTAAAGGTGGTTTCTGAATATAAGAAACAAGCTCAGCAGTTTTCAGACTTATATTTCCCGCCCAATTTGTAGAGCAACTAGCAACTGCAAACACCTGTTGGAATGGACAACTATACATCTAGTCTTTGCATTCATTAGCACGGAAAAGGAATTGCTTCTGAAGCAGGGAGTGTCACAAAAAGTAGTTTGATGTTCATCGTGATAGGAGCAGATGGCTATAATATCATTATAAATTATTTAGCCATATAAAATAAATACTTAAAAAAATTGTTGGTTGAGATCTGACTTTGAGAAGATAACCAAGCTTTCTGTTATTAGAAATGTCGTTATCATGCCTAAGATTTGAGTCCCAGGAGCTGGGGAAACTTGGTAATTTCTGCCTGGTGGCACAGAGAAAGAAAGAAGCTAAAAAGATAGTGTGGATTTGGACGACTTCCTGAATAAATACCATAAAGTCCAGGCTGGTGATGTTTGCTTAAGGCTTATCCAACACACTTATGGCCAGACTTTTTGGAAATCTCAGAAATATCCTCCAGCCCTGAGAGGAATCCTAAGGTAAAAGCATGGAGTTGTATGTGGATACATGCTCTGGTTACACCTAGAGGCAACATGTGCTTTAGTTTAAGGCGGACCGAACAAGTAAACATTTATGAGAAACATACACAATTATCCTGCGGTGTTTAGGTCTTTCAAAGCTGGCTTTGAAAGACCAGTTAGTATTATATTTCTTTTGTACTAACATTTTAGCGGTGTTATTTAGAAAATGTTACTTAACCAATGCCAGGCTGTGTCTAAACTTCACCTAAATCATGTAGGAAGTACCTTTCTGGAGCATTTACCATGGGAAGGTGTCGGAAAGACAGGTCAAGTGTGGTCACTGGCTGACCACAAAGTGCAGGCTCCCTAATGGTGGAAAGAGGCCATTCGCTTAAAAAGATGACCAAGTCCTCTTGTTCCAGTGGTTCTCAACCTTCCTAAGGCCGCGACCCTTGCATACAGTTCCTCATGTGGTGGTGACCCCCAACCATGAAATTTTGCTATTGTTATGCATCATGATATAAATATCTGCATTTTCCGATGGTCTTAGGCGACCCCTGTGAAAGGGTCATTCAACCCCCAAAGGGGTCACGACCCACAGGTTGAGAACCACTGCCTTGTTCCCTCAAGAGACCTAGGGGTAGAGTTGGCCTAGTGATTCCCGCTGTCTCAGTTCACCCACCCATTTTAACCTTGCTGACATCAGTGCTCTCAGGGATCGAGTAAGCTCAAGTTCACCAGCTGGCCCTTGGTACTTGGTGGTTTCAACTTCTGGCTAGTTTGTTGAGGATACATCTTGTTGACAAGTGAAGTTCTACCCGCCCTAGATTTATTTCCTTCTCTTTGTGGCTCCCATCACATAGAATGCATACCTGTGCCTCACCAGGCTATTCTGAGAAGCAAAGACATGAGTTATATTTGGATCATTACATATTGGTACACAGATGTTATACTAATAAAAGGGTAATGTGTTAATTAGACTCAGTTGACCGGACATCTTCCAGATGTCTGACTTCCTTCTGGAAGTTAGGGGTGACCAGGCCAGCAGAGGGGCAGTTAGGGGGCATCCAGGCTGGCAGGGGAGCAGTTAGGAAGTCTTACTTCCTTCTGGACAGTTAGGGGATGACCAGGCCAGCAGAGGCACAGTTAGGGGGCAACCAGGCTGGCAGGGGAGCAGTTAGGGAATGACCAGGCTGGCAAGGGACCAGTTAGCGATCAGGCCAGTAAGCAGAGGCAGTTAGGGGAGATCAGGCAGGCAGGCAGGCTAGTGGTGAGGAGTCAGCAGTCCTGGATTGCAAGAATGATGTCCGACTGCTAGTTTAGGCCTGAGTCCACAGGGCCTAAACCAGCAGTCAGATATTCCCCGAGAGGTCCCTGATTGGAGAGGATGCAAGCTGGCTGAGGGACCCTGCGCCGTGCATGAATTTTGTGCACTGGGCCTCTAGTTATTAATCATATCCAGTGGAGCATTGTGGTTGGCTTTAGCTTTAGGCCTCAGACCACCTGGGTTCCAATTTTAGCTCTGGCTAGAGATTCATGTGTGTGACCTTGCACAAGATACTAAATCTCTCCAGATCCCTGTTTTGACGTTATCAAAGGAGGGTTATTATAGCACATATAAATACCTGCCTAATAAGAATTAATGTTCAGCTTTCAGTATTTTACTTAGCTTGCAGTAAATCCTCCATAAAAGTTGGTTATAATGGGTAATAAAGATAGATTTATGTTGTACACTTGAAACTAATATATTACTAGAAGCCCGGTGCATGAAATTTGTGCATGGAGGAGGCGGGTGTTGCCCTTCAGCCCAGCCTACATCCTGTCCAATCTGGGACCCCTAGAGGGGTTGTCCTTCAGCCCAGCCTGCACCCTCTCCGATCTGGGACCCCGACTGCCCTCTCACAATCCAGGACTGCTGGCTTCCAACTGCTTGCCTGCCTGCCTTCCTGATTGCCCCTAACAGATTCTGCCTGCCAGCTTGATCACCCCCTAACCACTCCCTTCCAGCCTAATTGATGCCTTACTGCTCCCCTGCCAGCCTGTTTGGCCCTAACTGCCCTCTCCTGCGGGCCTGGTCACCCCTAACTGGCCTCCCCTGCTGGCCATCTTGTGCCCACATAGGGGCAGGCATCTTGTGTGTTGGAGTGATGGTCAGTCTGCATATTACTCTTTTATTAATAGGATAGAGGTCTGGTGTATGGGTCGGGGCTGGCTGGTTTGCCCTGAAAAGTGTCCCAGATCAGGGTGGGGGTTCCCTTGGGGCATGAGGTGGCCTGGAAAAGGGGCCTGTGTTGGTTTGCAGGCCAACCACACCCAGCACAGACCCTGGTATCTGTGATTTATCTTCTATAATTGTAACTTTGTAGCATTGAGTGGGGATCAGGCCAGCCAGGGTGTGCAGGAAACTTGGCTTCCTCCATTGCCAGGGAAACTCAAGCCTCCTGCTTGCTCTGTGGCTGCAGCCATCTTGGTTGGATTAATTTGCATACTTACTCCTGTTTGGCTGGTGGGCGTGGCTTGTGTGTATAGCAGAGGTACGGTCAATTTGCATATTACTTTTTTATTAGATGGGATGTGGAACCTAACCCCGAGGAACCTACAATAGTCTCCTGCTATCCCTGGCATTGGAACTTCACCTTCTGAGCCACTTACTTCTTCAGGGTCTGTTTTCTAAGAAACTTCTGCTGTCGCAGGCAGGTCTGCTCACTGACTACAGAACATACCTTGTCACTTTTTGTCATCTTCAACCGGAAGCTTCCTTGTTCTGTTTTCTGAAAGCTGGTGTCTTTTACTCATTTAGACTCCCTGGAAGTCATCACATTTCCCCCTGAACACCATGATATTCTTTTCTCGTGTTAATCGGAAAGGCAGGTGAGTCACTGTGAGAGCTCTCCGTGTGCATCCATCCAGCTCCTGGGCTTTTTGAATATGCAAGCTTGAGGACCAACTGTGTGCATGGGTGTGTGGTCAGTTCCAGCTCTGAGAGAGCAGTTTCTGCATCTTGATGCTTTTTTTAACATTAAATTTAGTTTTCTTTATTGATTGCCTTTTTTTTTTTAAGGGCAAGAGAGAGAGGGGGCTGGGGGGAGGAAGGAAGGAAGGGAGGAAGAGAAGCATTGATTTGTTGTTCCACTTATTTATACATTAATTGGTTGATTCTTGCTTGTGCCCTGACCAGGGATCGAATCTGAAACCTTGGTATATTGGACGATGCTCTAACCTAGTGGTCAGCAAACTCATTAGTCAACAGAGCCAAACATCAACAGTACAACGATTGAAAGTTCTTTGGAGAGTCAAATTTTTTAAACTTAAACTTCTTCTAATGCCACTTCTTCAAAACAGACTCGCCCAGGCCGTGGTATTCTGTGGAAGACCACACTCAAGGGACCAAAGAGTCGCATGTGGCTTGTGAGCCGCAGTTTGCCAACAACAGCTCTAACCAATGGAGCTACTCAGCCAGGGCTTATCTTGGCTGCTGGACCTTAGCTCCCTTGAAGAACAGACATGGTCTTCAAGTCTGTTCTCTGCCTCACTTGAACTTCCAATCTTTGGCATGTCCTCATCTTTAAGAAGTTTTGATTTTTGACGTTTAGGCTATTTATCTGATTGTTCATTTTCTTGTTGCTAGAATCTTAATTGTGTACTGACTTTGTTGTCACCTACCCATAGCTGTACCAATCACTGAGCTGTGGCCTCCATTTTGTCACCAGATCCCATGGTGGGTTGTTGCGGCCAATGGCCTGGTGTTGTGTTTAATGTGTCATTGTTTATTAAACGTGTCATTGTTTATTAAACACTTAAATAAACGAGGTGAAGCATTTAGCTGTGTGCCAGGTAGAGTTTAAACAAACTAGTAACTTAGTATTGTATTTTAAATACTCGTTTATCTCATATCTATCCAATTAGATAATCTGAATGAAAATAAATGACTAAACTAGATATCATGTTTTAAAAATCATAAGAAATATTATTCTTTCTCCTCCGGGCTTGTAGCTAACTTCCCTCCAGCAGTGAGCCACATGTAAAATAGCTCAACACCATTACTTTTTTTATAGTGAATTTTGAAAAGTGTGTGTGTGTGTGTGTGTGTGTGTGTGTGTGTGTGTATTTAATTATAAAACATTCCTAAAGGGAAGATTTTAGGGGAAGAAAAAGAAATTGAGGACTATGAGATATTTCAAAAATGTTCTATGTTGGTAAAATAAGCAACATTATATGACAATGAGAGTTTACTTAGTCAATTGAGGAAATTAAAAGTGTAAGCTTTTTTTTTTAATAAACAGATGACTGTTTTAAAGACAGTGTATTAATAAACGTTAATTTTGACTTAGGAAAGAAAATAATTTAAAATCCCACAGTGGAAATGAAAACTACATAATTACCATTAAAAATAAATTGATAGTGAATTCTATCTAGGACTCATGAAACATTTTTAATATTTAATGAAAATGAACTAGTGAAATGTACTGAATTAAAAAAAAAATCCTTAAGACACAAAGAATAGCTCTGAATTTTTATGTCCCAATAATATAGCAACAGAAAGACAGCAAGAAAAATGTACAGAAACATTGTGTTTTTTTTTCTTGTTGATTTTTAAGAGTTCTTTATATCTTTTCATTTTAATTTATGTATTTTAAATAGATTAATCTAGTATATAGTTGGTCTTTGCTTATGATAGCCCCATGTTTCATGGAAAATCTTAATTTTTGGAATTTATCATACTTTTTCTTCATCAGGACTCATTTGTGCTTTGAGTTCTGTTTCGTAAATCCTTCCCTGCTTGGGCACCATAATTTATTTAGATTCTGTTGTAAAAGTCTTAGGACTTTTCTTTTTCACATTTTACTACGTATTCCTGCTAAAAGGGCGTTTTGGGTATGACATGAGGTAGGAATATAATTGTATGTTTCCATTGGCATAAACAAGTGTCCCTGAGCCATTAATTGCACTGATCTGTAACGCCTCTCCTATTAAACATGAGTTCCTCCAAACGAGGGGACTGGATTCTGAGCTCTCTCGGCTGTTTCTTCCCTCCATGGGTTAATACCTTCACTAACGCCAGTTTTAATTTTCATCACTGGGTAATTACTTTGACTTTGTAATCCTTCTTGAAAGGGAATTTGTTCGTTTTCAAAATTGTTTTGCTATTTATGGCTATTTCGGTTTCCAAGGAATTTTTAAAATCAATGTTTAATGAAATGTCATTGAATGTATAAATTAATTTAGGAAGGATTGACATCATTATGATAGCCTTCCAGCCCATTAACCTTACAGAACTTGTGATTTATTTTGTCTTTTTAAATAACATTTCAGTAACGTTTTTCATTTTCTCTCAAAGGTCTTGCATATTTAAAAATTATTCATAGTTATCTCATTTAACTGATATTTGAAAGAAATGTATTTTAAATATTCCATGGTCTGATTGTTTCAGCTGTCAAATATTTTTTTAAAACTTAAAACTTTGGGATTACGTTGCCTACTCATTTAATATTTTCCCATGCCATTAAGCCTTCAAAACATGATTTTTAGGGTAGCTACATTAATATTCCAGTAAGGACAAATCATAATTTATTTAATTAGTTCCTTAGGTATTAGTATTTACATTCATTTTTTCTTTTTTTTTTTAGTGCCTGGTGCATTTATTTTCTCTGGGTAATATAGATATTTTATGCTTCAGGGAAATGAAATAATCTCAAATATATTTCTGTTTTAAATCTATAACCTTGAAAGACTTCATCAACATGCCATCCTGCTAGCAATCAGCCCTCACCAACATCATTTACCCCCAACAGGGTATCACTCCTGTTACCTCTGAAGTATTTACATTGTCCCTGATTTTCAAAACCGGTTTGGCTCAGTGGATAGAGTGTCGGCCTGAGGACGAAAGGTCCCAGGTTCGATTCCAGTCAAGGGCATGTACCTTGGTTGCGAGCATGTCCCTAGTAGGGGGTGTGCAGGAGGTGGTTGATGGATGTCTCTCTATCATTGATGTTTCTAGCTCTCTATCCCTCTCCCTTCCTCTTTGTACAAAATCAATAAAATATTAAAAAAATTTTTTTTGAACAAGATTGTGAGTGACGTTCTCACTAAATCTTTCCAAATGCTAATTATTTATTTAAGATTTGAATTACTGAATCAAACTTGAATTACTGAAGCAAAAGGTAAGCATGTGTTTCTATGACTTTTGATATACATTGTCAAAGTCAATCCAATGGTGGCTGGCTTGGTTCAGATATCATCCTAGCTAATACAGGTAATATGCAAATTGACCATCACTCCAACACACAAGATGGCTGCCCCGATGTGGTCAAAGTTGGCTGCCCCATGTGGACACAAGATGACCACCACAAGATGGCCAGCAGGGGAGGCCAGTTGGGAAGGACTAGGCCTGAAAGGGAAGGCAGTTATGGGTGATCAGGCGAGCAGAGGAGGGCAGTTGGGAGGGACCAGGCCTACAAGGGAGGGCAGTGAGGGGTGACCAGGCTGGCAGAGGCGGAAAGTTGGGGGCGACTCGGCCTGCAGGGAAGGGAAATTGGGGGGACCCAGGCCTGCAAGGGAGAGCAGTTGGGGAGGACCACACCTGCAGGAGAGGGCAATTAGGGGTGATCACACCTGCAGGGGAAGGCAGTTAGGGGTGACCATGCCTGTAGGGGCGAGAAGTTAGGGGCAATCAGGCTGGCAGGGGAGTGGTTAGGGGGTATCAGGTTGGCAGGCAGAAGCGGTTAGGGGCAATCAGGAAGGAAGGCAGGGAGGCAAGCAGTTGGGAGCCAGCAGTCCTGGATTGTGAGAGGGATGTCTGACTGCCCATTAAACAGTCAGATGGACATCCCTCGAAGGGTCCCAGATTGGAGAGGGTGCAGGCTGGGCTGAGGGTCACCCCCCCACCCATGCACGAATTTTGTGCACCAGGCCTCTAGTTATGTATATAAAAGAAGACTCTGCAAATATTATAAATCATGATATATAGAAATATATACTATACACATTACAAACAGTTCTTAAGCACATTAATTTATATGGACTTCTTTTGAGCTATAAAGAAGAGAGTGAATGAATGAATGAATGAATGATTCTAGTAAGATAGCAACAGAGGGAGGGGTACCAGCAATTAATGCTGGGTAAAGCAATTATGGATAGTTTTTATTTTCTGCTTTTTTTCCTTTTCTGTATTTTTTGTTTTCAACATGTACATGAATTTTTTATGAATACAATAAAAAACCCAACTTAGATATTATTTTTTTAAAAAAATATTTCTTATTTATTTCAGAGAGGGAGAGGGAGAGATAGAAATATTAATGATGAGAGAGATTCATTGATCGGCTGCCTCCTGCACACCCCCTACTGCGGATTGAGCCTGCAATCCAAGCTTGTACCCTTGACCAGAATCCAACCAAGAACCTTTCAGTCCTTAGGTTGATGCTCTATCCACTGAGCCAAACCAGCTAGGGCCCAACTATGATATAAGTTAAGAGTCTCCTTCATTTCTTTCATTTTTAGGAAACTTTCTTTATGGTGATTATTTTTCTTTTTATATGTTTCTTCTTGTCTTTTAGAATTGTGACTACCTTGCAATGCAAATGTGTACCTTGTTATTATTATGCTTAGCTGGTACATTTCACAACTGGTCATTATTTTATTCCTCCTGTGGAACTTAACTATATTTTCGGTGAATTCAGAAATACCATGGGAGTGAGTTTGTTTCACATTAACATCATGATGTTGGAATATCATTATTAAATGACAGATTTCTTGGGAATGAAAATGCTTGTTTTTTTTTATATGTGTGTTTTTTGATGAGGGGAGGTAGACTACATTGCAAATGGCAAGAATATGTGAAAGCTACCATGTACGCTTTCCTCTCCATGTTGAAAACTGACAGCCAAAAGGTCACTGTGATTCATTCACTCAGGAGGTACCTAATGAAGCTGTAGGTCAGTGCTTCTCAACCTGTGGGTCGCGACCCCTTTGGAGGTCGAACGACCCTTTCACAGAGGTCGCCTAAGACCATCAGAAAATGCAGATATTTACATCACGATGCATAACAGTAGCAAAATTTCATGGTTGGGTGTCACCACCACATGAGGAACTGTGTGCAAGAGTCGCTGCCTTAGAAAGGTTGAGAACCACTGCTGTAGGGTAAAAGTTAACGTTTTGTTTTTTTTCATCCCTATCAAAATGCTTTCAATCCCTCTTGAAAGTCAGTGGAGATAAATAAGGAACAAAGATTTCACCAACAATGAACGCTTTCCAAACAACTGAGAAAACATTGTTCTGAAACAATGAATTATGTCCCATTCTTTTCCTTGAATGTGTTTTCTTAAGGTAATGACCGACAAAGGGTTGGATGATTTTATGTTTAAAGTAATTTTTTCTTCTTCTTCTCAGCAAGACATGCCACGACCCTCAGGTTTCTTTCCACAGGGATTTTGTAACGGATCCATGGTCACTTGTTCTGATTGCTCGCTCCACATCCACTGGGAGTACACCCTGTTCCCACCCGCCTCCCCCCAAAAAAATAATTTCAAACTTGAAATATGTTTTATTTAGGCAACTTCTGCAATCAAGGTAATTCACCCTCGCTGCAGAGCACACACAAAGGCAGCCTAATCTCTGTGACCTTAAACTTCCCCGGAACCGTAGAGACGGGGGAGCACAGCTGGTGGCAGCTTGGTGCTGGTGACACCAAGGTCGCGGGTTCTCTCCCGTTACAGGGCAGTGAAACTCCAAAGGCAAAACCCTGAGGCTGTGGCTCAGGCTCTCTGGGGCATCTGCTAGCCATGCAGGTGAATCACATGATAATTTAGAGCAGCGGTTCTCCACCTTCCTAAGGCCGAGACCCTTTAAGACAGCTCCTCATGGGGTGGTGACCCCCAACCATAAAATTATTTCCGTTGCTACTTCATCACTGTAATTTTGCTACTGTTATGAACTATAATGTAAATATCTGATAGGCAGGATGTATTTTCATTGTTACAAATCGAACATAATTAAAGCATAGTGATTAATCACAAAAACAATATGTAATTATATGTTGTGAAATATTTATTTCTAATGACAAACGAAATTTTGTCTTGGATCATGGTGTAGCATGGACAACAGTCTTCATATGACAACAGTAAACTACATTGCTACACTTTGCTACACCGAGGAACGGTGGGTTGGTTCCTAAGACCATGGGAAATAGGTGTTTTCCAATAGTCTTAGGCGACCCCTGTGAAAGGGTCCTTTGACCCCCAAAGGGGTCGCGACCCAGAGGTTGAGAACCGCTGATTTAGAGTCTCCAACTTGAGCTGGTGGTGGGACCAAGGAAGAGGTCCGCTGAAGCTGGGAGAGACCCTGGAATGTCCAAGACCAGACACAGTGGAAGACAAGGCAATTTAAACGGGTTTCAGGAAGTGGGTGTCAATTCAAGACAGTGCATTCGAGGGGTGTAGCAAGGAAGACGGGGTTCAGCCACCAGGAGGGTTTTTAGATGGAGTGACTGCATGAGCCCATGTCAGAGTATTAGCCCATAAGGCTTTCCTTTATGTTTTTTTTTAAAATATATTTTATTGATTTTTCTCAGAGAGGAAGGGAAAGGGATAGAAAGCGAGAAACATCGATGAGAGAGAGACATGGATCAGCCGCCTCCTGCATGCCCCCTACTGGGGATGTGCCTGCAACCAACGTACATGCCCTTGACTGGAATCGAACGTGGGACCTTTCAGTCCCCAGGCCAATGCTCCATTCACTGAGACAAAGCGGTTTTGGCCCTTCACGGTTTTTTTCAATAACTGTATTAGCCAGTTCACGTGCTATCTATCTGTCCACTGGGCCTCTAGCCTACTGATATTTACTAGCTGAGTATATACTTCTTTCTTACACTCAGAAAGCTTTCCCCTACCCCTTTGTCTGTATCTTTCTGATGTCTCACTCTCCTCTATCTGTTTAGCTCCCCCCGATGGTCTCTGAAAATCCACCGGAGGCCTCAACACTGTGCGGTCTCCAGGGGTCCCCTGCTCTGACTCTGGGGGGCCTCCGTCCCCACTCGCGGCTACCCCCAGGAGAGAAGTAAAATGAATCTGGGGCCAGAAACCCATCCTGGGGACATCTCTCCTCAGACTCCTTTATTGTTCTCATTTAGAGAGAGCGATACTGCTTGTATTGCCCTTCCCCAAACCAATGAGGTTAGATTCCCTGAGGTGCATCCCAGAATTGTTCCAAAATGCCCCAGGCCTAGCAGACTCTAAGGTGCACCCCGAGTTGAGCCATCCCTGAGCACTGTCACACATCATCAGATGTCACTTAGTCATTGCCCATGAGTCTACTGCATGGCCCAATAGGTAGCCACGAGCCACGGTGGCCATTTAAACTGGACTTAAAATGAAATAATATTATAATGACAACTCCTCGGTTGCCCCCGCCCCATGCCACAAGGGTTAGTAGCCCCCATATTGGACAGCCCAGCTAGGGAACATTTCCATCGCCAGAGAAGTCCGCTGAGCTCTGTTAACAGTCAGGGAGCATCACGTGGGAAAGGCAAATCCAAAGCATTCTGTGCGGCTGGTAGATGCGACACTGTCTCCCCTTGGAAAATTCCTTTAGGAATCCCTTAATTTTTAAATTCAGTTGCAGTGAGTTTTGGTGAATGCCAGCGGACTGATTTAATTTTATGCGATTGGCTCAGCCCTCCCTGTGTTGAAGTTGTTTCCCTGGTTAGGGCGTTGAGCGTCACACTCCATCCGGCGTGTTTTGTTGTGCGAACCATTTAAAAACAGTGTCATCACAGAGATTACCCCCTCTGAAATCTATATGATTTTATGGGAGAGGTGAACAGCTGGTGGAAATAGTCCCAAGGTTTCTGATCCCCCAAAGGAAAACATGGTGTTGGTCACTGCCTTGCACATGACATTTGAGAAATCCCAGGAGGGACAGATCTCACTCGCTAATCACACGTCCATATAAACATCCTTGTAGAGTCTTAGGAGGAGAGGGATGGTAGGAGGGGAAGAAAATGGACCTTCCTGTCATTTTCACTTACTAAAAAGCTAAATGTAGCCGTTTTACTGGATGAGTATCTATAGATATAAAAGCCTAAGCCACCGTCCGACCATCTGACTGTCTGACCCGTAGCTATGACGTGCACTGACCACCAGGAGGCAGACGCTCAATGCAGGAGCTGCAGAGCTGTGGTGACTTGACAGCGGAGGTTCTCTGGAACCAGAGGGGAAGGAGCCCAATTCCAGGGGGTGTCACTGGAGAATCACCCTCATAATCCAGGATGCCTTGTGGGGTGCTGGAGAGCTGGTTTCTGCCCGATCCCCACAGGCCAGGCCGAGGGCCCCACTGGTGCACCACCAGGGCATGAATCTGTCCACTGGGCCGCTAGATTACGGATAAAAAGCAAAAAGTAGCCATTTTACCAACTGAGTACTTACTGACTTTTGGTGAGACTGACCTTCTCAAATAACCTGTAATCTCGTTCATTACACTCTGCCTCTGTACACATAATGGTGTGGATTTTCACTGGAACCTAGTATTTCACTTCACATGCTCTCCTGCTACTTTATTCTTATGTTTTATTTTTTTTAATTTTTAAATATATTTTATTGATTTTTACAGAGAGAAAGGGAGAGGGATAGAGAGTTAGAAATATCAATGAGAGAGAGACATTGATCAGCCACCTCCTGCATGCCCCCCACTGGAGATGCTCCCGAAACCAAGTTACATGCCCTGAACCAGAATCAAAGCCTGGACCTTTCAGTCCGCAGGCCGATGCTCTATCCACTGAGCCAAACCAGTTTCAGCTCTCCTGCTATTTTAAATAGTTTTCTTAAGTCCTGCCCCTACATGTAAACAGAATCCATCAGCCCATGATGCTCATTTATTTTTGCCGAGAACTACTGAAAATGATCATAAATGACAATGTAATTATAATTAAGATTGCATAGATGCAGACACTTTATTAAAAATTATTAAGATAACTAATATCTGGCATATAAGCTAGTTATTGCATTTAATAATTATAATGATTAATTCATAATGTAGAGATAATAACTCTCGGAAGCTTATTCTATTAGAAGGCCGAAGAAGATTAAATAGAACAACTTATTCTCATAAGACCTGATAACCAAAATGATCTTTTTTTCCCGCCTTTCATTTTAGTCCATATACCTTTAATTTTAATTATGTCCTCCCAAATATGGCTGCGATATTTCAGTTTTCACAATATTATAAAATAGAATAACATATGTTAGATCTTCTTTTTACTGACTAAACCCTAAAATGATACGTATCACTAAATCACCAGAACATTCTTTTAGCCACGAGGTCCTTAAGTTAAAAAATGGTTCCTTTACAAAGTTGGGACAATCTTGCAATTTTCAAAGTAGCATCTTTCGCCCCCTCTGCCCCATCCTTTTTCTTATTTCCATTTAGGGCCTTCCATCCAACTTAAATTTTCCTTCCCCTCTATTGCATGTCATCTTTATGCTCCTTCTCCCGGAAATATAAAACCTCGAGTTTCAGCAGCTCTATTCACTCACTTTAAAATCAGGGGGAAAATAATTATTTTCTTACCCCTGCCTCCAATTCTCTCCTCGTTTTTTTAGTGGGCCAATTTTCTTCTTTTTCTCCTGTCTCCTCGAAGGAACTTTTTTACGCTGCTCCATTCCCTGCAATTTAGGGTTTACAATTTCTTGGAGGTTCTCAGGTTATCCTTTGTACTCGTGTCTACTTTTTTTCATTAAAAGAAGACTGCAGTCTTCTTTGGACGTTACCATCTATATATCGCCGTATTTGAAACCCATCCGCCTATTGACGGAAATGAACTATCCATCCTGCTTAATGGGGCCAAATGTGTAACTTCTGAATGAGTTGGAAATCAGCATGCACGGTGAAAGGATCCGCTAGCGTGTTCAGGCGACTGTGCTATGTACAATGAAGCTGATGGGAAATAGCTCATAATGAACATAATATCCAGAAATAATAACAGGATCCTGCATAGCCTGTGCACTGGGTCGACAAGACCAGGAGGCAACTCGCCGTTTTGTTAGAAATGTGACAAATCACGCCAGTGTTTGGGGAGAGTGTAGCAGGGAGAGGGAGCACGGGCATTGGGATTAGCGGTGTTGAGTTCTAATTTCTGCCAGTCCCCGATGGTGTGCCTCTGAGTTAAGCCACGTTCCCTCCTCCAGCCTTTCATTTATAAAATGGGATTTAATATCTCAGATGTTTCAATGAGATGATGTGCAAATCATTCTCCGCATTATCCGGTACAATAGGCCTCCACAGGGACACTGCTCTGCCTTCTGCTCAGCGTTCAGAGTGGGACAGGTGAGCGTCAGCCTGAACACAGCCATTTCAACAAGGGGAATTTTCTCTTTTGCGAAGGGGTGATGGGTATTTATTTTTAAAAACTTTATGACAGGCGGGCTGGGGTGGCTCAGTGGTGGAGAATCAACCTACAGGCCAGGAGGTCATGGTTCGATTCCCAGTCAGGACACATGCCTGGGTTGTGGGATTGATCCCCTGTGTGGAGCATGCAGGAGATAGCTGATCAATGATTCTGATCATTGATGTTTCTCTCTCTCTCTCCCTCTCCCTTCCGCTTTGAAATCAATATATATTTTTAAAAACCCACAAAAATATTTATTAATACTGTCTCTTCCCCATCTTTGCCCACCTCCTCCAAGCCCACACCCCCTTCCCTCTCACCATCACCATACCGTTGACTGTGTCTGTATGTCATGCACATACGGTATGTTCTTTGCTTAATCCTTTCACTTTTTTTCTTTCAGTTTTCACTTCTCCCTGCCCTCTGACAGCTGTCAGTCTGTCCTATGTATCTAAGCCTCTGTTTCTCTTTTGTTTGTCAGGTTTTTTTTATTATTATTATTGCATAAATATGCTACCCAGGTAAGCTAGCTAAGCTTGCCTTCACCTCATCTACTAGCAAAAACCTCAGTGTCATCTCTAAAGAGCATATTGGATTGAACATCCCATTGAATAAACTCTCCACTAAATATCCTTTCTAGTTTTAAAAAGACTTTTAATTCAGTTACAAAGCAAGCCCATCTCCTTCCTTGTGATGATTACACAAGCCTTTTCCTGCAGGCTGGAGGCCTGAGAGACTGGGGGATCCCTATGAATGAACCCCCAAACCCATGTGTTCAGCTCTCATCGCTTCTTTCTGAATTGGGTCAAAGCCCTGCCCATGGAAACAGGACATTTTCAGATTGTTTGTTGGAGACCTATCATCACAGTAACAATCTACTTTATAGACCACCACCATTGCCGAAAATGTAGTCATGTTGAAAGAGATAGGCGCTTATCAGTTGTCAAGAATTTTATTTATTTATTTTTAAATATATTTTTATTGATTTCAGAGAGGAAGGGAGAGGACAGAGAGAGAGAGAAAAAAACACATCAATGATGGGAGAGAATTATCGATTGGCTGCCTCCTGCACACCCCACCCTGGGGATGGAACCTGCCACCTGGGCATGTCTCCTCATCGGGAATTGAACTGTGACCTCCTGGTTCATAGGTCAATGCTCAGTCATTGAGCCACTGCAGTTAGGCAATTGTCAAGAATTTAAAAAAATAACTAGGTTGGTATGTGTGTGACACTGGCCTTTGTGAAAAGGGCAAAAGCCTGCCTGCACGCTCTGGGGAAGTCCGTCCGCCAAGAAAGCTGGGGCTCCGTGTCTCATCCAGATCTCCCTCAGGGGCTCACACTGGTTATAATTTTGTTATAATTCTGCAAATAAAGTCTAAGTAGTTTTCCTGAAATTAGAGCCATAGGAGCATTTTCTTTTTAATTTGGCTGCAGTTTTTATCCTGATTCTCAATCCCTTCTCCTGACTTCTGACACCGACTCCACACGCACAGAATGAGTGGCTTTGAGAAATGGACGCAGGCGCAGAAAGTGCAAGGCCAGGCAGGCACACAATAATCTGTTCTGTGCTGATGAGTTTTTTTCCTTAATCCCTTCAGCTATTTCACCCAGCCTCTCTCCCCTCTGACAGCTGTTAGTCTGTTCTCTGTGAATTGGAGTCTGTTTCTATTTAGTTTGTTAGTTTATTTTCATTAGATTCCACGGATCAAGTGAACTCGAATGGTGCGTGTCTTTCTCTGACTAGCTTATTTAAGTTAGTCTTTGACTTAGCATAACACTCTCTAGGTCCCTCCATGCTGTCACAAAAGGGAAGTGTTTCTTTTCTTTCTTTATTTAAAATATATTTTGTTGATTTTTTATAGAGAGGAAGGAAGAGGGATAGAGAGTTAGAAACATCGATGAGAGAGAGACATCGATCAGCTGCCTCCTGCACACCCCCTACTGGGGATGTGCCCGCAACCAAGGTATATGCCCTTGAGTGGAATCGAACCTGGGACCTTTCAGTCTCAGACCAATGTTCTATCCACTGAGCCAAACCGGTTTAAGCTCTTTCTTTTTTTAAAAAACAGCCAAGTAATATTCCCTTGCATAAATGTTCCACATACACAGTGGTACCTCGAGATACGAGTTTAGTTCGTTCCGTAACCTTGAGGTGAGGGAAAGTATGAGATGCTCGAGTCTTGGTAAACTGGTGGGTCGTGTGCAGCCGGCCGATCCTCGCGATGACTCCTATCTCAAATGTTGCTCGTATTTCAAAGCACAAATCGCTCGCTCGATGGCTCGTATCTCAACAATCTCGTATGTTAGGGCACTCGTATCTCGAGGTACCACTGTACTTACCTTTGGCAAGTACTAGGACTTCAAAAAGGCATATGATGAGGTGACCTTCATTCTGTAAATTTGACTTGTGGTTGGACGGTTAGCCCTGCCTGATGCTTTGCTAAGTCTTGAACTGTTTCCCCAGATTTTTAAAAGTGACCCAGGCGGCTCCTCTAGGTTTTAGGGTGTCCTGGCCACTTACTTTGGAGATTCTTCTGCTCCCCTGTGTTAGCCATCCCTGACACCAATTTTGTATTCTGAGCTCAGGCTTCTCTCTTTCTCTGTCTCGCTCTTTCCCTCTCTCCAGCCGTAAAATCGAGGTTTTCATAGAAACCAGAAGCTAGGTCAGGTTGCTAAAGGTTTGCCCACTGAAGGACGTGTGCTCTGGGGTAGCATAAACTTAGCACTTGACATTTGATCACCCGGCTGGCTTCAGATATTTGCAAAACAGTTTCAGCTCCTGCCACTGCGAGCAGAGGATGCAGTGGGTACTTGGTAAAGTCAACAGAGGTGGACAGGCCACCTGCATCAGAGGCATTCATTTATTTTATTTTATTTTTTAAAAATTATATTTTATTGATTTTTTTTACAGAGAGGAAGGGAGAGAGATAGAGAGTTAGAAACATCTATGAGAGATACATCAATCAGCGCCTCCTGCACACCCTCTACTGGGGATGTGCCCGCAACCAGGATACATGCCCTTGACTGGAATCGAACCTGGGACCTTTCAGTCCGCAGGCCGACGCTCTATCCACTGAGCCAAACCGGTTTCAGTGCATTCATTTTTTTAAAGTGAAAAGGAACTTGAAAGACTGAGGAATGGAATTCAAATGAGATGGGGCAAGAGATGTGCTCTTCAGGAATCTATCACAGCCTAATATACCTGCCCTTTGTTTGGATTGAATGAGGAGTGGCTAACACTGAAATCCGGTCAGAGAAAAGGCGAATGGAGATTCTGGAGAGATGTGGCCCCGGGGTCATGCTGCTGTCCTCGGTGGACGGCTGTCTTTGAAAGGCATGGATTCAATTCACTGCATAGAACAGCGGTTCCCAACCTGTGGGTCTCGACCCCTTTGGGAGTCGAACGACCCTTTCCCCAGGGTCGCCTAAGACTATTAGAAAACACCTATTTCCCATGGTCTTAGGAACCAACACACCGTTCCTCGGTGTAGCAAAGTGTAGCCATGTAGTTTACTGTTGTCCTATGAAGACTGTTACCCATGCTACACCACGATTCAAGACAAAATTTCATTTGTCATTAGAAATAAATATTTCACAATATATAAATACATATTGTTTTTATGATTAACCCCTATGCTTTAATGATGTTCAATTTGTAATACAATGAAAATACATCCTGCCTATCAGACATTTACATGACAGTTCATAACAGTAGCAAAATGACAGTGATGAAGTAGCAACGGAAATAATTTTATGGTTGGGGGTCACCACCACATGAGGAGCTGTCTTAAAGGGTCGCAGCCTTAGGAAGGTTGAGAACCACTGGCTTAGAACATTCATTGGTCATGACTTCGGAAAGCGAATTTATGTAGAAGACACAGCATTAAGTCTAGGAGGGAATACAAAGGACCAGGCGCAGCCCTTATCACTGAGAAATGACACTGTGGCATGTTTCAGAGAGGCGTCTTCTGGATCGGGATGACAGGGAATGCCATAGGTGCGGTATGATGAGAAGGAATTGCTTCTGACGTATCCGTGATAAGAATGAGCCGTTTCCTTTCGCTGCGCTCTCTTAAAATAGGGTGGCAAACTTTGTCATCATGGACAATAATGCTTAATCTCGCCATTCTCTAGTCTTAGACCTTGTTCAGAGCGATATTTTCTGATAATGCTTAATCTCGCCATTCTCTAGTCTTAGACCTTGTTCAGAGCGATATTTTAAGAAAAGGAGCCCCGGTGATTTGTACTAGCCACCAGGACACATTCAACATGTAACATGTCTTTCCTGAGCCTCTAACTCGCCCAGCACTGGGTATCGGGGTTATAGGGCGTAGTCAGAGGTCTCTGATACAGTTGAGGTGACCAAGTTCGCAAAGGAGAGTCTGTGAAAAGGAATCTCCCTTTGTCAGCCTGGAGGGAACACGATAGGCACCCGCTTGAAGGATTGGCTAAAACCCCTGCTGGGTTGAACTTGCTTGTGACCCAATTTTGGGGATGGTTGGGTGATGACTGTCCCGCTGGCAGGCGCTTCTGTCCAAGAGCGTGTAATTGGGTGTGGGTGACTCAAGCGAGGGTGGGAGGCCGTATCCGTATCCACATCAGAGACAACAGGCACTTTATTTGTCTCCAACTGTGCACCGAGCAGCAGGCGGCAAAGAAGAGAGACCCTTGGGAGGCAGGGGGGGAGGGGGGAGGGAGAGAGAACCCTTTCTTTTAGAGGTTGGAAAAGGGAACCAGAGAATCTGAGTTGCAGAGCTTCTAAGGAATGGAAAAAAGAGAGGGAGCGTCCCAGGCCGAGCCCTGGTGTCTTATTTATTCCTTTGACTACAGAATGCCAGCCAGCAGGAGACTCATCGCTAAGATATTACGGGGGAACGGAGCCAGGCAAGAAAAATAAGGATTGCTTTTTCTCCTCACCCCGTAAATTTTGTTATTAATAAATGAGATTCTGATGGAACAGCCTGCCTCAGCTGTCTCCGGAAGCCAGGTTTTATGAGCAGTTTTTTTTTTATTATTATTTAAATGCGCAGTAGCTTTAAGAGTGAAGGTTATCCTTTTAAATCAGAAAGTATGCCATTGGGAGCACGTGTGGGTTGTGACTTACCCCCTCACTTGATTTAGACCTTGACCCTTGGCTTTCTGTTGCTGGGATAAGGCGGGGTGATGGCACATGTAGCTAAAGGCCTGGTGATCTGCAATTGATTTCCTCTCCCTGCCTAGACTTCTGAGAAAATGACAAAACACTGCGCTCTTATAGGAAGGCTATCTCTTTGGTTGCTTTAGCTTCCACAAGGAACATTAACAAAACAAACAGTAGAGCGACAAGTCAGAATAGGAACAATGCAGTCCTTTTTAAAATGAAATTTGAGGCAAATCTCATTAAAATTCTATAGAATAAAAGTCTATTATGCTAAGTGTTTGACCGTTCATTTGAGTGTTCAACCAGATGC
Source organism: Lasiurus borealis (assembly GCA_004026805.1). Classification (NCBI taxonomy): domain Eukaryota; kingdom Metazoa; phylum Chordata; class Mammalia; order Chiroptera; family Vespertilionidae; genus Lasiurus; species Lasiurus borealis. Next base: position 35,065 of record PVJN01000290.1, on the reverse strand, counting down.
TATGACATGCACTGATCACCAGGGGGCAGACACTACAACCAATAGGTTAGCTTGCTGCTGGGGTTCGGCCCCTTGGGACTGAGCGAGATGAGCCAGACTCGCCCTGGAGCCTTCCCATGGTCCCTCTCCGGCCCCCAAATAGGCCAGGCCAGGCCGAGGGACCCCACTGGTGCACGATTCCGTGCACCAGGCCTCTAGTAAATTATAATTTTCCAATGTGATTTGGAAAAGAGAGTGATTCATGTGGTCTATGCACTTGCAGAAGAATGAATCTAAAACCCAGTAACTTTTATGGGTCTTGTTTTTCTGATTATAAAATCTATGTTAACTGCAGAGCAGAATTGTTATGCTATTTTGCCATTGTATTTTTCAAGTGCTTTTTGGTCAACAGGGCAGATGGAGACTTGGGTTGTGAACATGTGGGCACATGCTCTGTGATAGAGCATGCATGACCATTAATTTTTTATTAATTAGGTTTTCTTCAGTTGTACTGATACTCCTGTTCCCTTCCATCATTGCTGAGTCCTCATTGTCACAGCAAATGACAGCTTAGCTCTGGGGCCTGAGATGAAGGAGAGCCGACTGGGCTTGCATCACGTGCTTGGCCAGGATGGTGGGCGTTGGTAGGACTGGAGTTGACTAGTAAAAACTGTTTCCGGCCCGATCAGTGTGCTCAGTGGTTGAGCATTGACTCACGAACCATGAGAGGTTTCAGTTCTGTTCCCAGTCAGGGCACATGCCTGGGTTGCAGCCTTGATTCCCAGTGAGGGAGTGTGCAGGCGGCAAGCCGATCAATGATTCTTTCTCATCATTCATGTTTCTATCTTTCTTTCTCTCTCCCTACCTCTCTGAAATCAGTAAAAAATATATTAAAAAAAAAACCAACAAAATCAAAACAACAACAACCCTGCTTGCTTCTATTACTGGTAAATTCTACTTATTTCCCAATCCTAATACAAACACACATATATAAAAACATAGCCTTGCCTAAACCGGTTTGGCTCAGTGGATAGAATGTCGGCTTGCGGACTGAAGGGTCCCAGGTTCGATTCTGGTCGGGGGCATGTACTGTGCTTGTGGGCACATCTCCACTGTGGGGCGTGCAGGAGGCGGCTGATCCATGTCTCTCTTTCATCGATGTTTCTGACTTTCTATCTCTCTCCCTTCCTCTCTGTAAAAAATCAATAAAATATATTTAAAAAAACAACAAAAAAAAACACACACAGGAAAAAAACACAAAACATAGCCTTAACCAACACCACCTCTGATATTCCCATACAATACTAATCATCTTCAGACCTTGCTAAACACCTCCTGCTATAGGTTAAGAACGCCTTGAAGGGATTTAGATAATACAGGATAAAACGGTGTATAATGGAGATCCATCAATTGGCAGTTAATTGGATTGGAAGGGAGATCAAAGGTAGGCACGGAGACCAATCAGGGGCTGTTGCACTGATGCTGCAGGAAGGGGGAGGGGTGAGAACCAGGATGGTGGCAGGAATAGACATGTGAAGAAATCCTAGATTGTGTTGATCTGTTGGGATTGAAAGAGGAAGGGAAAGAGAATTAAGTTAAATGAACTGGATAATTCATAGTCCTCTTGACCTGATCCACTTGGAGGCAATGAGAATATTAATAGTAACCTATAGTAACATATTTCACCTTCAAATTTCTTTTGCTGTCCTTGGTGTGACCTTGGGCTTGGTAGCTGTTCGGCTAAGTGAGGGACTGTAATAGTTCCCGCCTTATAGGAATCACTAGAGTTTGAGGAGGGAACATTGGAACTGATGCAGGGGAATTTCCTTGAAGCAAGTTTTATTAGTTCTTGTCTTTATTGAATTCTTAGCTAATCAGCACTCCTATTTTCTTCAACATGTTGAATTAAAGGCTTCTCGTGTATCACTTTGGTTTTTTTTAATACCCCGTGAATAATGTGGAATTATTGAAAAAACAAAACAAAGGTTATTATGCAAATGTTCGAAATATTTAACACTACATTAAAGTAGTCTTGGAAACTGGAAAAATAACTACTGAAGTTGTACTAGCATTCTGTAGAGGCACAGAGAAGGAAGAAGAACAAAAGATCATTCCAGAAAAAGGACAATTGAAAAAGTAGAAGGTGTTAGAAGCAAATCACCCAATGAATTCTATTAAGTAATGAATATTTAGATAGAATATTAATTTTTCTTGAGATACAACAGCCAAGCCAGAGAATTTAAAGAATAATAAAAAAAAGGAATGATGAGATGAACTCTAAAGCTGTGTTTCGAAATACCTGGTTTGACAGTTAGACAGATCTTCTTATTCTGGGCTCAGAACATAATTGTTTAAGCAGCTGATATATCTTCAGCTCCTTTATCCTTGCCAGGCCTCAGTCCCTGGCATGACTCCCCAATTCCAGACAGATTGGGAATAATATAATAATAGCGGCATTAAATTATAATCATATAATAATTCTGGTGTTAAATGACAGAAAGCATCTTGTACACCACCTCTCTCCTTTCCATTCTCAGTCCAGTTGCCTGTGTTTATTAGTTCAATCAAATTCCCTTAATCTGACACTTCCCAGTGGATTAGAATCATGCAGAGTCACACAGATGCTCCTCAATAGAGGTTCTATCCTCAGCTTCTCCAAATCCTTGCAACGATGTGACAAGGATATTAGAGAAGGCTTAACCCAAAGGTTTACGAGGAAAACTGGTGGCATTTCACACTTATGTTGGGCTTGCTGGATGACAGATTGTGTGTTTTTTTTTTTTAAATCTCTCAAAGGAAACCAGTGGATGATCCTTGAATTATCATAAGCTTAAAATTTTAAAAGAAATTTGCTTTGATGCCAGTATTTACTCAGCGACACAACTTGAGAACTAGTAATATGTGCACACTCGCGTATCTGTTGCAAGGCAGCTGTGTTGTCTTGCTGAATAGTTTACTCCACTCTTCTAGAGAATGACATTTTCATGTCCTGAATGACAATACATCTTGGTTATATGGCATTATATAAGCCAAAAAAATGCTGTTTGCTACAAATAAATGTCTTGGCCGGCAAGAGGCTGCCTGTTTAATGTTTGCCTCATTTAAGCTAATATTTTTCCCCCCTTTGCTCTGTGAACTGGTAGTTTGGTGTTTTGGTGTGTGTGTGTGTGTGTGTGTGTTTTTCACTGGTAGGTAAAGTGAGTTAGATAAAGGGAAGTAACCTCAAGTAAAATACATATCAGTTTGTGTCCCTGCTCCACAAATAATCCTGGAAAATGTCTGGTAGGGAGCAGAGAACGACTCTTTAACTTTATCTTTGGATTTTAATTATGCGTGCCATTTTTATGTCCCATCTCTATATAGAACCAAGAGCTAAGGCCCAGCCTGTAATCACAGGTTCTGATCAGCCACTCTCATTTAGCCTGGGCGAACATGGAAATTAGTCATCTTTGACCTTCTCCTCAATTCCAGTTCGATCTGATCTGAACGACTAGAAAATATTTGTGCAATAATGTCCCTGGTAAATGACACTGTTGGTTGCTGCATCTGTCGGTATAATCCTATGAGTTTTACCCTTCATTTTGTTCATGTGATTGATTTATATAAGTTGAACCATTCTGGAGTGAATCCACTTGATATCACCATCAAGTGTATTATCTTTTTAATGTGTTGCTACATTCGATTTGTTAGTATTTTGGCATCTATATTCCTCAGAGATATTGGTCTGGTGAGAGAGAGAGAGAGAGAGAGAGAGAGAGAGAGAGAGAGAGAGAGAGAACGCGCTTCTGCCAGGTTTTGGTATCAGGGTTATGTTGGTTGACCTCATAAAATGTGTTAGGAATTCGTGCCTCTTCTTTAGATTTTTTGGAAGAATTTGAGCAAGATAAGTATTAAGTCTTCTTTGAATGTTCGGTAGAACTCACTAGCGAAGCCAGCTACTCTGGTACTTTTACTTTTGGGAGGTTTTGGCTAATTGTTTCCATTTTCTCACTGTTGATTGGTCTATTTCGATTTGCCAGCTCTTCACGATCCAGTCTAGGATGGTTATGTATTTCTAGAATCGTATCCATTTCTTCTAGGTTATGAATTTGGGGGCCTATAGTCTTCCATAGAATTCTTGTATGATCCTTTGTATATCTGTGTTGTCTATGGTAACTTCTCCTCTTTCATTTCTGATCTTGTTTGAGTCTTTTCTCTTTTCCCCTTAGTGAGTCTAGCCAGAGGTTTGTCCGTTTTTCTTAATCATTTCAACTAGTCTTTGTTGCATTAATTTATTATTAAAAGTTATTCATAGTAGAAGCAGTGTTTGATGCTAAGCTTTATCACAAGGATAACTAATGATAATTTTATTACATTTATTTTTGGTAATCTTTTTCTATTGATTTTTAGGGAGAGAGAGAGAATGAGGGGAAGACAGAGAGAAACATCGATGTGAGAAAAACACATCGATTGGTTGCTTCCTGCCTGAGTCCCAGCCATGGCCCTGGGCCAGGGAGGAGTCTGCAACCAAGGTTGGTGCCTTTGAGTGGAATTGAGCCCAGGACCACAGGCCGATGTTCTATCTACTGAGCCAAACCGGCTACGGCTACAATTCTGTTCTTTCCATAGCATCTGTTACACACACACACACACACACACACACACACACATACACACACACGGTTTGTCAGTTCACAAAAGCCTATTGTGCGGGTTTTCAGGAGTCTTGTAAGCTGCTTGAAGTCAGACAAGTAGCTTGAAATCTGCCACGCTAGGAGTATTTACACAATGGAGACTAGCGAATGCTACACATCAAAACCTTTAAAGTTTTGTTTTTCCTGACCAGCTGGCTGTCACACACCAGCGTATCTGTGCCTCCAGGTATTTCTTCCCAGAAAAGAAAGGCTGATTAGCAGAAAGCGTTCCTGATGAAAAGCATAAGCCGCCTTTTCTGTCTGTTCCCAGGGCTGCGGAAAGACCGGAGAGGAGGCAGGATGCTGAAACACAAGCGCCAGCGGGAGGACGGCGAGGGCAGGAGCGACGCGGGCTCCTCGGGGGACATGCGGGCCGCCAGCCTGTGGCCCAGCCCCCTGCTCATCAAGCACACGAAGAAGAACAGCCCCGCCCTGTCGCTCACGGCCGACCAGATGGTCAGTGCCCTGATGGAGGCCGAGCCCCCCATCATCTACTCCGAGTACGACCCCAGCCGGCCCTTCAGCGAGGCTTCCATGATGGGCTTGCTCACCAACCTGGCGGACAGGGAGCTGGTGCACATGATCAACTGGGCCAAGAGGGTGCCAGGTAAGAGCCCGGGGCCGGACGTGGCATTTCTGCAAGTCAGTCGCTTCGTGCGCATGCACCAGTGGCCTGGGAGAAAGCCATAACAGGAAACAATAGCTTGTCGTCTGATGGTTTCAAGGTTAATAATAAGGACCATATCCCTGAGAGCCAACTTCTGGTTGTTATTAAACTGGTGAACTTTTGAGTGTCAGTACACTGTACTGCTCCTGGGAATCATGAAATAATGTTTTAAAATAAAACTACAGGAGGTTAGAGTACTTAACCTGACATGATATGGAACCCATGGTACAATTTACCAACAAAATGTGGAGTGGACACATAATCCATGCGGTTAGTATTATATGTTCACAGTGTCAACATGTTTCAGATGAAATGATCTGCAATATATATACGTTTTTAGTATTGAGGACTTTCGTTCAGGAAACCTCAATGATTAAGAAATCGTTTTACCTGATTTTTTTTTTCTCTTAAGATTATTTTGGACTAAAGATAGGATAATAGGTTTCGTTACCGAATACCCATTGTTTACTCGATTCTCTATTCTTTTTTTTATTATTAAATATATTTTATTGATTTTTTACAGAGAGGAAGGGAGAGGGATAGAAAGTCAGAAACATCGATGAGAGAGAGACATCCATCAGCCGCCTCCTGCATGCCTCCCACTGGAGTTGTGCCCGCAAGCAAGGTACATGCCCCCGACCGGAATCGAACCTGGGACCTTTCAGTCCGCAGGTCGACGCTCTATCCATTGAGCCATCCTGGTCTCGGCTCGATTCTCTGTTCTTAATACTTCAGGGGAAAGGGACCACAATAGACCAATTAACTTCTCACTCTCCTCCTGGGAGGAGCCTGGAGAAGGATGCTCTGGCTTAGTGACATTGGTCCTTCAGCTGATCCCCTCAGAGGTGGCGTGGCTTTGAACCTTGACCGCCCCTCTTGTTCAGGGAGAAGAACTCTGGTTTTAAGGAAACATGACTAGACATTTTCCATGGCCCATCATGTCCATGCAGGAGCTAACATAGATGAAGCAAGCAGGAGGAAGCTAACTCTTCTCTCTGGGCATAGCGTTCAAATGAGTAAAGGATTTAGACAGATTGTCTCGTTTGGGTTCTTTGAACTGATGAGGCCAATTATTACCTCTGAAGCATGGGATGCTTTGGATTAAACGAAATAAATGTGGAGTTTGGTCCTTGCGTTTTAGAGCTCACCAATCTGTTATAGGCCAAGTGAACACACGTCTGGCCTTGGAGAGTATTTATGTATTTGCATATATTAACATACTTGCATATATTTGCATATATTAACATATGATTCTTTGAGTAAGAAGCCAGCAATGTTGTGATCCAAACTTAATAGAGGGCACCCATGCAGGCGGTAGAGTCTGGACTATATAGCAGTGTGGAGATTAACAGGCATATTTAGATATCTAGGGTCAGTCCTAATGGCAAATAAAAACTCTCAGCCATCTTTGAATTAAGAGTTTTATTGAGCCCTAGCCAGTTTGGCTCAGTAGATAGAGTGTTGGTCTGCTGAATGGAGGGTCTTGAGTTTGATTCTGGTTAAGGGCATATACCTTGGCTGTACACTCCTAGCCCTGGTCAGGGGCTTGCGGGAGGCAACCAATTGATGTGTCTCTTTCATATCGGTGCCTCTCTCAGTCTCTCCCTCTCCTCCCCACTCTCTCTAGAATCAATGGAAAAAATACTCTTCGGTGAGGATTAAAAAAAAAGAGTGTTTTTTTTTTTAAAACATGAGGATCTAATGCAAGACATCATGACTGGAGTTGATAACCCTGTAGAGCAGTGGTTCTCAACCTGTGGGTCATGACCCCTTTGGGGGTCGAACGACCTTTTCACAGGGGTCGCCTAAGACCATTGGAAAATGCAGATATTTACATCAGGATGCATAACAATAGCAAAATTTCATGGTTGGTGGTCACCACCACATGAGGAACTGTATGCAAGGGTCGCGGCCTTACTTACTTTAGCATTCTCCTGTGAAGCAGATCTATAATAAGCAAATATTGGAATCTAAGTGTAATGTGGTTATAGATTTTTATCTTAATATTTGTTCTTGCCTTTTTACATGCTTTGGGAGAAGAGAACAACTAATCTAAAGTAAAATAAAATAATGACCATATCCCTGAGAGACAACTTTTGATTGTTATTAAGCTTTATTGTACTATAGGTATACATTTTCCCTCATAAACTCTTAGCAGTATTAGTTCTAGAGCACCGCTGAACTCAAATATACATTATAATAGTTATCACTTGATTTCCATCATGACTTTTTTATAATTATAAAAATTTGAAAGGTATTTGGAACAAGTGAAATTAAATTCAAATACATTACTGGTGGATAAAGAATTCGTGACAATAATCTTCTGAATTTAAAAATAAAATGGAGACAGAAATAAAGGGAAGGAAAATATTATATACATACTTAATCATTTCATTGTTAAACCTAAAACTAAGCAAGTTTATAATAATGAGATATGTAGCTAAACCAATTTATACCTTAATTATATTAGCTTAAAAGACCTGAATAGTTTCAAAATCCTTAGACCACACTATATCTTGTTACTTAATGGTTTTAAAAAAATTATGAAGGCAAAAAGAAGTTATATGAATAAGTGTATGTGTGTGTGTGTGTGTACTATTACACTATAGATGCTGTAAATCAAAAGCCTATTTGTCTGACCAAGCAGAATACTAATAGTCATTAATTTTAAAAGGATGAAAAAAATGAGAGAAAAAATGTATTCTGAAAAAAATGGAAGATGATTGTCAAGCTCTTTTGAAAAATCAAGAAAGCACATTTTGAAAAGCTTATATTCAGATACCATCTGTCATTTAAAAAATAGCTCATATTGGAACTCTAATATAGACAATATTATATTTATGTCATAATAGTTTGAGAATAATAATAGTAATTTTAAAAAGAAGGAATAGGAAGTATCATTAGTAAAAAGAGTAGTAAGAAAGAATTCTAGAAGAACCTGGAAATAGCCATATGATACAAAAACCTGCAAAAGACACTTGGATAATCCTCAGAATGTCTATCAACATAACAGAAATTGTGAATTCGCTTTGTTTTTGAAAAACTCAGCTATATGGAGGTAAAACTGACAAAATTTGAGATATTGAGAGTGTACATTGTAAAAGGATTCCCCTGTCGAGGTAATTAACCCATTTCTCTCTCTCTCTCTCTCTCTCTCTCTCTCTCTCTCTCTCTCTCTCTCTGTGTGTGTGTGTATGAGAGAGAGAGAGAGAGAGAGAGAGAGAGAGAGAGAGGAGTCAAGCTCTACTCTTTTAGCAAATTTCAGTGATACTCTACAGGGTTATCAACTGCAGTCACGATGTCTTGCATTAGATCCTCTGCCTGCTTTCATCTTACAGCTGAGAGTCTGTGCTCTTTTACCAATCTCTATTTGCCCCGAATCCCTGGCAACCATGTTCTACTTTCTGTTTCTATAAGTTGGGCTTTTTTTTTTTAAAGATTTTACATATAGGTGATACCATGCAGTATTTATCTTTCTCTGGATTATGTCACTTCCTATGTTGCCCTCAAGGCCCATCTATGTTGTCACAAATGGCAGGATTTCCTTCTTTTTCATGGCTTAATAGCTTAATAATATTTCATTGGATACACACACACACACACACACACACACACACACACATACACATACAGTGGTACCTCGAGATACGAGTACCCTAACATACGAGATTTTTGAGATATGAGCCATCGAACGAGCGATTTTTGCTTTGAAATACGAGCAACATTTGAGAGAGGAGTAATCGCGTGGATCGGCCGGCTGCACACGACCCACCAATTTACAATTTACCTCGACTCGAGCCTCTCATAGTTTCCCACACCTCAAGGTTACGGAACGAATTAAACTCGTATCCCGAGGTACTACTGTGTGTGTATGTATGTATGTGTGTATATATATATATATATATATATATATATATATATATATATATATGTATATATACGTATATATATGTATATATATGTATATATATATGTATAACTGTATATATATATATGGTTATAGATTTTTATATATCTTATCCACTCATCCATTGACTGTATATTTCAGTAGATATTTGGATACATATCTATCCCTGGGCTATTGCCTTTTAAAAACAGATCAGTAGAAGCTTGAGAGCCTCCTTGGCCCTGGGTGTCGATTGGAAGGGTAAGCTGGAGCTGCTGGCCTAGGAAGAGGGATAAAAGGCAAATGACAATGGAGCTCCTTGTCACGGGAAGCATGCTACTTCACCCTCTTCCTCCTCTTTAGTGGTAAATGCGATGATCTTCCTCCCCTTCCCTTCTCCTGCCTCTGTCCCTCTCTACTCAACACTGGAAGAGCCCTTTTGTTTACCCCAGCTCCCCACTCCGGATTCCTTCCTGGTTCGGTTTTGGCTCCAGGAGGAGAGGATCCCTTTGGGCTGGACATGCCTCCTGCTAGGCCCGATCTCAGGTTGCTCGGAAGCTTCTCGCATTATCGTTGAGGATGCAAGTTGGCCTTAGCCGTTCCAGGGGTAGAGCTGTGCAGTAGGGGGTGGAGCTCCGATGTTGTTCTTGTACAGGTGGCTGCACAGTGGTTTCAGCTCCGTTCACCGAGCAGCATCCTGCAGAAGTGTCGTGAAGACATCTTACATAGTTAACCTTCTGTGTGTACCTTGTGAGAGCTTTTATATAGAGGGGTAGGTATGACCCATGGATGGCATGTTTGATTCTTCTTCCAGTTCTGAAACCACAAAGAAAGTAATGTATTCTCAAGTTATGAAATTTACATATTAATGAATATATAATGCTCCCATGTTCTCCCAGGAATCCAATCATTAGCCTCCTGAGTCTCAGACTCATGCTCATTATTGAAATTAGCAGTGAGCCAAGCACGGGAAATGCTTTGTTGAATGAACGAATAAACGAATGAGCGAAGGGTGACTTTGGAAACTTCTCATGTGAAGAAATCTCTGGGCTCGGTGAGAGCTCAATTCTTCCATAAAGAAAAAGGAATCTTCCAGGCTGTAGCATTACCCTCTTTTCCCTCCCTGCTGCTCCGACCTCTCCGGCAGTTGTCTTCTTTCCAACCTTCCCTCTGGAAGGAGCGGAGCACTCTCCAGAGGCACGTACCACACTTGTGTTCTGAGGACTTGAAAAGGTTCAGCTTCCTTGCACCCAGTGAGTTGGCTGCACTTGGCAAATGCCATTTAAAACTCCGAATGGGTAGGGACCGGGGGCCAGAGGGAAGGCACCGTTTCTCAATGTGGGAGCTGGGAGCATCTTCCAGGGACACGTTCTATTCTGGGAGGTTCCTGCCGATTTGGGAGGCTTGGCAAGCCTACCCAGTACTCTGCTTCCCAGCCTGCAATGAGCCCAGCGAAGCCAGCTCTCGGGCTATTGTGGCGGTGTCCCCGCCTGCCTCAGTGCGGTGCGGTGATGACAGGGGACGCAACCCGAAAACACGGGGGGCGTCCCGAAGAGATGACAGATGCGTATTGTTTTGGGGTCAGATTGGCAGTTTAGATTTTTGCCTCCGTTGTATAATAAGAGCCTTGAGACCGGGGTCGAGTTACCTGACTGCATTGGTGGCGGGCCCTCTGAGCTGGCGACACTCGGTGTCTTTGGGGTGTCCCATGTCTCAGTCACCGCTGCCCGGTTTTACTGCTCTGGTTGGAATCCAAGGAATGTGATATATCCTTGGTTTTTCTTGCCCATGGAACTTGGAAGCCCTGCAGATGCTTCTTGGCCTGAAGGCTGCCAATTTGTTTCTAATCTGGAGGGTATTTGAGAAAAATGGCCCATCTAGGTTTCTTTGCCCCGCCCCCCGCCCCCTCTCTCTGGGGTCTGGGTTTGGGCCCAGAATCTGCATGTTTATCATGAGTGCAGTGGACAGCATGTGGTGCTGGGTGTACCAGGGCATCCTGTGGGGAACTTTGGCCTATGGCTCTGCTGTGTTCATGGGGGATTTGGCATGGAGAATGCCAGCGATGTTGGAGCCATGTATGTGTTAAACAGACATATTACTATTGATGCGTGTTGAAGTGGGTTGAATTGTGAACACCTCTCCCCGCAAATATGTTAGAATCCTAACCCTAGTACTTCTGAATGTGTTCTTATTTGGACATAGGATCTTGATAGGGGTAAGCAAGTTCAAATGGGGTCATTAAGGTGGAACCTCATCCTTACAAAAAGGGGAGATTTGAATGCAAAGATAGACACACCCATAGGGAAGAAGATGTGATGACACACGAAGAAGATGGCCATGGGGTGGAGTGGCCCATCTCTAAGCCAAAGAGGAGGATTGCTTCTGAACCCCGGAAGCTGGAGGAGAGAAGGAAGGAGCCTCCCTGGAGCCTTCAGAGAGAGCATGCGTCTGCCCGCACCTTGATCTCAGACGCCGGCCTCCAGATCTGAGAGAGAACACGCTTCTATTGTGTTAAAGCACCCAGTGTTTGCACTTTGTCTGACAGGGCTAGGAAAGGAATACAAATTATACCTCCCCCCAAAAGTGTAATTTCGAGGCAAAAGAAATGAGGAGCTTTTGATTTAAAGAGGAATGTTTGGCTCACCTGGTACAGCCCTGGCTAATCATTCACTCCTGGATAGTCTCTCCTTTGCCCGCCCAAGTGGTTCACTGAACTTGTGGCCTTGAAGTTGATTTAAAACCGCAGCAGTTTCCACACATCTACCTGACGAATACCTTTTAGAAAAATTAATTCGCCGAGGAATGTTTTCATCTGGCCCTTTAATAGATGCCGCTTTCCCATTGATATCTTTGATCCATGTGAAGTCATCTTGCTGTGCAGTAGGGGGTAGAGCTCCAATGTTGTCCTTGTACAGATGGCTGCACAGTTGTTTCAGCTCCATTCACCGAGCAGCATCCTGCAGAAGTGTCGTGAAGACTTCTTGCATAGTTAACCTTCTGCGTGTACCTCCTGAGAGCTTTTATATAGAGGGATAGGGATGACCCATAGATGGCATGTTTGATTCTTCTTCCAGTTCTGAAACCAAAAAGAAAGTTAGTAATTTATTCTCAAGTTATGAAATTTATATATTAATGAATATATAATGTGGTTAGCCTGTCCTGTGTATGTTTGTGCATATGTGTGTATATATATAGTATTTTCTGGCGTATAAGATGACTGGGCATATAAGACGACCCCCCAACTTTTCTAGTTAAAATATAGAGTTTGGGATATACCCGCCCAATAAGATGATACCCGGTGTATAAGATGACCCCCAATTTTTGAGAATATTTTCCTGGGTTAAAAAGTCATCTTATACTCTGGAAAATACGGTATACAAGTGTGTATGTGTGTGTGTGTGTGTGTGTGTGTGTGTGTGTGTGTGTGTATTCACACACATAGTGGTACCTCGAGATACGAGTGCCCTAACATACGAGATTTTTGAGATATGAGCTATCGAGCGAGCGATTTTTGCTTTGAAATACAAGCAATATTTGAGATAGGAGTAATCATGCAGATCGGCCGGCTGCACACGACCCACCAGTTTACCGAGACTCGAGAGTCTCATAGTTTCCCAAGCCTCAAGGTTACGGAACAAATTAAACTCGTATCTCAAGGTACCACTGTGTATATATCATGTACTTTTGCTTCTTATTTCTAAGATGTAAAAAATTAGTACTGATAAGAGTGATTTACCATTCAACGTAACGGGACAAAAATAATTCTTCCCAGGACAGAAAAAGAAAATATCACACTTCCCTTCTCTCTTTTCCCCAAATTTCAGGGAACTGCCTTGGATCCAGCATTTTAAGTTCTTGTTTTCTCATATTGAGTGCTTGCTGTTCCTTAATATGCAAAAATAACTCTTACACTTTCCCCCTCCAACATTTGTTGATTGGCTTTGTCAGAAAATAAAGTAAAAAAAAATCTTCAGTATAAAAGTGATTGTGAAAACTGGATCAATGGTTATTATTAACCTAATAACCAATTTCTGATTTGTCTTGATTATTTTTAATAATTGGAACTTAAAGATCTACCCAAGAAGGTACATTTTTATAAAAGATGTATATTCTGGAGATGGAGAGTAGTGATGGTTGCACAACAATATGAATATACTTCTTGCTATTGAACTTGTACATTTAAACATATTCTATGTTATGCATATTTTGTCACAGTAAAAGAAGGAGTGCAATATTTTATGTAAGAAATATGAAAAGGAACTAGGCAACACATGGCAAAAACAAAGTAATAGATAAGATGGCTAAATTCAGAGGCCAACACTCTTATCCAAAACTTTAAATTTGATTTTTAGATCAAGATATAAACATAAACATATTGCAAGAAGATTAAGTGGGGTGGAATAATGAAATAGAAACAGGTTATACCTTGGGCTGCTATAATCCTTGTTATTAAGAGAACAAAGATTTTGATTGTTTAACAGTTATTTCATGAGTTCTTCCACATGCAAGGTACTGTTCCATGTGTGGGGATACACTGGGGAACAAAGCTGTCAGAAGCTCTGCCTTCCAGAAACTTCCACTGTACTGTCCTAGTTATCACCTGAGGAGAGGGGGTGCAGTTATGGTTTACCCACTTTGCAAGCAGGAGCTAACTATGGCAGACTCTGTTGTGAGCATTTTACCTGGTTGTTGAGTGCCTTTTTGTTGCCTTTTATGGATGAGTAAATGGAGACAGAAAAGTTAATAGCAGAGTAGTTTAGTATCAGGGAAATGTTTAATTCCAGAATACTTCCCTGTAGGAAGCTCTTAACATAGGCTAAAAAAGTGATAGCACTTTTTTTAAAGAGTTGTACCATTTTATCATTGTTTTGAGTTTTTTTTTTTTTAAACTCTCCTCTCCCTTCCCTGCGTGTTGACACAGATATCAAGAAGATCTGTATAGTACAATGATTTAAGAACATGATCTGTCTTTGGACAACCTTGGCCATAATAAACATTCATAAATATTGGTTAATATTATTTGTTTTATATTTGGTCTAATACATTTTTAGTTTGAAGTTATTGACATAATTAACTTGAGTCTTACTTTTAAGGTCGTTATGTAACTATCCAACAAAGGCATGAGATAACCTGGCATTTTGCACAATTAGGCTAGAAATCCCTTTTTAAAATGCATTTTAAACACTCAGCACATGTGTTTCTTTTTATTTGTGCTATGTGGTCTGTCTTTATGCTCTTATGCCTTTTTTTTCTCAAATAATCTTTTTTTGCCACTAACGAAAACTAACTGAGATTTGATGGTTGTCTCTTTGATTTTATATGTTGTTATAATCAAGAAAAATCATTTCTGAGTTATATCAGCTCTGGTCAATTTCTCTACATAAATGAAAACTAGAGATTTTGGCTACATTGAAATGTCTTGAGCTATTCTATAAGTTTAAAGTATTTATACATCAAGTATTTTAATGAAATAGGAAAGAATATAAGAAATAGTATCTGGCCCTAGCAGGTTTGGCTCCATGGATGGAGCTCTGGCCGCAGACCGAAGGGTCCCGACTTTGATTCTGGTCAAGGCCCATTCCTTAGTTGCAGGCTCGATCCCCAGCTGGGTGCATGCAGGAGGCAACCAATTGATGTGCCTCTCTCACATTGATGTTTCTCTCTTTCTCTCCTCCCCTCCTTCCCTTCTCTCTAAAAATCAAAGCAAAAATATCTTCTGGTGAAGGTTAACAAAAGAGAAAGAAATAGTACAATCTGTGGGGAAGAAATCTGATTACAAATGTGACTATTTTAGGATTAGAATCAACTGCATGTAACCACAAACCCCCAAATGGCAGTGGTTTAAACAAAGCTCAGTTCAGTTTTCTCCCACATAAAACACATGTGTATGGCAGCCGAGCAGCCCCGCAGTCAAAATGACCCGAACTCCTTCTGACTCTCTGTCCTCTACCCTCGCCAGGCTGCCATTGTCAAGGTCAATTCCTGGTCCAGTGTGGCTACTGGAGCGTCAGTAGTCGCAGCTGCATTACAGGCCGCAGGGAAGTGGAAGAAGGGAAAGTCAGGAAGGACAGACACACTTTGCTGACACAGCAGCTTCCTGTAAAAATCCTTAAGCACTTTTTTTTTTTATACCTCCAAGGTCAAAACTGGCTCCATCTGGCTAAGAGGGACGCTGGAAAATAAAGTCGATAATCTATGTACTGTGTACCTCATGGAATCTGAGTTCTATTAATAATAATAGCAGTTGAATAGAAATTGGGTGGACAAATAAGAGTCTCTGCTACAATAGTAAGCTTCAAATCATAATTCGAGAATTGCATACCCTCTTGAACGAATGTTCTGACTTAACGAATACCAACATATGTCATAGATAGATCATCATTTAAAAAAAAAAGAATCAGAATCCCAGAAAACAAAACTCAATCAAAATTCATATTGTGGGGGAAAAAAGGTACTAGTGATTGAGTGTACAAATTTTCTGCAAGGTATCTGTGTATGTGAGTGTGTGTGTGTGTGTGTGTGTGTGTGTGTGTGTGGTTAGAGAACTTCCATGCTTCTGTAGGGAATGCTCCTTTAGCAATAAGAGTGGAATGGGGTGGAGAAGAGAGTGAGCAGGGCTTATGGGACCAGACTGGTGTCTCTCACAAGTTCCAGAATCATTCCTCTAAGTCAGTGGTTCTCAACCTTCCTAAGGCCCTGACCCTTTAATACAGTTGCTCACATTGTGGTGACCCCCAACCATAAAATTATTTCCATTGCTACTTCATCACTGTAATCTTGCTACTGTTATGAACTATAATGTAAATATCTGATATGCAGGATGTATTTTCGTTGTTATAAATTGAGCATAATTAAAGCATAGTGATTCATCACAAAAACAATATGTCATTATATATGGTGAAATATTTATTTCTAATGACAAATAATGAAATTTTGTCTTGAATCGTGGTGTAGCATGGGCAACAGTCTTCCTAGGACAACAGTAAACTACATGGCTACACTTTGCTACACCGAGGAGCGGTGTGTTGGTTCCTAAGACCATGGGAAATAGGTGTTTTCTGTTGGTCTTAGGCGACCCCTGTGAAAGGGTCGTTTGACCCCCAAAGGGGTCGAGACCCACAGGTTGAGAACCACTGCTCTAAGTAGGTCAATGTAAACCTGGTGCCCCCTCCTCCCTCCTTCATCCCCCCACCCCAAGGTCTGAACTGGTCATCTTGGGACTGAAATGTTCAGCAGGAAGTGCCCCCTGTTCAACCCTTACCCTCTTGGGTGTAGAGCTTGGCTTGCTGCTTCCATCTTTGTTTGAGTCACTCCATTAATCAAGCTTAGTGAACGGTCACTTCGTCACCTGTGAGAGCACGGACTCCTCATTGTTAGGGATCACTGGTGCAGCACACACCTTTCCCAGCCGCCCGTGAAGTCAAATGCCCATTTCTCACGGCTTTTCTTTTTGCAGAAAATGTGTCTCAGGCTAAAATAATCAGAGCCTCTTCTCTGGCCTCTTCCCTCCCTCCTCAGCTGATCGTTTCTCAGACATTTTCCCATGGCAGCACTGTGCTGTGGGTGGTTCCTATCTGGTGACCAGCCTTGGAGAGACTTGCAACCCGCAGCGGTTGCAAAATCGGGCTGGGGTATTCTTGGAACAGGGGCAGTGAGTCTTGGCACCATATCACCGTGTGTCTCAACATTTTTTTCTTTTATTATTGCCTCCCAGTAGAAAATTTTAATTTAATTTAATTTGGTGAGAGTAATTAAATACTAAGGAGAAGATTTCATCTGGCAGCTTGAACTTTAGAAGACCACAAACCATGTAATATATAAGCTTTTTTTGATCCTCCAGAACTAGGTTTTACCCCCAAGAGAGAATGGTGACCCCTGATTAGGATACATGCATTAATAGAAGCTGTCCACTGCTTTATATGAGCCCCAAACATTGAGGTATATGTCTTGCATATGTATGAACTATGTTTCAAAATGTTGGAAAAAATCCATGGAGCCAGCAGACTTTAAGTTCTTTGGGGCAGACATTTTAATCAATATTGTTCACTGTTGTATCCCCAGTGTCTGGAGCAGTGCCTGGAGCATCGCTCTGACATCATAGCTAATGTCTGTGCGGTACTTGATCCCTGTTCTGGGACTCTGAGGAGCCATTGCCTTGGTCTCACTAATACTCTTTTCTGTCCTCAACCCCTCGTGCTGTCCTTAAAAGGATGAAACTATTTTGGAAGCTAAGTCCTGGTCTCTTCCACAAGACATAAGAGAAACATAATTTCCTTTTAGATATTTCCCTTTAGAAATACCTCTCTCTGGCCCAAACCGGTTTGGCTCAGTGGATAGAGTGTCGGTCTGCAGACTGGAGGGTCCTGGGTTTGATTCCGGTCAAGGACATCTATCTTGGTTGCGGTCACATCCCCAGTATGGGGCGTGCAGGAGGCGGCTGAATGATGTCTCTCTCTCTCATTGATGTTTCTAACTTTCTATCTCCCTTCCTCTCTGTAAAAAATCAATATATTTTTAAAAATACCTCTCTATGGAGCAGGCTGTCCAGCTACCACTTTCTGCTGGAAGAGTTTCTTTTCTGACTGGTCCCATGGCAGGGGCCCTGGCCACGGGGTTTCCCAATCCTTTTGGTTCCTGTTTTCAAATTTAAAATGCTACAAATTCCATGTGCATTATTCTGTGCCCAAAGTGCATCTACCTGATGATGCTTTTCACTGTCAGAGTAAATGTGAAGTTTTACATGCTTGCTTCCATACATTGAACTGACAACAAAGTGAAGAAATTTCCATTAAAAATATTCCCACAAATATCAAAAGTATGCTTTCCAATGAATGTTGTCCTTTAACTTGAGCAACTTGTGTTAAAATAATGCTGTCTTTCTCAAAATATTGTCAAAGACATTCTAAAACTCCTCTCAGCTCCAGCTTGGGAACCTCACATATCCTTATGTTGCTGTTTTTATGATCCTCAAAGTGGTATAAGGAATCCAATTAACCAGATTTTCATTTGCATAATAATTGATTATGACAACATATTTTTGCTCTACTGTGTATAAATAAGTGCTTTTCATAACTACTTTAAGTTTAAGCCATATATATATATATATATATATATATATATATATATATATATATGTGTGTGTGTGTGTGTATGTGTATATATATATATATATATATATATATATATATATGTGATTTAGTAGCCAATAACCTAGGTGAGTTTAAGCAAATAGAACTTGTGGAGAATTCTGAATTAGTCAACGTGGAGAATCCTTTTGTCTTGAATGCTTTTTAGGGTAATTCATTAGAGTTGAGTGATATTTAGAGTACCTCATTGTGGTTATTGGTTCAAGATTCTTTTGAGGCATTTTTAGTTGAATTAACACTAATTCCGTTTCTGCTACACTTCTCCCCACCCCAGCCAATTTGTATAATCCTGAACATAAAATTTTATCCTAATTCCTTTTGTGCAAGACAAATTTCAACATCAGCATACTGCCATTTTCTTTTCTGGCAGGCCTCTGAGTTTTGATTTTCAGAAATCAAAGTTGTGGCACTTGATGGTTTCTCTAGTTTTATGATGATCTCTTGGTTATACTCATTATGATGTACACAGGGTCCTCTAATCATTTATAGTTTGTTTGGGAATCAATATGAAATAAATTGAACCATTCTCTTTCAACCCCCAACCCATTAAACTGCTGGGTGTGTTAAGTCAGGTTTGCAATCTTAGGGCAAGAAGTGTGTAAATAACCTGCAAAGAAGACAATTCCTTTATAGAAACAGTTTAGGTTTTTTTTTCCTATATTAAAGGGAGTAGCTCATTAATTATGAAATTATTAAGGTGCTGCATACTGTGTAATAGATGCCTCCATTTAGAGATAAATATTGTTTTGGCAAGCACTCTGTTAAAAGTCAACCTATTAAGTAAATCATACACTGTTGTGGGACTTTTTTATAAAGATGTAGAAACTGGACTCAAATTGTTTAGGAGTAATAGATTACAATTTCTAACTATTTTCTTAACTTTGTGGTAAATATAGGCTTGTAAAAAAATCTAATTGATAAGGAAGTTTACAAATTAAGAAGCAAAACTGTGTTGTTTTATCTCTTTAACACTACTCCCCAGTAGATAAATATTGTTGAAGAGTTTTGTAAATTTTTCTAGATATATTCTAAGCATGTTCACATACACACATAATTAAAAAAAATATGTTTTTTTTGTTTTGTTTAATTTCGGAGAGAGAAGGGAGAGGAAAAGAGGGATAGAAACGTCAATGATGAGAGAGAATCGTTGATTGGGGTTTGAGCTAGCAACCCAGGCGTGTGCCTTGACCGGGAATTGAACCCTGACCTTCTAGTTCATGGGTTGACACTCACCCACTGAGCCACACCCAGCAGGCCACATGTACACATAATTTACTTTTATACAGTTGGGATCGTATATCATCTGATCTACAACTTGCTATTTTTCACCTAATCTACTGTGACTATTTTTCCAAGCCATGATGTATATCTCTAAGAAATTTTCTAAACTGCTATAGCTTTTAAACATTTTTATTCCTTTAAATACATGTGTGTATAAATTAATTACTTATTTCTTTATTTCTTACACCTTCTATTTTTTGCTATCTTATTGCTTTAAGATTGTTAAGATTTGTAATTTCTATTCTATAGTTATAAAATGTATTCATGTTGATTAAACAGCTAGCATGCACAACAATATTGTGTAAAATACTAGTTACTAGAATTATACAATTAAACTCAAAGAAGAATTATGAAGCATAGAGGACTTTTATTTTGGATTAATCTTTCTTGGATTTTTTTTTTCTTTTGATTGGAGAATATTCTTAGGTACTTTTTCTGAATAGGTAGGAGGGAGGGCTCTAAATTTTTCCATATCTCATATGTCCCAAAAGTTTGCCATTATATTATGCTAATAGTTTGACTAAGTATCAAATTCTAGATTTGATTGATTCCCTGCCCCCACCTCAGAACTTTGAAGATACTGCCCTACTGTGTTTTAGTTGCTGCTAATGAGAAATTCTGATGTGTCTTCGTTCTTTGAGGTCACCTGGCTTTTTCTTTCATTATTTATCCTCTGAATAAGACTTCTCTATCATGTCTTTTGGTGTGTTTTTTTTGTTTAATCCTGTAGGTCTTCAGTAGGCCTTTCCATTAAAGTCTTATCATGCTTCAGCTTGGCACATTTTTCTTCGGTTATATTTTAGTTTTCTTCTTCCCCTTACTGTCTCTATTCTCTCCTTCTTGAAAATTTTTGTTAGATATTGGAATCCCTATCTCTGCCTTCCATGTTTTTTTGAGATTATCTCATATTTTGTCTTTGTTTTCTTTTTACACTACATTTAGAGTCCTTTTGAACATAAGGACATCACCTCTTAGATCTTCAGTTATGTAAACTTTATTATTATATCTGTTTAATCTTAATTTTCAATGTTGGGAACCATATTTTTAATTTCTAAGAATTTATTGTTTTTATTCTACTTTTCAAAAAACTCCTACTTTTATACCCCACTATATCTAGAAAGAATGCACTCATCCATAGCTGATTATGAGTAAAATAAGTACGGCATGTGATGGGGCAAACATTTTGTTACTGTCCTCCTCATGCATCTTAGATGCCTAGAAATCATTACCCTCATCAGCACTCCCACGTTCCAGCGTCATTTTGTCATCACTATTTGTAGTGGGATCGACAATGCGCTAATGTATTTCATATTGTCATCACATGCTTACTCTCTCCGTGGCATCGAAATTCCTGGCAGGAACCTTTTCCTTCGGATCACCCACATTTTTAATCTTGTTTTATATTCCCATATTTAGACTGTGGTGAGAAAAATAAAGGCTGTCAAGGGGATGGGTGAGGGGGAATCCAATCCCATTATAATCCCTTTCCTTATAATTTTCTCCTGATTTGTGGATATATATCTCTTTGAGAGCAAAGAATTTTTAAAGGACTCTTCTAGTCCCAGAATGATTTCCATTTTATTTTTTTCACGGCTCATTAATTCTATTTAGTCATCCTTTGTCTTCTCTTTCTTGCTCTCGGTTTTCCTCGTACATCCATGTGGTCCACTGTGGTCTGTTGATTAACATGAATCAGGGTTGCAGCAGGCAGCTTGTCGGTGATTTTTCTGTGGTTGTGGGAATCTCTTTCCTTCCTGGGCCACCCTATGTGGTTCTGGGTCAGCGGGTGGATCGTTCTTCCTCCAGCAAACCTCCAGGCTGATGGGTGGGAGTATTCAAGGGGACGGGCTGGTGCCAAGTCATGTCAGTGAAGATTTCCTTGGTGTGAGGTTCTGGTCAGAGCTGCCTCCTTGAATTATTTCTTCTTTTTTTTCCTGCCTACTGTTGAGATCTAGACTTTCATCTCTCTCTGGCATCAAAATTCTTGGCAGGAAGCTCTTTTGAACAGATCACCCCCATTTTTAGCAAGAAAAGCTCAGGCCCTGGATTATTGAGTGAGAAGGCAAAAGACAGTTTTCCAGTCCTGAAGGCAGTACTTTAACAAAAACCCTGATGACCACCCCAGTGTGCTTTGTGTGGATGACTTTCTGGCTTCTTGGAAGAACCCGGCTCCTCTGGTGTGCTGGGTTGTGGTTTCCTCTAATTTGCGTGCCAGGCCATCCCATCTGTTATCTACCAGGGCACATGGGCATGCTCTGTTCCTCTTCTTAAACCAGAGCCCCTATGATTTATTTCACACAACATTTAATATTTACACAGACTCATGGACTTTATTATTCTACATAATTAGTGTTTGGGTCTAGAGCTCTTAGAAAATGATCATAAAACACCAGAGTTTGTTTTCATGTGGAAGGAAGGAACAAAACGAGGCTCTATATTTCAAGATGCTTTGAAATGCTTTTTTTCGAATGAGCTGTTCAGATACACAGCAGGCATGAGCCCATGCAAGAGAATGGGGAATCTCTCTCTCTCTCTCTCTCTCTCTCTCTCTCACACACACACACACACACACACACACACACACACACACACACACACATACTTCCTGGTGTCTCTCTCCATCTAACTCTTCCAGCAGACTCAGGCAGCAAAGTGCTGGGCAGTCATTTTGCCGTTTGCCGGGCTAGTGGTCGTGGTAGGATTCTGTGCAGGAGCCAGCCTGGTCAACAATAGCCCTACAATGCTGAGTCAGCAGGAAGTGACTTTCCCTTCCACTTACCTCTTCTCTTGCGGCAGACAGTTCCCCTACACAGCGGTGGGACAGCTCTGCTGACTTTCTTAGCCTGTTTCCAATGTGAGCCACACACTCCTGAGACATGTTGTGCCAATTCGGGATGCTGGGGCTCAATGAAATGGAACTAAACTCATTATCTCTTCCCCCCATCCCAGTCCCGTTCTCCGCTTCGTTGTTAGTGGCACTTTTCCTCTTTATTTCCTCTTTATTTTTTCTCTGAAGAAATACCTAATTGTTTTCCCTAATTTTGAGTGAATTTATTCTTTGTTCTCCTCCTGTTATGACAATTCCCCTCTTTCTATTGCTATTGTTCAATCCCCACAGTTCTGGATTTCTGGACGGGCCTCTGCTGGCCTTCTACCTTCTGGTTGCTTCTGCTTCTCATGAGTTCTACAGGAAAGACCGATCCAAATAGTTGGGTCTGGTGATGACTAGATTAGACACTTTCCCAAGGCAGAGTCCCTGTTTGATTCCATCTTTGTCCTCTATGTGTTCACCATGATGCTTGGCATTCAGTAAGTAAGGAAGGTTAAGGCGGCTCAGTGATAGGTAGCGAATAGGAGGTGGGGGTTAATGAAGGCTTGTTCCTTCTGTCACTATTCTCTTTCTGCCCTTTGTCCACCATTGTCCTCTGGCATCTCTCAGGCTTCTTGTCATGACATGCATGGCCCAGGACACTCGGGTGTCAGAAATACTCCCATATGCATACTGAAATTTTGTGAAAACAGACTCAAATTTGTGGGGAAGCAAATCCCTTCAAGGCTCTTTCTGGATTTTCTAAGAAAGATAAAGCTGTGGATGGGGCAGGCACAGCCCTGGTCCCGACAGGATGTTGGCCCTTTCTGTCTCTAGAAGGCAAACCCAAGCTAATGGAAAACATGTTGTGTTGGAAGTGCCTTGGATCTTCTTGGATTTATACTTAAAGGGAATTATTCAGAGTTTACTATTAGCAATGGATCACACAGGGTAACATGACCAGTTGACCAGAAATCCCTGCACTTGTGCACTTAAAGGCAGAAGTGTGGTTTAGCGATGCTCCTTTGTTGTCCTCACACTCTAGGTCCCTCCCAGTGGTACAACTTCCTGTTCTGGCCAACTCACTCTGTTTTCCTTTTTCTGTCTTTTCCCACACCAGTCTCTCCCCCTGGTGTCCATCTCTGCTTTTCAGATCCTCCAAAGCAAGCTTGTGGACATTCCTCAACCTCATCCTGATAAAAAACATCTTTGGTTACATTTAGCTATTTGTTTATATTTCTATTATAATGTATTTTACTTATACCAGATTTTGTATGTGTGTGGATATGGCTTATTTACTCCTGATTCAGTGTTTTGCATTCATTTCTGTACTCCAGGTAGCGCCTGGCATAGTCCCTTGTACACCAGAGATAATCAATAGATGCTTGTTGACTAGATTTATATTGAATCGGCATCATGTGTTTGTCCTGCAGAGATTCTAACCTGGGGGAGAATATTGATAGTGAAGTTGGAAATGTGGTTTATAGTCTTCATGGAAAAAACAGATGGTAATAACAACCATCAGATTATCTCATTTAATCCTCCAACAGCTCTATGAGGTGGGTATTTATTTTCATTCTACTCCAAAGGAAACAGGCGAGAGAAGTTGACTAATTTGCCAGGAATACACAGCTGGTAGAACACAGAGCCACTGTGTTCTGTCTGTGTTTGAGTGTGTGCTGGGTTATTATTTCCTGGATTGTAAACAGGCTAAAGAATACATCTGGCTTTTCAGACTACTCTCATTTTGATAACTTGGCTTACCACTCTCCAGGGTCACAAGGGTGCATGAGCTTGCTCTGGGGGATATCCGGGAACCCCTCTGAGTGGCTCCCTGTACTGAGGGGCTAAGATACACAAAGCTCTTACTCTGTTGTCAATGTCATCATTCCCCGAGGACCTACTATGTGCTAATACCAGCCTCACAGGTCCTCTGGTCTTTTCTTTCCAAGTATATTAAAAGCAAGTGCTGAGAAGGTCGTTGTGAAGTTCCTATAATTTTCTAAATGCTTTTAGAAACAAAGCACAGTTTTGTAGGAGGGCCAACGAGTGCATCTTGATGGCGGAAGTGGAGCTTTGCACACTGTAAACACTCAGCCAATGTTTCCTGATTGGATAGACGAACTGGAACGGCAGCTCCCTGGCTGTCTGGATTCACTGATGTCTCATAGGCCCTTCCTGTCTCCCCAGTTCAACTTCCCATCGGCCCCCTTGCTCAGTTGTTCGTTTGGTTTCCCTTTGCATCACTGATTTAAAGCAGAGGTTGGCAAGCTTTCTCTGCCAGGGGCATATACTAAATATTTTATTTTTAAATATATTTTTTGATTTTTTACAGAGAGGAAGGGAGAGGGATAGAGAGTTAGAAATATCTATGAGAGAGAGACATTGATCAGCCACCTCCTGCACACCCCTCACTGGGGATGTACCCACAACCAGGATACATGCCCTTGACCAGAATCGAACCTGGTACCTTTCAGTCCACAGGCTGACCCTCTATCCACTGAGCCAAACTGGTTTCGGCATATACTAAATATTTCAGACTATCCAGCCTCTGTTGGACCTGCTGAGCTCTGCTGTGTACACACCAGCAGCCGGGGGTGATGTGTCCATGAGTGAGGGTGCCTGTGTTCAAGTCTACTTTATTGAAAGAGTGAGGGGCTGGCCGAGACCGGTTTGGCTCAGTGGATAGAGCATTGGCTTAGGGGCTGAAAGGTCCCACGTTCGATTCCGGTTGGGGGCACATCCTTGCTTACAGGTACATCTCCACTATGGGGCATGCAGGAGCTGGCTGATCGATGTCTCTCTCTCATCGATGTTTCTAACTTTCTATCTCTCTCCCTTCCTCTCTGTAAAAAATCAATAAAAAATATTTAAAAAGAAAAAGTGAGGGGCTGACTGGAGCTGTCGTTTTCTGAGCTCCGATGTCAAGCAAAAACAACTGTGCTGGGCCTGGTAGATGCTGTTCCGTTGGCTTCTGTGTTTTCTATATTTGTCTCAAACCTTCTGGGCAGGAAATGACTAAATTAGATGGCTCCACCATCTAATTTAGCGCCCGAGATAATGATGGCTAACACTTATCGAGTGTTTTCTATGTGTCGGGCGTTCTGCTGAGCGATTTGCATGCTTTCTATTATTTGGAAAGCAAGAACGGTTCTTACCTTCAGTGACACGGAGGGAACTGAGTCACAGAGAGCTTTGCCTGCCGGAGTTCAGGTGAAACTTTCATACAGATGATCTTATTACAGAATTCATGAACAGCAATATGGATAATAACTGTATTAGACTAAGAGGGAAGAGTCCAGGACTTCCACTCAGAAACCTGGACTCACCTCCCAACTCCATTTTGTGGCAAATTAAATGCACACGGGGTCTCAGTCTTCCAGCTGAGAAAAGAGACCCATTAGGAGACTTGACCTGTCAACCTTCATGACTGCTGTGTGGATAAAAGGCTGTCTGCGTGTGCTTTCCGAACTGGAGTCGCTGGACAGTTGTTAGTTATTAGTTTGACATTGGGATACGTCTCAGTCTGTGTCCATGTGAAGTGAATGAGTTTAAGGGAAGCAGTGAATGTGGGAAACTCTAAGACAGTGGTTCTCAACCTGTGGGTCGTGACCCCTTTGGGGGTCGAACCACCCTTTCACAGGGGTCACCTAAGACCATCGGAAAATGCAGAGATTTACATCACGATGCATAACAGTAGCAACATTTCATGGTTGGGGGTCACCACCACATGAGGAACTGCATGCAAGGGTCGCGGCCTGAGGAAGGTTGTGAACCACTGCTCTAAGAGGTGTTGTAAGGGTGTGGCCACCTGAAGCCAGCTTCCCTGGTTTTCTCTTTGCTCTCTCCCTGCGCTGGGGCACTAACCTTTTCCGGTTGGTTGTTGTAACTGAATCTGGGCCTATTTCTTCTGGAAAGGAACTATGTACCAGTCATCATCTCCTTTGCTCTGCTAGGTGAGATTTTTAAAAAATTATATGTATTTTTAAATTCAGAGAGAGAGAGAGAGAGAGAGAGAGAGAGAGAGAGAGAGAGAGAGAGAGAAAGAGAAAGAGAGACATCAATGATCAGAGAGAATCATTAATAGGCTGCCTCCTTCCTCCCCCCTCCTGGGGATGAAGCCTGCAAGCTGGGCACGTGCCTTGACCTGGAATCGAACTGTGACCTCCTGGTTCATGGGTTGATGCTCACACATTGAGCCACAGCAGCCAGGAGAGAGATTTTTAAGAAGGGCTTTTCCTAGATTGCTGTGGCTAGAGGACAGGGGTGGGGGGAGGTAGAGATGAGGCCAAAGGGCATATGAGACATAGTTAGGTTTTTACAAAGTTCAAATGCATGATCCTCACTTAACCAAGCTTGTCAAATATTGACTCGCCTGGCACAGCTGTGAGGCAGCCATCCCTGATCCCTTCCATCCCTGGGCACAGCCCCTGCCAAACGTTAGCAGCGCGCTCCCAGGGCACGAGGAGCGCGCATCTCCCCATCTGAGGGGAGCCACGGTCAGAGAATGGGGGCGACTGCGCATGCTGCCCCTTTCCTCCCAGGAAATCCCTTGACAGCATCGTGCCTAGTAAATTCCTCCTTTATTTTCCCCTCAGTTCTCGTTATTATCTCCTTAGATAATACAGTCTTTATCTAAAGCAGGAGTGGGGGACTCCAGCCCTTGAGCTGCGTAAGACCCTCAAAACCATCTGGTCTGGTTTGACCCAGCCGAAACTGGTTTGGCTCAGTGGATAGAGCGTCGGCCTGCGGACTGAAAGGTCCCAGGTTCGATTCCGGTCAAGGGCATGTATCTTGGTTGTGGGTGCATCCCCAGTAGGGGGCGTGCAGGAGGCAACTGGTTGATGTTTCTCTCTCGTCGATGTTTCTAACTCTCTCCTTCCTCTTTGTAAAAAATCAATAAAATATATATATTTAAAAAAAAATGTTTGACGCAATACAGCAGGCTAATGTTTAAGTTGACCATTTTGGATGGCCCTCGAATGATGATGTAAATATCCACGTGGCCCTTGGTAGAAAAAAGGTTCCCCACCTCTGATCTAAAGAGATAATAAAAGTATATACCAATGTGGTATATTAGTCAGAATTGCCCACATAAATGAACCAGTGGGGTCTGTCATTGATCTATCCTCTACTTATCATTTATCATCTACCTATTATCTATCTATCTATCTATCTATCTATCTATCCATCCATCCATCCATCCATCTAATCTAATTATTTACTGAGTAATATTTATTTTTAAGGAATTTGGGCCATAAGAGTGTGAGGGCTGGAACTCTAAAATGTGTAGGGCAGGCCAGCAGACTGGAGGCTCAAAAGGGTTTCTATACTGTGTTTTGACAGACTTCCTTCTTAAGAAAACCTCAGTCTGTGTTCAGAAGGCCTTCCACTGATTGGACCAAGTCCATCCACATTATGCAGTGAGATCTGCTTTATTCAGTTTACTGACTGTAAACATTAATCACATCTGAAAAATACTGTCCCAGCGACTTCACCAGTACTGTCTGGCCCCACAACTAGGCGCCCTGGTCTAAGTCAGTTGACACGCAAAATGAGTCATGACACTTGATGTTGATAAGCTGTCATTATATATCCATTCTGTAATCTGAAGTAGACAAAAAATGCTGGTCTTTTCGGAGTAATCCAGAGACCAATGAGCCTCCTCTTAACTCCGAAGACACTGCCAACATTTGCAGAGTTCCTGGCTCTACAATTCACTCACTAGTACCTTCTCTCACAGTTTGGCCTCAGGGCTATCATATCACACTGATTAATTTCAAACCATATTGTTTGTCCAGGATGGAGATGATGTGTATATGACTTTTTACCAGACTAAGAATTATAAAGGGCTCTTTCCTTTTTTTAAATATTTTGATTTTTTAATGCTCAATAAAATAAGCTTCATTCTTTGATTTAAAAAAATGGGAATCAGAGGGTAGCCTCCAGAAGACTGATAGTCTGTTATTTGATAGCATCATAACCTTGTTTTCACCGAAAGCTAAGAAATTCTGTTCTACGGTGAGATCTTCGGCCAAGTTACATTACTATCTATATTAATTAAAACAGTAAATCAACCAATCAGTTACATTTTAGTGGGGAAGGGGAATTTAATACAGTACTAAACCAGCTATTCAACTTAAAATTTTCACAGTGGATTAATTTAATCAATTGCTCATTTAAAAAAATTGGCATCCATACTCAGAATTGTTTTCATTCTTATTAGAATTCTTACTTTTAATGACTGGAGAACATGCTCTGATTGAGTTCAATTATGTGCTTGAAAGGTAAGAGGAGATAATGCTAATGAGGCTTTCATGATGATCCCAGAGTATGAACTGGTATCGGTCCATCCAACAGGAATTTATCCATTCCTAGATTGTTTTTCTTTCTGTTCCTGCAGCATTCATAGTACGCACATTAATGCCACAACCTAATCTTCCTGAATTCTGATAAAGCTGGTCTTAATGCAAATTTACTTCTTAAAATCGTTTAGCAATGCATCAATTTTAAGGTACTTCAGGTTTTACAAGGCATGAAATTTATTCAAGTAGGTTTACATGAATATTTTAAAAATATATTTTTATTGATTTTAGAGAGAGAGAAGGAGAGAGGGATAGAGAGAGAGAAACATCAATGAGAGAGACACATTGATCTGCTGCCTCCTGCACACCCCCTTGTCCAGGATTGAGCCCGCAATCTGGACATGTGCCTTATCCAGGAATCGAACCAGGGTACCTCTTGGTTCATGGGTCGATGCTCAACCATTGAGCAACATCAGTTGGGCATGAATATTCTAACATCTATAATAATAAAAGTGGAGTATGCTAATTAGACTGGATGTCTTTCTCGCCATCCTTCCTTTCCTTCAGGACAAAACCGGGGCTGTGAGGGAAGCCCAGGCCCCAGATGCTAGAGGGAAGCTGATGCTAGCAGCTGGGGAAGGAAGGCCTATTATTATTATTATTATTATTATTATTTTTAATGTTATCTAAATATTTTTTTATTGATTTTTTTACAGAGAGGAAGGGAGAGAGATAGTGAGTTAGAAACATCGATGAGAGAGAGATATTGATCAGTTGTCTCCTGCACGCCCCCTACTGGGGATGTGCCTGCAACCAAGGTACATGCCCTTGACTGGAATCGAACCTGGGACCTTTCAGTCCGCAGGCTGACGCTCTATCCACTGAGCCAAACCATTTTTGGTAGAAGGCCTATTCTTGCATGAATTTCGTGCATTGGGCCTCTAGTATGTTTAATAATGGTTGTAGTGAAGCTATTCATGGTTGTGTAAGGTACTAAAAACAATTTTTATATAAATATTGATATTTTAGAATTCTCTGTAAACATTTCAATAAAATCTATTTCTAAAAGGTTTGATGGGGCAATTCCTCTTAGAAAAGGTAACACAATTTACCACAGCGTTTTATACACAACTAGAGGCCTAGGGAATGAATTTGTGCATGGGCGGGGTCCCTTGGCCTGGCCAGGGGGAGGGACCTTGGGAGGTTAGCTGTTGGAGTGCACTAACCCCCAGGGTGCAGCTCCTGTGTTGAGTGTTTGCCCCCTAGTGGTCAGTGTGTGTCATCGCTACGGGCTGGTTGGCTATCCAATCGTAATGGTCACTTAGGCTTTTATCTATATAGACTCCAGCTTTTAATAAGCATTCAAAATTCATGCTCCCTCTGAGGTAAATAAACAATTTAGCTGCAGTGTGGATAACCCCCAGAACTGAAAATAGACATGATCAAATATGATATCTTTGAGGAGTAAGATTAGGAGATGTTAGCTTTTTATTTATACTTTCTACACTATTTGAATGTATACTTCTATATGTGTCATAACTCTAACAATATTAACTAAAAGTTTGTCTGTTCAAATACACAACTGAGCATAAAATAAAAGGCAGTAACTTGAGATATAAAGTTATAAAACTGTTTCAAATTATTTTTATGTGAATGAAATTTCCTCCCTTTCATATAACTTCAGAAAATGATAAAACCTATCCATCTTTTAAAAATTGAATCTCCCCACAGCATTATTGAGATATAAATAACATAACTTTGTGTCAGTTTAAGGTGTACAATGTGATGATTTGAAATATTGTGAAATGATTATCATAATGATAGTTGACACTTATGTCACTTTCTATAATTACCTTTTTTGTGGTGAGTGCATTTAAGTTTTACCATCTTAGCAACTTTCAAGTACACTAGAGCCAGCACACTGCACGTTAGCTCTCCAGAATTTAGAACTAGAAGGTAGTATTCTTTAGTTAATATTTCCTAATTTTTCCCACTCTTCAACCTCTGCTAGCCAACATTATGTTCTTGATTTAATTCAACTTTTTTAGATTCTACATATAAATCAGATTATATAGTATTTGCATTTTTCTGGCTGACTTATTTCACTTAACACAATGCCTCAAAATTCATCCATTTGTTCAAATGTTTGGATTTCCTTCTTTTATAGGATAGCTAAAATTTAATTATTTAATTGAATTATAATGCCTTAAGATTCATCTGTGCTGTTCAAATGTTGGATTTTCTCCTTTTCTAGTATGAATAATATTGAATTACACACCCATACATGGAGACACATACACATTATGTATGTATAAACACATATTGTGTTTATCAGTAAGCCATTCTGAGCATTTTGAATTAACTTCTTTTGTAAGTAATGTAAGACAGTGGTCCAGCTTCATCCTTTTGTGTATGAATATCTAGTTTTCACAGAACTATTAGAGACTGTCCTTTATCATTGAGTATTCTTAGCTTTGTTGTCAAATATTACTTGCTCAGATATGCATGGGTTTATTTCTGGCTCTTGATTCTGTTACATAAGTCTATGTGTATGTTTTTATGCCAACACCATACTGTTTTAACTACTGTTTTGATTTGTATTACAGTTTGAAATTAGGAAGTAAAATCAGGAATATCTCCAGCTTTGTTTTTCTTTCTCAAAATTGTTTGACTATTTGAGATCTTTTGTGGTTGTATATGCATATGGCTCCAATAGTATGGACATTTAAACAATATTAGTTCTAACTTATGAACAGGGGATGTATTTCTACTTATCTGTTACCTTCTTCAATCTCTTTAACCAATGTCTTATAGTTTTCAGTGTAGAGATCTTTAACCTCTTTGATCAATTTTATTTCTAAGTATTTTATGTTTGTTTATTTAGCAATAATCTATCTATATCTATATGTCATCTATCTAATTCTCACCTGAAGCTATTTTTCCATTGATTTTTAGAGAAACTGGAGGAGAGAGGAAAGATAGAGAAAAATATCGATGTGAGAGAAACACATAGATTGGTTGCCTCCAGCATGAACCCCCACTAGGGAGGAGCCTGCAATCAGGGTATGTGTCCTTGACCAGAATAGAACCCAGGACCCTTCCATCTACAGAATGATGCTCTATCCACTGAGCTAAAATGGCTAAGGCTATTTTGTTTGTCATGCAATTGACAATAAGGTTATTAAAAAAAACCAAACAAACATACATTTTATTGATTTTTTCCAGAGAGGAACGGAGAGGGATAGAAACATCGATGAGAAAGAAACATCAATCAACTGCCTCCTGCACACCCCCAACTGGGGATGTGCCCGCAACCAAGGTACATGCCCTTGACTGGAATAGAACCTGGGACCTTTCAGTCCACAGGCTGACGCTCTATCCACTGAGCCAAATTGGTTTCGGCTGAGGTTATTTTCTTACTTCTTTTTTATAAGAAATATTCTTTTTCTATTATAGAGTGGATAACATAAGCGCTTTAAAAATAATCAGAAGGACAGATTTCCCAATCTGTGTAATGCTATTGCCCAGTTAATGGCACATAATTCTTTTTACGACAGCTATTTTATTCAATATTGCTTGTCAGAGTTGAAAGATTCCAATACTGTACTCTTAGCTCTCACATTTAAAAAGAGAGAGGGGGAATAGCCCTTTAGTTGGTTGGTAAGTGATGGGTTTTCTTGGAATACACTGCTTGCTAATTTTATTAGACAAGAAAATAAATCCAAATGGTCAGTCACATTCCAATTTGTATTCTTCCTTCAAAGTCCTCCCCTTTTGCATCTTGGATTTCGACACTCCTACACTCCAGTTAAAGCACTTGTTAGAGGGTTCAAAAGAAAATGTTGCAATTAATTTCCCAGTCTCTCCTCGCTTTGATGTCACTATATAATGCTTTGAATAGGTTTCAGTCTGGCCCCTGTTCAAGGACAATTTCTTGCTTTGGAGGAGGGAGAGAAGCAATGAAGGAAGGACTGTATATTTTTTCCTTAAATAGGAGACAAAAACTCTTTTTGTCTAAGTAATCTAAGACATTTTTCTAAATAGATGATACAAATAGATAACTAATTGGCACAGCTAACTGCTACTGAGGTCTTTTCTCTTTGGGATAGCCATTAAGGACAGAATTAGACTGGCAGTCTGTACATCCGACATGTCCAGGTTATCTTGCCCAAAAGAAACTCAGATAGATGAGCAGTGCAAACTGGAACCTTCTGAAGTTTAAAAATGGCTGCAGGTGTCTTCGTAGGAGACTCATTTTATTTTGTGATGATTAGAAAGAATGACCAGACCATGAACTCTAGAATTATGCTTCATTTTTCATGTCCTGCACAGTGTGTTCTGGTTTCTATTTGTGGCTGTGCCGTGATTCTAGTCTTCTTATTCACTTTAGACTTGCATTTTAAGGTTGCTTCTTTACAAACTTGTTTTTCCCCCTCCTATTGCCATTCCAAAAGAAATTATTCCTTTTCAGGAGTGGGTCAGAAATGATTAAATAGTGATCTGGAGGAATTTCTTATTATTGTGTAGAAAATTAATTAATTTTTAAAAATTATTTCTCAATATTTTAATTATAGTTCAGATTCATTATTACTTCATATTAGTTTCAGGTGTACGGCATAGTGGTTAGACAATCATAGTCATACTAGTATAATAACTATGTATGAGAACAGTTGGGTATAATTGAAAATGAGGGACACTTTATAAAGTAATAATATTACTCACTTTTTAATAACTATCACCTAGTTCAATAAGTATCACCTAGCAGGCCATTTGGCCAGTTTTGATGGAGCTGAATTGAATTTATTCTTAGAGATGGCCATTAAAGACAGAATTAAATGACAATAAAGAAAATAGTATTACAGAAACTTTCAATCTAAGAGAAATATCAAGACTATCATTTTTTTATTCATATCCTGAGTTGTTTTATTTTTCTCATAAAACAAATCCATCTTTCAACGTAAGGCATACCTTAGTGACAGACCAATGGCAAAAGAATGGAGCTGAGAAATATGTGTCTATGTGTCCATTAAAAAGTCTGCTGTGAAATATAAACCTAAGGATGTAAAATCATCCTTACTGTTCGCACGAAGTCATTGCTGCTCTAATTTGAGCAGCTTCAATAATATTAAACTCTCAAAATTAAGGTGTGTGCGATATCTGAATTAATTAACTGAGTAATTAATTATGTATGGTGCCAGTTGGCTTCTGGGATATCAATTAATTAATTGATATCCTTTACTCCTTCAGTAGATACTGTTCTTTTTCCCACCTGCTTTCCCAGAAGCCTGACCATTTGTCATTAGGCTAAATTAGTGGTTGGCAAATTGTGGCTCGTGAGCCACATGCATCTCTTTGGCTTGATGAGTGTGGCTCTTCCACAAAATACCACATGCAGGCACACACGTACAATGCGATTGAAACTTCATGCCCCATGCGCAGAAGTCGGTTTTTGGCTCTCAAAAGAAATTTCAGTCGTTATCCTGTTGATATTTGGCTCTGTGGACCAATGAGTTTGACGACCACTGGGATAAACTCTTCATGATCAAAATGAACATGTCTTCTTCAAAAAGGATCTTATGTCTTTGATCAAATATAAACACCACAACTAAGGAGTTCTGTAGTCTTTCCCAACAAGTCAGATGTGCTTTCATTCTCTGTGTATTTTTGAACTTGAATTTAACATGATATGAATTCCTTTATAGTTATAAGTATATTTACATGGGTATCTCTGTTTCATCCATTCACTGTGTCTAATTCATTAAATAAAAATTCATGGGCTGCTTACCAGGTCAAAGTTGGTAAAGACATATATGATTAAGGTGGGGTCTAATGGCAAGCGAACACGGGGGCACCAAAGAAAAAGAGGGAGTCAGAGCTACGACTAGGAAGCCATGGAGACCTGGCTCGAACCCACTTTACCTGTCCTCCTAGTCATGTCACATGACCTTTTTTCTTTATAAAGCCTTCTCTGTTTCCTTACTGGTAAACATGTTTAACATAAAATGCTTAATCCCATGAGTAGCATTTATTTTTATCATTTATTTACTTATTTTTATTTAAATACCTACTTTTTATTGATTTTTAGAGAGGAAGGGAGAAGGAGAAAGACAGAAACATCCATTATGAGAGAGAATTATTGATTGGCTGCCTCCTTCATGCCCCCTCAAGCCCACAACCCTGGCATGTGCCTGTGACTAAAATTGAACCTGGGACCCTTAAGTTCACAGGCCAAAGCTCTATACACAGAGCAAAACCAGCTAGGGTCATGAGTAGCATTTAGAGAGTATTCATAGAATGTCTAGAGTAGAAATAGAATTCA
>PVJN01000289.1:0-226994 GCA_004026805.1 Lasiurus borealis | reverse complement strand
AACCATTAAAATATCTCTTTTTCTGCTGATCATCATCTATTCACATTACTACAGCTTTTGTTCAGTTTCTCATATTTTCTTGTCTGCATCAAAATATCAACTTTCTTTTTGGACTTTTTGCTGTTTCTCCTATCTGGTTTTCCCTACCTAATGCTAGAATAAAGCTTCTTAAAAACCTAATCTAACTATCTTGCTTAAAAGCATTGTGAGCTATAAATTTTAAATATATCAATTAGCATAAAAGAAACTTCTGTATATGCATTTAAACTACTCCAATCTCATTGTCTCTTACTTATTGCTGACATTTCACAGTAACCTTCTGTTTTGTATACACTGAAGAAATTAGTGCTTTTATACGTTGTGTCTGGGCACATATTATTGCCTCGTGTTCACTTTTATTATTTTTTATTATTCTACTTTGAATCACATATTCACTCTTCAATACTTAAAATGTGACCTCCAAGATTCTGAAACATACTATCTATTCATACAAACACATAAATGTGCTCATGCTCACATAGGAAGGAAATGATTAGGGGCCCTGTTTTCCCTGCTTCTTACAAAGAAAATGATTTCCTTTTTTTTTTTAAAAAAAAAAAAAAGCCTTTCTAAAGGAGTCTTGAATGGGAAATTTTCGCACCACTATTTACCTTTAAAATACAGGTTCAATACTTGATCAATTTCTATCATAAATTACTTGTATGACAAATAGATGAAAGATAGGTAGATGATAGATAGATAGATAGATAGATAGATAGATAGATAGATAGATAGATAGCATACAACCTTTGGTAACTCACTTTATTTTCTGGACCTTATTTTTTTCTTCTGTAAAAGAAATGTTTATACTAAATTTCTAAGGTTTGCTTCCACACATAAAATGTAAACTTAAATAGCTCTAAACATATCCCTCTGTTTTTCTCAGAAGAAACCATTTACATTAATTCCATCACTTAGATTATGATCATTTTCATGTGCATTGATTTGATAGTCAAATATATACTCCTCATATATTCTTAATCTATTTTAATATTTCATTGTAATAAGATTTTTCAATATGGACTTACAACTAGAGTGAAAATACAGCTATGGAGATTCTAACATTATATTTCCATCTGCATTGAGATGAATCGTAGTCATTCCTTCATATGCACAGTTGTTCTGTTTATAAAGTGTGTCTCTGCCCTTGGAAATATGTTGACAAAAGGATAAGTTAGATATTCTATTCTGTGCCACTACTGCAGTTTAGCCTCATTTGACCTTTATTAACTTCATAAACTACTAGCTCGCTGAAGACATTTGTTATTTTCCTGGATTGTGAAAAAAAAAATATATGTCAGGAGGCAAAATGGCTTAATGTTAAGCAAGCTGGAAGTCCAAAGGTTTGAATCCCTCTTTTGTCATTGCCATATGCATGCTCCTCAGTGAGTGCTTTACAGTTGATGCCTCTATTTCCTCTTGTGGACAATGGAGTGCAAACAGCATCATGTCTTTTATTTTCTCTAAAGGATGTTGCAACAGTAAGTAGATAATAGGTATGAAAGCAAATTGACCTGTGCAGGTAAAAGCCACTATATCATTAGATAAAGTATAATTTCATATTAGGCTATACATACACATTCACTCGTCTTGCTTTCTTATCCTCTTTATTTCTTCATACCCATCCAGCTGAAAGCTAAAAATTGGGAACACAGGAACTAATATCCTTGTTTGTCTTCCACTTTCAAAGGGACAAATAGTTCTTTCCAATTGTTGTGATATATCTTTGGTGAGGTGGGGGCAGAGGGAGCACAGATGGGTGGAGGCTCACCAGAGTTATTTTTCTAATTGTTAGAAAAGTAATAGATTAGTAATCCTGTCATATCATACTCAAGAGGATAGGAAGAGGAAGGAATTATCCTGTTTTGACATTGTTCCTTGGATAAAACACGATGCACAGAGCAACAAACAAAACCCAAGACAAGGAGGTGGAGTAAGTGGGGAATGGTCTTGAGGGAATTGTCATAATTACTAAATCTCCAACTCCTTTATCTCATGCCAATTATTGAAGGTGACCTCACTGTAGCAGAAAAAAATAGAAAAGGAAAAAAAAACATTGAAGTAGCTGTCCAGGACCAAACTAGAAAAGATGTAGAATAATTTCATATTAGCAAATAAATTTCAGGAAAAGCAAATCTGCTTCTCTCTGACATGAATTACAGACCTTGCAATAGGTCTTGATAAATAAGCTTTGCACTAACTAGACATCTTGTTATTACAATAGTATTCATCAAGAATGCTACCTCCTAATCACTTCACAGTTGTTTTGATAACAGTAAAAACATTTAAATACATGAATCCCGTTCCCTGATTCCGTGGTGAACACTGGATGGCATAAAGTAGAGATCAAAGTCCATGAGGCAACAGAATCAGGAGAAGAAAAGCTTTCCTTCTTTATCCTTATTTTTAAATATTTCATTTAATCTCTTAAACATGTCTACTTTCTCAGTATCACCTGCTTTATAGGCGGCACTCCTGCTACAGTAGAGTGTCAGGTTTAAAGTCCCATCTTCTAATGCAATTGTTTTTCTTAATTTTTATGCAAAGAACTAAAACTCGGCATTGATGTCCTTCAGAAACTACTCATTATGAAAACAACTTAATCAATAAATTTTGGAAGCTCCTAAAGCTTCAAAATTGAAGAGTCATATACACATTGTCTAACAGAAAATACATTTCCTTTCAGCGCCAGATAAATAAACCACAAGCACATGAGAATATTAATTATAAAAATAGAACATTATAGTTTACAATGTTATTATTACACACAATACTTTTCAGGGTCAAACATCAAAATGGATAATTCAAATTTCCTATTTCCATCAAATATCTATTTTTTATAAACTAACAGTCTAATAGCAAAAGACAGATCTCTAAACACATTGTTGCACTAGGAAATATTCCCTAAAAAGAGCTGAGTAATAAGGAAAAGCCTGAACAAACTGTATATTTATTCCAAGAACACTTGAAATTCAATATGGATAAAAATATAGCACAAGTTTTTGTCTTTAATTTCTTACCTTTCTACCTTTCTTTTATAAAACTCTCCAGTTGTATCTGGAAAATACCAAATGGGAGCTTTATTATCACAGAAAAAAAGTTGATAAGTTTCACACTACCTTAAAATGGTGGACTTTGTATGGTAGATCTAATTTATCCTTTACATTTTTAATTTGAAGCATTTATTGTTTACCCCTGTGTGAAAGTCTTCTAGAGGTGTGATTCTATTGCTCTGCGATGTCAAAGCAGCTGCTGGGGGGGAGGGGGGGTTGGTGGAGGGAGGGGGGAGTTTGATAAACCTCACTCTCAGTGATACTTATTGAACAAACAACTGAACACATTTTTGGATTAGGTATTATGGGATTTTTAAGATGCGAATAAGATGTAATCACTACCTTGGGGGAAAATGTAATAAAATACTATGAAAGTATAATATATTAGTGTATACCAAAGAACAGTTAACTGTTGATGTTTCTTGATTAAGCTCTGCTTTCTACCATATGACTTGGATTACAAAGTAATTGCCTTCTGGCTACATCTTTGGGATAATGTTGAGATGGGAGAGATAGTGGTTAAAAACATATATGAAGATGGAATAACGTTCAAATTCTTAAAGCAATGTTAGAAATGTTCTCAACCAAAAGATTTATATACATTCATATAAGTGTAACCAATGGATACATCACCAGGGAGGAGGGGCATGAGTGGAGAGAGGTTAGGAGGTAATGGGGGAATTTATTTAATCAATAAAGAAAGGGGAAAATAAAAGAAGTAAAACAAACAAAGAATGAAAAATTTGCAGAAACTACTTGGAATGTACTAGTACAATGGCTACTACCCATAAGGATGATGAAAATGCTAATATTTATTTTGCGTCAGACCGTATGTTATTATATACAAAATACTAAATAGTTTAATTCACAAAAGAAAAAAAAATCAATGGTAAACCTAAGAGAAAATATTCTGTCTTCTTTATAATCAGAATAAAACAGCAATAAAAGGCTGCTTCCAAAATTAAGATGACAAAAACAATAATAATCAAATGTATTTTTAAATATATTTTATTGATTTTTTTACAGAGAGGAAGGGAGAGGGATAGAGTGCTATAAACACTGATGAGAGAGAAGCATCAATCAGCTGCTTCTTGCACACCCCCTACTGGGGATTTACCCACAACCTAGGTACATGCCCTTGACTGGAATTGAACCCAGGACTGTTCAGTCTGCAGGCTGTAGCTCTATCCACTGAGCCAAACCCGTTAGGGCATAATCAAATGTATTCTGTTTACTTTCAGACATTGCTGTTTAAAGTTTAAATTAGTACAAACTTTCTGGAGTGAAAATTCATCAAAATCAAAAGTATGAATCCTTTTCTAAATCAAGGAATCTATCTTAGAAAACTATTAATATGCACAAAATGGAGTTATATTATGCTATTTTAATAGTCAAGGTTGAAATTAATTCAAATGCCCAATAATGTTAGATTTGTTAACTAAGTTATTACATACCAATACTGTACAAACATTAAAAATTATGTTGAAGGTGGAAAGAGGTTCACTATTTTCTGTGAATAAAAATAATTATAAGAACATATACTCAGCATACAAAGTATCTTTTTTTTTCAAAAATAAATTGTAAAACAGATCTGGAGAAAATAACCAAAAAATAACAGTGGTAAGTACTCTCTGGCTAACTTTAAAGGATATTTCAATTTGCTTGTTTATTTTGTTTATTGTTTTTCTAATTTTTCTATAATCAATGTATACTATTAAAATAATAGGAATAATTTTTAAAAAGAAAATAAATGTCCTAAATATTTTATGTACAAAAGTGGAAAGCTGCCAAACTCTCCATTCCTTAGCCAAGTAGTTAATATGTGTATATTTTTAGGAAGCAAGTATCTGTGACCTATAACTATGGTGTTAAAGTGAAGAACATCTACTGAATTTCCTCAAAGATCTTTGGAAGCTAATGCCATTAGAACTAACCTTATCGGACCGTACTCCGCCTTCAAGGTGAACCTGAGCACAGATATAATTTCTTGTACACTTAAGCACATATGCTATCATATGAATTCATTTTGTAGCTGTTGTGTGTGTGTGCATATTTGTGTGTGGGGGGGTGGGTATTTGAAAGTTATGTTTCCTCTAATCTCTAGTATGCAGTTTTATTTCTCTATATGATAATGTTTTTGCACTATCTCTCAGTTCGTTTCTTTTCAGAGTGTCCCTTCCAATTACTGTATCATCATCATACATACACTTCTTCCAATTACTTAACATAAAATAGTATTCTTTATAATGTTTTTGTTTAAATATATTGTTATTTAGGATGCTTTTTTGTTCAAAAGATTGGAATCCAGCTAACTTTCCTTATTTTAAATTATATATTTTTTCTAGATACATTTTAAGACCCTTTTCTATCCCTCAGTGCTTAAATCTATGAAAGTCTGCCTGTAGTACTTAGATATTTTCCTACATAATCTTATGATACAAAGATCACACCTAGGTTCAGACTGTATCAGGAAAAATACATTCAACAGGACATTTTCCAGGTCATTTTCTTTTCTATGCTTAAACAAGAATTGCCTGGACTATTTTAATAGCCTGGACTATAGACGAGGTTGGCTGTTCTGATTTGGGGTCCATTCATGTATTATTTTACACATGAAAAAAGCTCCATAGACCCAGGGTGCAGGAGGATGACAGATGATGTCAAATGAACAACCTGCAAATGCCATTTTCAAGAGCAGGGTGATGGTGACCACATAGTTTTACTCTTTCTCCCATAATCTTGCAATTCAAGGATTAATGAAAAACAATCTTACAATAACTGCAAATCATAGTGCTAGGCCCCAAGTTTTTTTTTTTTTGTATCTCCTTCCATACCACAGAATAAAATTTATTTCAGTATTCTGCTGAGCTCCATTTCATAAAGTTCTGGACAGGCCCTAAAAATGAGAGCAAAACTAGAATCATCCTCTTCCAATCTCCAAATACAAAAAGTGTGAAGGATGCTGAAATAGATCTCAGCTCTATTATTCAATTATTTAATCTATTCGGAATCTAAGAAGTTGTAAGTATGGATTGCCTTTATAACCTTGATGAAGCCCTTGCAGTTCCTGAATCTATACTTCCTTATCTTTTAAAAAGAAATGCTAAAGTCTTACCAATTATCACTCATTTTTAAAAGGAAGTGCTAAGGTGGCTAGCACTCCATAAGCCTGTAATAGGACACCATTTTAAACTCATCATTAACATGTGTCCTCAGGGTATGCAGCTCAGGAGCTAGCAGTCCTTAATTGGACTTTATTAGACTTAAGGGATTCCAGGGCTCTCTGCACAGTGAGAACAGCTCAAGTGCAAACCATGGAGTGAGAACAGTCATGGAAAATGTCAGGAGAAGGACAAAGCAACAGTCTCAGGGCTCTAGGAATAGGAGTGATTCTTTTTCTTGTTTTGATATCATCAACATTCTTTCACAATCCCACTGGCCAGAATCACATAATTAGGTATTGCTTGGCTGACCTAAAAGAACTTTTGAACTTATAAAATAAATTTGTAAAGTTCACATTCACAAACACACACAAAAACCCCAAACTCATAAAAAGTCCAGAAAGTAAAGTTATTATGCTCTTGAGTGAATGAGCAATGTGTACAATATTTCTGAGTTTGGTTCTTAAATCATAAAGGTATAAACGTTACAAATAAATGTAGTATTTGCTTAGATATGCTGAAAATATACTAGAATATAAAAAATAATAATTATTGTATTGAATATAAATTTTGTGGCATATACTGAATGGCTAAGTGAAGGAGAAACACTAATTGAGTGAAAAGCAAATAGTAAACTTGAAAGAACCCTTACATGTATGTTAGTGCATATTATCAGGTCAAGGTAAGAAATAGATGGTACACATAATAATTGGACCAGAACAATCATTTACTAAAGATATGTGGTCACAATTTAAATGAGTGACTTTCTATCTTCATTTTGAGCCTTAATATGTTTATGAGGAGTATTATAAACACAATTATTTGCTAAGATAAACTAAGACAAAAAAAGAAATGTTTTAATGTTGCCAATTCACTCATAGTCTCTGAATTCATATTTCTTCCTTTAAAGTCTGCCAGCTTTAAGACTTTCTATTTGGTCTCTAACAAAGACTGCTCATGTTCACCAATATCTCATTTCCTTTTCTTCTTCAGCACATTACATGCCCCAGCTCCCGTGCATGTGATGATACAATTAGAATCTTCCAAAACATTTCTCATTTTCTGAAATGATTGCCAAATGAAATAGAAATTGAAGTGATTTATGCC
The DNA here is from genome assembly GCA_004026805.1 of Lasiurus borealis. Lineage (NCBI taxonomy): Eukaryota > Metazoa > Chordata > Mammalia > Chiroptera > Vespertilionidae > Lasiurus > Lasiurus borealis. Next base: position 219,634 of record PVJN01000289.1, on the reverse strand, counting down.
ATATGGGCCATGGCCTTGAACTTTCCCCCACAAACTCTCATGGTATTTCTTTTTATCCACTCTTGTAGGTGCAAGGAAGGGGTCCAAGGCCTTACAATTTGGAAAAGTCAAATGACAAAGAAACCGAAATTCCTGTGTTACTACATAAATTAGAAGTGCTCTGGAGAGACACCAGGCCAGGAACATTCATTCACATTACACTTTAGATCTGTAAAAGTAAGCTTTTATTTAAAACATGGAGATTTTTGAATTACTATACCAGTCAGTCTATTCTAATTAATGCTAATATTATTGCCAAAATAATTTATCATCCCAACTTCCCAAAGATTGTTAGAAGGATCATTCTGTAATCTAGCCAAGCTATATACTTTGTTTCTGTATGTTATTTACCCAAGTTTTCTGCAGTTTCTTTACTTACCAATATTGGTCAGATTCATCAGCTCTTGTTTTCTAACAAAACTTCCAAATTCAGATTCCAGCTCTTTTCCTAAAATACTGCATCTGTATTCTAAGTGAATTCTCTTGCCTCAGCTTCCTGTTTGCAAGGCATATATAGTATTAGGACTCATCTTTAAAACTAATTAACCTGGCTTGAAAAGCACTTGGCTATCTCAGTTCTTTTGCCTCATGCCTCAAAACATGGATGACTTGTTTTGGTCAACAACTCATCTAACTGTCCCCATGACTTTTGTTCCTATGACTTCACTGGTTTGAAATGACCTTTTATTTATTTATTTTTAATTTGAGTACACATATTTTATACTTTAGAGTATTAATAAACTATAACTATCCAATGCATATTTAATATTTTATAGTATTCATAAAAAATCCAGTATACCCATAGTGAGATAGATTACTTATTCTGAAGTCCTCTGTGTCCTGTATCATGTGAATTATCCTCCACTTGTTCCATATGTGCATTACAATCAAACATCCCTTTATTTCCAGTATCATCATCATAGAAAACAATGTCATATATATATATATTGCTTTTTTACAGAGGGAAAGGGATAAACAGTTAGAAACATTGATGCGAGAGAAACATCCATCAGCTGCCTCCTGCACACCCCGTACTGGGGACATACCCATAACCAAGGTACATGCCCTTGACTGGAATAGAACCTGGGACCCTTGAGTCTGCAGGCTGACATGCTATCCACTGAGCCAACACGGTTAGGGTGAAAACAGTATTATTTTTAAAAAAGGATCTCAGAGTGCTATTCAGTATGTGATCTAAATATTCTACTTCTTATTTATATGTAGAATTTGTCACTAAAGTATTAAACATTCAAGAGACAGTCAATAAATGTTTTTTGTAAGGAAGGAAGGAAGGAAGGAAGAAAGAAAGAAAGAAAGAAAGAAAGAAAGAAAGAAAGAAAGAAAGAAAGAAAGAAAGAAAGAAAGAAAAAGAAGAGAGCAAAGTTGAAAAGCTGACATAAGTTTGGAGGGAAGGGAAGTTAGAGCTGTTTAGGTTTAAAATCTAGAATAATTTTTCCTTACTCTTTTTTCTGTGGATATTACCAAATTACAGATTCCTAGGTATAATTATATTGAATCCAAATAAAGCTAAACATAAGTGACTCCAGAATATTCCCAAATAACAAATAATTTTAATTTCTTAGTAAAACGTTGAGTTAATAATATATGCATGAAAGAGCAAACCACTAGTGTGTATTATTATATTTAAGCATCTTTAATTTGTTTCATAATATAACAAAAATTAGAAAATGTGGGGTCATATTCCACATCTTCCACTTAACTGGATTTATGACTGTGGACAAGTTACTCCATGTCCTTAACACTGTTTTCTCATATATAAATTGGGGATAATATCTAACTCCCAGAAATTTTACTAGGATTAAGTAACAAATTTTAATGAAGATCATAATAGAGTGCCTATCTGTTTTTCAGAAAAAAGTCAATAAATATCAGTGCTACCATGCCACAAGGGCTCTTAATTTGTTAATGTAAATTCAAACATTTTTAAATTTAAAGTCAAATTACTTTTACCATATACTGGTATTATGACTAAACTTTTCAGTGAGAAAATGTTAAAGTAGTTAAAGCATCATGATTTCTCTTAACATTTTTCTATACTGTATTCCACCCACTCTGTCTTCATCTTTTCTCTTCCAGCAAATATTTGATAAGTGACAATTATACACCAAACACTATAGTAGTTGACAAAGGAATTGTTTGAGTTATTTCCTGCTGTTTTACAAATTAACACAAAATCAAGGGCTTACTCAAATATTTATATTGGTGTTTCTGAGGGTCAGAGATACAAAAGCAACTTACTGGGTGGTTCTGATTTGTGGCCCCTCCTGAGGTTTGAGTCTCATCTGGTTGCAGCTTCCATCACTTTTTAAGACTTATCTGGACTAGGTGATACACTGCAAAGGAATCCTAGTCACATAACTGTCAGTTTGTCACTGGTCATTGGTTGTTTCTCAAAATGTGAATCTCATACAGTTGCTGGAACAACTGTGCCACATGCTAGGTAGTTTACCCAATGCATGCACATACTTTGAAAATCAAAATTATATTGATACAATAATCACCAGTTTAGACTGTTTATTTTAGTCACACTGGCATTATTTCTATTAATGTAACTTTTCTAAAAGTGTTTGCATCTCTGGCTGACCATAATGCTCCAAAATCACACTGACAGGTCTCTCTGACATGCGCCCTTCCCTACTTCAGGCTTTTGCAAGTGTGCAATTTCTTTAGGCTTCTTAGTGCCTCTAATATTTAATTTAGAGGGTCTGTAAGGCACACCCTTAAAATCCTTAGAGGATTTTTTTCTTTTTCCTGAGGCAGCATCACCTTAGGACTTCATGAGGTCTTAACAGATTTTATAGTCTCAACCTTGGCACTGTTTGATATCTTGGATGGTGGAGAATTTTCAAATCAATCAAATGCTTGCGCCTTTCCATTTAACAATATTTACTTGAGTTCATCTCTCTCTTCTCACATTTCATTGTAAGCACCAAGAACAAATCAGGTGACATTTTCAGCAGTTGGTATGAAAATCTCCATAGTTACACCTTCTAATTCATTAGGTACATTTTGTACATTTCATGTTTTTGCAGGTTGTTCAACATTTTATTTCTACATCAGAGACACCTTTTCCTCAGTTTCAGTAAAATATTGATAACTTTATTTTCAGCCATCAGACACTGCTTCTTAAATAGCAGTTATTGTTTACATAGAGTTTCTTCAGAATTTTAAAAATCTTTAGCACCTTTCTTTTCAAAGTCCTATCAGTTTTATCCACTTCCCAGTTCCAAAGAATTTACATCTCAGTCACAGCAGTCTGATGACCCCCTTTTAGGTACTAAAATCTGTAGTGAGTATGACCTAGCCTTGAAAGTTATGGTCTGGAATTTTAACTACATTCTGTTTGTTAGAAGAGAGTCATAAAGTACAGCCCACACCGAAGGGAAGAGGATCTAAACTCTTTGCAAAGATGAGTGTCAAAGTATTTGATTTGTGGAACACTGCAGGAAGATAAAATGAGTAAGACATATCCTTTTATGTCAAAGCTTTCATAACTAGTAAAAGTAACAAATACATATCTAAGCATGATACAACATAAAATATACTTAAATAAATTTATGTGAAATATTTTTTTAAACACAGAGGAAAAGGAACAAAACGCATATAGTTTGGATGAGTTTGTAGATTTTGAATGGCAATTTACAATGTAATAAGGTGGGAAATGCTATTCTAGGCAGAAAGGACAGCATGAGATAATTCAGGGATGCATGAAGAGCAGGGGCAGTTTGGGAAATGGTACTGAATCCAGGAGAGATGTCGCATAAAAATGCAAGAAATCAGGAGTCTTAGGATTGGGTGTTAGCTAGTGTCCAATTGTTAAGAGAATTATTTACTATAGTAAGGAGTTTGAACTAAAAACCAAAGAAGATTGATTTTACAAGCATGAAATTAATTTGAGGTTCCATATTTTATTTTAAATTCATATGGCATTCCATGCTAATCTATACTTAATCAATATTTTTTTAAATTTTTAAAACATTTACCCAAACCTTAAGTAAAGTTGTCACTCCTGGAATAGATACAATTGCTTTTGTTATGGTTTAATATACAGTTCACACCTTGCCAAGTAATCCTTCAGCAATCCAAAATAAAGGTGCAAACTATGGCATAGTTAGCAATGATGAGACACAATGAGACCACCCTGGAAAGGGTATCATAGTCAGATCTGTTTGAAAAGTGACCTCTGGAGATAAAGAAGACTACAACCTACATTTTGAGAAATTTGGAAGGGCATATTGAAGCTTATTGTATGAGATGATTGATGTCTGAACAATAAAATTGTAACTTGAAAAAAAGAGCTGCTTTGAGAGTGTTTATAGAATAAAGCAGCTTCTCAAAATTAACATAATTATTTATATTTCCTAAAACGTTTGTTTTCAAACAATGGCTCAGATAACTATTTGCATAGAATATATTTATCTTGGGGGGGGGGGCACTTGTTTGCTTCTTGGTCCATTTTGTAGCAATCACTGTCAGGTAGAGAGCTGTTTGTAAGACAATATACTCAGAACACATTCTACTCCAGAGATCCTCTTTCCTTTTCAATTATGATCAGTTATTTCCACAGCAAGGCTGAAGTAAGTTAATTAAATGACCTATCTTTATGTATCTATTTTTCCAGGAAAACTAAAGGGTAGAATTTGTAACCATAAAAGTGTTGTTGTGTTGAGGCTAAAAGCTGGTTCAGATATTAAATGCCATGTCCATAATCTACCAAACAAAAGTTTTCACAAAAAGGAAGTAAAATATTTATGTTGCTAACACACACACATATATATAAGCTAATATGCAAATTGACTGAATAGTAGAATGACCAGTCAATATGACGTACACTGACCACCAGGGGGCATATGCTCAATGCAGGAGCTGCTCCCTGGTGATCAGTGAGTCTTCCCAGGGAGAGGGCCTAAGCTGTCAGTTGGACATCTTTGAAGAGCTCTGGTATTGCAAGAGGGTACAAGACAGGCTGAGGGACACACATCTCCAACCCTGAGTTCATGAATTTTGTGCACCAAGCCTCTAGTTTTCAAATAAAAAATATTTTTTAAAATTAATTAAAATATATATTAGCTACATTAAAAAAAAAATAAAAGAAAACAGTCCTGCTTGTATTCCTATTTCTTCAACATTAGCAGTTCACAACTGGCCAACCTGCCCTGAAAGATCTCAGGTAAACAATAAAATCTGTCTTTCTATCTGCCCCACATACCCAGTTTCTGAGGTGACAGAGGAAACAAAAACAAAAAACAACAAAACAGGGAGACTGCTGCTCAAATCCTGTTTTTAAAGAGGGTGACATAAATCATGTATACTGAGAAGATGTGGATGTTTAAATGCCTTGCTTATCTTCCACTAACAGTCAATTAGCCTAAGGAGAAAACTTTTAGTAGGTGTGAGAGGAATTGTCAGAAGGCTTACTGGAGGTGGATCAAAAAGCAATAATAATCTCCATGCCAAGATATCTCCTACTTCCCAAATCCCCATGAAATCTCAACAATCCTTGAGTCAAATAGATGTGACTCTATATGCTTAAAATAGAGAGAAGGAAGAAAAAAAGGGACAGAACTAGCAATTTAGAAAGAATTCACCCAGGGAGGAAGAACCAGCTTTAAACATTTGAGAATGCAAAGTAACTGAAACTATGCCAAAGAAAGGTATTTACAATAACAATAGCTTAAACATCATAATTAGGGTCAGGGAAAGAGTGCTGTCGCTTAAAAATCTATTAGCAGGGAAGAGTGTAACACACACACAAAAATAAGATACGCAAATAGGTACATTGGAGTTTCCCCCTAGAATTCCATTTTAACACAATTTACAATGAGAACAGAAAATGCAAGTCAGGAAAGAAAGGAGGCACTGGTGTTTTATTGCAGTTAAATGTTCAACTTTTCACATAAGGTAGGTTTTCCCAAATAGTACATCAGGATATACCTGAAGTTTAAGATTTTTTATACCTTATATTTACTTTTGTAGCCTGGTATTGTCCTTCTATCCCCACCTCAGAATGTCACTTGCTAGAAATTAGGAGAGTATGGAGCAGGTTATGTGACTGCTTTTTGGAATTAACTCAATTATTTCTATTTCATGACATGTTTGTTTTCAAACAACAGGTTCAGGTACCTGTGTGCATAGAATGTATGTCTCTTGGGAAGCCAGGTGTAAAACAGCTCAGCAGAGGCCAGAAAGTTAACAGCATGTGTCGAATCTTAAATGAACTACTGACAATGTTTCAAAAATTATTTTGAAATAATTAGAGATTCACATAAAGTTGCAGAAAAATGCAAAGGAGGTCCAGTTCGCCATAGGTAACAATAGCACAACATTAAAATCAGACAATTAGCCTGGGTGCCATTCAGAGTTTATTCATATTTTATCAATTTATACATGTGCTCATTTATGTGTGCATTGTGTACTTTTTTCTGCAGTTTTATGATCTGTATTTTTAGGTAACTACAACCATCATCAAGATTGTACAACTGCCCTAGCTGGTTTGGCTCAGTAGATAGAGTGCCGGCCTGCAGACCAAAGGGTCCTGGGTCTGATTTTGGTCAAGGGCATTGTTGGAGTAAGTTTCCCCTTGACCCTGCTCACTGTACCGGTTGTTGAAGTACTCACTCCTTGAGTCCTGCTCCAGTATATCAATTGTGGGATCTGAGTCCCTCTGACAGAGACTAGACCTCCTTGAACACTGGGCATTAGAAGATGGAGAAGACATAGAAGCTGTGAATATTTAAGAGAGTCTTTATTATAGAAGCCATTGGCCATGTAGTCATTGCTCACAAGGAGCCATCAGGTAAAGCAATTCAGCACAGAAGTTCTAGCTAATCCAGTAGCAAATACAGGAGCCATACAAAGCAGCCACCTTATATAAAAGCCTTTGCCAATACAGTAGCAAACATAGGAGCCATCCTAGTAAAAATAGCTAGCACCAGCTGGTTAGTCACACATTTTCCAAAACACAGCCCCACACTTGCTGGGCGGTAACATACTTTATACTAACTTAGACAAAAGAGACTTTTTGCCAAATAGTGACCTCAATACGTGGGTTACAGAAAAGCATGCCTGTGCAGTATATACATTGCTGCATCCTTGCTTTTGCACCTGTATATAGCAAATTAGCATTGGACACATCGATTAGGATTCCTATGCTCAGAGTGGCCTTGGAACACCCGGTGTACTCTGGACAGGGCCCCCACAGGCATATACCTTGTTTATAGGCTCTTCCCTAGCTCGGGCTCTGGTTAGGGCTCATGCAGGAGGCAACCAATTCATGTGTTTCTCACACATCAATACTTCTCTCTGTCTTTCCCTCTCTCTTGCACTCTAAAAATCAATGGAAAAATATCCTTGGATGAGGATTAACCAAAAATAAAAATTAAGATTGCAGAACTAGCCCAGCCAGTGTTGCTCAGTGGTTGAGCATTGACCTCTGAACCAGGAGGTCACGGTTTCCTGGTCAGGGCACATACTTAGGTTGTGGGCTCAATCGCTATTTGAGGGAGGGGGGCATGTAGGAGGCAGCCAATTGATGACTCTCTCTCATCATTGATGTTTCTATCTCTCTTCCTCTGCCTCCCTCTCTGAAATCAATAAAATATATTTATTTAAAAAGATAGCAGAACTGCTCTTTGTGTTAGCCTTTATTTATAACCATACCAAACCCTTTCCCTCCATCCCTTATCTCTACTTACCACTAATCTTATCCGCATCTTTATTTCATTGAGGAAGAAAATTTTCTCTTCTACCTCTCTAGATTATTTTGTCTGATTTAAGAATTAAAGTGACATGAGAAAGATTAGCAGGAGAAAATCAAGTTTTAGTTCAAATGTGCAGGCCATTCATAAGAAATTTGAAGCCCATAGGCAATCAGGCAATTGTGGCTTATATGGCATTATAAACTAAAGAAAAGGGCTAGAAGTCTGGGGCTTTAAATGAGAGGAAGACAATTCACATGGAGATGGAAAAACAAATGTTTGGTAAACAAACTTTTGCTATGCCATGCAGAGACAATAAGGCACAGAGAGGACTTTGTTCTCAATCTCTGAGGAGTTCCCCCTATCTCACTCAGCCCATATTTTTTGTAGCTTTGTCTGGTGACAGTGGTCATCCTGGATCAAGACCTTTCTTTAATTATTTCAGGCAGTTAAGGGAGAGCTAACAAACTCCATCTTCCTTAATGAAATAAATACCGGGCCGCAACAGTCTTCAGCTTAGAATAACCCCATGTGCCAAAGCGACACATTCTGGGAATGCTGATTCTGAACCCCTAGTTATTTCACTATTTTAAGAATATACCATATGTTTCTGTATATAAGATGCTATTTTTTTCTAACATTTTTAGACTGATAATCAAGGGGAAATCATCCATGGAATTCAGCCAATGAGGAAGCCACACAGGTGTGAAACTGCCCATACCTTGTCAAACAGGCTTCTTCCAATCACAAGTTTTATCGTTAGTGATGTCAGCTGATGCCATAATTGGAGGTGCAAGTGGAGAGTGCTCAGATGTAATAGGGACCAGAGCATTCTGAGCTCATAAAGATGTAAAATAATAATAATAATAAAAAGATAAATACCGGTAAGTGTTTTCTTACTCTGCAAAATTCAAACTGAATGTAATCAGCTATGCAAAAGAGCATGGAAATAGAGCTGCAGAGAGACAATGTGGACCTCCTCCCACTGAGTGTATGATCAGACAATGGAGAAAACAATTCAGTAAGATGCCAATAAAAAAGAAGGTCTTAAGAGGAAAACCAGTAAAATGGGCAAACTTGGAGCAGAGGCTTAAGACTTGGATTATGGAGCAGAGCCAGAGTGTTATGAGTGTCAATCAAGCTTATTCAATGTCAGACAAAATTTTTGCAAGGGAAATGAACATTGTTGATTTTACAGGAAAGGCAAAATGGTGCTTCAATTACATGAGGAGAGAAAGGTTGGCCATGAGAACACATAAAGTTAGCTCAGAAAATGCCACCAGTTTATGAGGATGGTCTCACATATATAGACATTGACACAGGAGACAGCAGTGATACAATAGAAGCTGAAGAAATTGATGTGTCTTGAACTAATAATGATGAAGAAGAGAGCAGTGATGCAACAGAGGCTGCATAAAGTAATACACTGCATAATATCATAGTACGGGCATGTAAACATTACCTGTGGTAATTACTAAATAAAAATGTGCTCTGTTTTATGTTTAAAATATTGATTTATTTTTTTAAATATATTTTATTGATTTTTCACAGAGAGGAAGGGAGAGAGATAAAAAGTCAGAAACATGGATGAGAGAGAGACATCAATCAGCTGCCTCCTGCACGCCCCACAGTGGAGATGTGCCCGCAACCAAGGTACAAGCCCCCAACCGGAATCGAACCTGGGACCTTTCAGTACGCAGGCCAATGCTCTATCCACTGAGCCAAACCGGTCTCGGCTAAAATATTGATTTCTTAATTTGGGGTTGGAAAAGTAGGGGTGTCTTATACAAGAGGGGATTTTATACATGGAAAAATATGGTAAATGGAATAAAGACATGTTAGATTTGTATAAATATACATATATAATATACATAAAGATGGATTTGAAGTTTGTTGTGTGTTTTTTTTTTCACTAAGCATAACTTCTTTGAGGTTCATCCACGATGCTGCATATATCAGTAGCTTGTTCCTTTTATCTGCTGAGTAGCAGTCTATGGCATGGGTATGTCACAGATTTAACTGTTTACCCATTGAAAGACATTTGGGAAATTTCCAGTGTGGGCATATTAAGTGAAGCTGCTATGCACATTTGTGTTCAAGTGTGTGACTCTAAGTTTTCATTTAATGGAGATCATTGCCCAAGAGACCAATTTCTAGGTCCTATGTAAGTATCATTTTTAGCTTTAGAAGAAATTGCCAAACTATTTTAAAGAGTAGCTGTACCACTTTACATTCCAACATGATCCAGTTTCTCTACATCCTCACCTGCACTTGATGTTAAGAGTGTTTTATTTTTTTTAATTTTAGTATTTAAATAGGTTTATAATGTTATCTCATTATGTTTTGATTGTATTTTCCTATGGCTTATGACATTGAACAAAGTTTTTTATGTTGTCTATAAGTTTTCTTCAATGAAATATTTATGTCTTTTTCCTATGAAGGTGTTTAAAATAAGTCTCCCCAAAAAATGCCACTTTGGCATGAAAATTATTTTGAGTTAAAGGCAATCAAAACCTAGCAAATTCAGGTAAAGCCCTTTATCACTCCCTCAGCTGCCTAAATTTATATAGGGAAGGATATCAGGAAGAGCTACTATCAGAAATACCTCTGTACTTAAGAAACTTAGCTGTATAATAGGACAATTTTTGTTTTCCAAATATTTCTTGTCTCCCTGTAAAAAGGCTTTTGAGCCTTTGTATCACCAGACCCCTACTCCTTTCCTTAGTACAGAATCTATTGCTAATATGAAATCTTTCCCCTCAGGAAACTGGGAGTTTGATTGCTCACTATGATGTCCACTGACCACCAGGGGGCGACATGGAAAATGGCAGGTGACCAGAGGTGATGGCAGAGTGCTGAGGGAGCAAGGGAAGGAGGAGGCAGGAAAGCTGATTGGGCGTGATCACCAGCCAGGCTTAGGGATCCTACCTGTGCATGAAATTCATGCACTGGGCCTCTAGTGTTATATGTCTGGCAGGGGAAGAGTTAGGCATCAATCAGGCTGGCAGGGAAGTGGTTAGGGGGTGATCAGGCTGGCAGGCAGAAGTGGTTAGAGGCAATCAGGAAGGCAGGCAGGCAAGCATTTGGGAGCCAGCAGTCTTGGATTGTGAGAGGGTTGTCTGACTGCCTGTTTAGGCCCGATCCTACTTGGGTCCTACATATTTGGGATGCTTTGACTGAAAATGTTATGTCAACCTAAAATAACGAGAACCCAGTTCATTCTATTGCAGATAGAATTGTTATGGGAGAAATCAAGTTGGCAGAAAAGGGCTGTTTAATTGCACTGATGCTGGCTCAGTGGAATCCTTTCTGGAAGCTGAGCCAGAATCCAAGTGGGGTTTGGCCTTTTATATTTTCCTAGGCTCTTTGTCTCCCATATATGGCATACATGCACATTGTAGGCATTCTTTCTATGTTACATGTTAAACTTCTAGATATCTGTTGTAGTTTGGGAGGAAGGCCATAACCTGAGACAGTAGAATCTTGACTGGACTCTACTGGAACAGAAGCTGAAGAAGCAAGCGAGATTACAGAAGCTGAGCTGTGCTTATGGTGATGCAAACAGGAGGGGGCTTGCCATCTCAGAATCAGTAACCAATCACATATAGACAGGAATAGTTTTGCGTGTAACACCAATAGGAAGTTTCTTTTTCTCAGGTTATTGTATCATTTTGAGAACCTGGTGTGGGTTCTCAACCTATTGCATCACTTTTAAATTCTTACATTTTAATTAAAGCTTCTTTAAAAAACATGCCAATAGTGATTTAATTAATTTAACCCTAGGTCATTTAAAGGTAAGAATCTTAAATCAATATTTGGGATGCTTTGACTGAAAATGTTATGTCAACCTAAAATAACAAGAACCCCAGTTCAAGAGACAAAACATTTATTTGGAGAGCACAGATTCAAAAAGAAAACAAAATAATGTCCCAATTCTAGGGTAAGAGCAAGGAGTATTTAGAATCTAAACAAAGGAATTCTCTCTCTGGTGCTCTTGGCTCACTCTTGGCTTCCTTGCATTCACTGATATTTCCTTCAGAGCTATGTGGCCACTAATGGACAGGAGTGGGAAATACAAACAAAGCTCGCCTGATGCGGGATTGGACTGGGCTTCAACAAAGAAAGGAAATTCTGGACAATGACTCTGGTTTTAGCCCCATTGAAGATCCTACTGCACATCTTCTATGGTGGAACTGAGGAAAAGGAAGGCTTGGAAATCCAATTCTACAGAAATCAAGCTTTCAACAATATTTCATTCTTCCATGTAAGTTTCAGAAAATTAATTTTCTCAGGATGTCAACAGAAGCCCATTCCTACTAGCAACACATGGAGGAGAAGACCCCCCACTTCCACTGGTAGCAAGAGTAGCAAAGTTTTCTAATCTTTTGAGTCAGAACATCCATGAATCAATTGGTTAAATTTTTAGAAAAGTAAACAGCTAAAATACTTCATCTCTGTCCTCTGCTGTTTGTGTGTATGGAAAGTGTGAATTCTTTAACTAACCAGCAGTACTCTTGAAATAGGACTATATCTCTGCAAACTCAACTATTTTGTGTGTGTGTGTGTGTGTGTGTGTGTGTGTGTGTGTGTGTGTTTTCCAAACTTCTTTTCTGTTCAGCAAGTGTAAGTGTCTAGATTTGACTCTACAATATTTCTGCAAATGACCCTGAAAATATTTGTGTGTCAGTACCACTTAGCATTTTCAACCACAGCCTCAATACATGCTGGGTGTTGATGGGTTTTTAATACTAATGATATCATCTTTCCCATCCTGCAGGGAATCAAAATCGTATATCTAACTCCTTACTATGGCAGATTTCTCCCTTAACTAAAACAAGCAATGTATTCATGTCCCAATAGACTCCTTTTAGAGATACAGTATTTTTGTGAGAATATATAAGAATTGAAAAGTCTACACCTTGAACTTAGCCTAATTTGTGCCTTCCTTTAAATGCACTTCTTGCAGCAAAAACAAATGTGACAATAACACCTCAATGTTCTATAAAAGTATGCTAATTTTAATACTCTATGCACTGCTTGCTTTATTTCTCACAGAACTCCTGTGTTGTTGTTTTTAAATTGAAACCCAAATAACTTATATTTACTATATCCACAATTACCCTACCTCCCCAATTTTCTGCTAGGCATGAGCCAATATTTTTAAAGAAAAGAATGCCTCCATGCTATATATTTTCCTACATGCCTCCCAGAAATAATGTAACTATAGAGTTTTTAGAGGGATAATAGAGATTGTCTTTTGAGAAACCCAAGCAGCATTTTCCACATCAGATTGACAACCACACCATATAAGAACCCGGCCTGTTTGATCAGAAAGAGGTGGAACCCAAACCTCACTAGGCATCCCACTCTGTTGCTGAGCAGTTTCAATGAATATAAAGTATCTCTTTATATCAAATGTTTCTTGTGCTTTTGGCCACTGGTTCTTATCTCTCAGAAGTAAACGGAAAAGTATAATCTCTTTTCTGAATCACAGAATCTGAAATATTTTTAATATATTTTATTGATTTTTTTACAGAGAGTTAGAAACATTAATGAAAGGGAAACATCAATCAGCTGCCTCCTGCACACACCCACACTGGGGATGTGCCTGAAACTAAGGTACACGCCCTTGACCATAATCAAACCTGGGACCTTTCAGCCCATAGGCTGATGCTCTATCCACAAAGCCAAACCGGTTTCGGTAAAATATTTTACATTTTTATAGGTTTCTTCCTTCAAACTTAAGATCTCTCATTTATTATTTTGTTTATTATTTAACAGATCCTCAGTGGTCAAAGTCCCTAGCACATAGTAGTATGTCAACAAATACATGTTGGATGAATGACAGCTTCTTCAAATCACAGATCACATAGAGTGAAAATAAAATTTTATTGCTATGTTTATTATGTTTCTATTTTGTAAATGTGAGCATGGGTCATGTGTAAATCCTTGGATTTTTCTGTGTTCTTTATTCCAGTCATTCCCAATTTATTACAATATAGAATTCAATATTTGAGCATTATCATTATTTCTGAGCTGTGAAATTCAATAAGCATACTTTTTATGCTTCATCAATATCATGATAAAAATTTTAAAAGGACCAATGGGAGAAAAATGAGAAAAAAGACATCCACCCATTATTCTCTCACTAATGAGTATTTGGCATAGTGGTCAGAATCCATCTACTCGTCAATGTTTGTTTTTTCCTTCCAAGTGTGCCACTGTACATATTATATTATAATACATTGAAATGTTTCTAACACTCAGAGATATAATCAAAATAAATAAGTAAAATCAGTTCAGCAAGGCTTGCTATTATCGAATTACTGATGCTTCCTAGTACCCCCTAATAATCCTTTATAATTATTATAATACCTTGTGTTTAATAGTCCATTTCTAAAATTTTTCTGGATATGCTCATTATGCTTAGTTTATATTTCTCAGAATTCATATTTTTGAAAACTGCCATCTGTAGCTCATATTCATTGTTTGATTCTGTTCCTACTCTCCATAATTTCTCTAATGTTTCCCACAACTGTTCCATGATGCAAGAGAGAGAGAAAGATACATATATATATATATATATATATATATATATATATATATATAAACTAAGCTATTAGTTAATTTATGTAAGTTTGATATATATGATAAAATTAAACTTTATAGGTAGGTAACCTCTTCATATATACTTTTAACTATTTCACTCATTTTTTCTCATTAAAACAAGATGCCCCCTGGTTCTCAATTTTCAGACAATTTTCTTTAATGCAGGAAAATAAAGCTTATTTCTATAATTTTGTTTTCTGTAAACACTGTCTCAATTGTGGGTCTCTATTTTTATGACTAAAAAAATTTAAGAACATTCTGTTTCTGCTGGTGTATCAGTCTAAACTCATTGTCAACATCCTTAGAGGTTTAAGTCAGTGTTCTTTATTCGCTTGTATGTTTCTTGCTCCTTCTTTTAAAACACAAACTGATGCCTAGAACCAAACCAGAGAGTGTCAGACCAGCATTGTCACCATTTGTCCACTATCCAGATACCATTGGTATGTACACATAAGGAACTGTTTGACATTGAAACTGGGACTCAAAGCTATCAGACATTGAAATTGGGATTCAATCATTTTTCTTTTGCTCTTGAGGGCTTATTTCTAGCCTACAAGGACGAGGTATTTTTAAAGACAAGTATCAGGTGGGGGGGGGGGGAGCCGATGCAGAGGCAAAGAAGCAATGAACAGACTGTGGTGCTACAGTGGGAAGGCAGGGGAGGTTGCGGGGGAGGGGCCTGTAGGAGATCAACCTAAGGACTTGTATACAGGTGTGTGTGGGCATGGCCAGTGAATACAGGGCAATGGGGTGGGGGGAGGCTGGAGGGGATATGGATGGGGGCATGTTCTGGGGAGTGGGGAGGGCAATAGGGAAAACATATAAATAAGTAAGTAAATAAGTAAATAAATAAATAAATAAAATACAAACTGATAGAATAGTAATCTATAGGGTTATGGTAATGTTTTTGGCTGCTGGTTTTTTTCTTTAAATATTTCTTAGATCTTTTTTGTGGGGAGGAGTGGTGACAAAAGATGTTTATTTAGGTAAGTCCCCTGATAGATTCATACATATAAAAATATATAATCTAAAGTCAGGGCAATAATAATTAGGTTGGCATCACCTCCCCTCCACCCCTGTGACACAGCCTTTCCAGTAGCTCACGGAGTGTGCAAGGCAGGAATCACTTCTTGGCATCTTCTTCCTGAGTTATCAAATCTTCCTCTTTCTGAGCCATCAAGAATATGGCTCTCTCCTTCTGGAAAGCTGCCAGCTCATCCAAACTGAGATCCTTCACCACACAAATGCCCAAGGAATGGGCAGAGCCAATGATGGAGCAGACAACAGAGGACAGGGCATGTCCCATAGGGTGAAGGCATCGTCCTGTGCTGTAACACAAGCAATCTCATACATGTGCTTCAAGGTCACCAGGCCTGCCACCTCCTTCCCTGTCTGCTGGGCCCCCTTTTCAGCCCTAGAAGCTGCGTTCAGGAAGGAGGAAACAGTGGGTTTTCCTATCTTGTTTTCAGATGTCCTGTCAGGCTTCATGTGATCTTGGTCCCTGCCTGGATTTGGGGATTACTAACATCCAACTCCTTTGAATAGAATTGTTTCTTAAAAACAACAGCTTTATTACAATTATAAGTCCTATTCCATTAGATTCCTGATATGACTATGAGTCTATATCTACCTACTTTTATTAAAATTTCAGAACCTAATCAAATTTGCATTATTTTGATTAACAGTCACTGAAGTTTTATATATCAAAATCTTCACATATCTACACCTATTTCCTTTACATCCCCTCTACAATGCTTATTTATGATATACATGCTTCTTTTACAAAATCCAGTTTGTATCTTGTTTGAGAATTCCCTCCTCTGATATTTCAGTTTAAATTGTTTTGATCAGATAGGAATGTTTTGCTAACTACATGTTCTTAGTACTGTAAGAAGTATTTTTAACTTCATATGCACAGCCATCTGTTTACTGCTTATAAATATGTGTTCTTTCAAATTTTAACCTTCAATTGCAAGTGGCGAATATTCCACATATGTTCCCAAATGCTTCTGTTTACTATTTTATTTACTATCAATATCACTAAAAAGACAGTCAACTTTTCTTTATCCATTCATTCTTCATGTATTAGGTAATTTAGCAAATGTGTATCATTGAGTATTTATTTTGTGCCAGACATTGTAATGGATTTAGTTAGTATAATCTTTCCAATATATTTTATAAAGAGCTGAAGGTGAGTAAAAATTAAGGTAAAACTAGTTGATCAAATAATCAAATCTATTTTGTTATCTAATGAAACTCTACCAATCCAACAATAATGTAAATTCTTTAGATATTAGTCACAAAAGTACAAAGAAAAAAGTAGCATCACAATCGTGGAAGCCGGAAAGCATATGAATGAGTGGGAGTATCTAACATAAACAAGCAATATGAATCGCAAAGCTATCAAAGGAAAATTCAGAACCAGCTTAATTGTTTTTCATAGAATCCTGAAAGTCACTAAGGGGCAATCCTGGACATGGATGAGGTACTATACTAAAGAAGATTATCTGAAAATCTGTCCAAGAATCACTCTAGTAATCAAATCCCTTTCTCAACTTTGTTCAACAAGGTGTTTTTTCCTTCCCAATTTTGCAAAAAAAATGAACATTTATTCTGTGGATGAAAAAGTTAAAAAGAATCCTATATAATAAAATTATAATATACAAATTGATCACCACTCCAACACACAAGATGGCTGTCCCCATGTGGTCAAAGATGGCCACTACAAGATGGTCAGCAGGGGAGGGCAGTTGGGAAGGACCAGACCTGCAGGAAAGGACAGTTGTGGGGAACCAGGCCTGAAAGGGAGGGCATTTGGGGGAGATCAGGCCTGCAGGGAATGGCAGTTGGGGGGCCAGCCCTGCAGGGGAGGATAGTTGGGTGGTGAAAGAACCTGTAGGGAAGGAAATTGGGGGGACCAGGCCTTCAGGGGAGGGCAGTTAGGGGCAATTGGGTCAGCAGGAAAGGGAAGTTAGGGGTGACCAGGCTGGCAAGGGAGAGTAGTTAGAGGTAACCAGGCCAGCAGGGGAGTGCAGTTGGGGGCAAGCAATTCTGCAAGGGAGCAGTTTGCCATACATCTGGCTGGCAGGGGAGTGGTTAAGAGGTGGTCAGGCTGGCAGGCAGAAGCAGTTAGGGGCAATCCGGCAGGCAGGCAGGTGAGTGGTTGGAAGCCAGCAGCCTTGGATTGTGAGAGGGATCCCAGATTGGAGAGGATGGAGACTAGGCTGAGAGACACACCCCACCCTGTGCACAAATTTCATGCACCAAACCTCTAGTAAATAATAATACAGTGTCATTATAAGCAAACTAGGCGCCATACTTCAGCCTGAGGAAAAAATTGAGCATCCATATTAAGAATGTTGACATATACTTAGCACCCCTCTTTTGCTGAGTTCCATGGATTACCAAAGTACTGGAGCCAGGTCTTAACTTTCCAAGAAAAATATTGAGGGGGTTTTCTTTCGGGAATCTTAGCCTTAGAAAAGAGAAAAAGAGGAAAGAGAGACAGGGAGAGAGAGAGAGAGAGAAAGAGAGAGAGAGAGAGAGAGAGAGAGAGAGAGAGAGAGAGAAGGAGGCCTATGATAGCATTATCTCAACTAGAATATCCAGTAAGATTACCCAATAATAAAGTTCATATCTGCAATTTCCACTCACATGCTCAAAACTTTCACAAGGTTTATAGTGCTATAGTCTCAAACACGAACAAACAACAAAAGATAACTACAAATATTGAAAAATTACTAATATGATAGATGCTGACCAAAACAAACAAAAAGAAAGAAAACATTTGAAGAAAATCAGTTCAAAAAGGAAAGAAAATAAAATCCACAAGGGAGATAAGAGAAGACACAGAAACTGTGAAACAAGAAAATACTTTCTTGGCAAAGAAACATTCAGATAATTTAAAGAGCTGTTTCAGACATTAACATTTTGGTGTCAGAGTTGCCAAGTCAATAATAAGCCCTAGCTGGTTTAGCTCAGTGGATAGAGTGTTGGCCCACAGATTGAAGGATCCCAGGTTTGATTCTGGTCAAAGGCATGTACCTCAATTGCAGGTTTGATCCCCATGTGGGAGACAACCAATCAATGTCTCTCTCCCACACTGATATTTCTCTATGTCTTTTCCCCTCTACTCTTTCTAAAAATCAATGGAAAAATATCCTTGAGTGAGGATTGACACAAAAATAAAATAAATAAAAATACATTTCTTTAAAAAGAAAGAAAATTCAACAATAAGTGTTGGAAGAAAATGCTAAAGATGTATCTTAGATACTGTTACAAAGAAACAAGAAAAGGCTGAGACCGGTTTGGCTCAGTGGATAGAGCGTTGGCCTGCGGACTGAAAGGTCCCAGGTTCGATTCCGGTTGGGGGCATGTACCTTGGTTGCGGGCACATCTCCAGTGTGGGGTGTGCAGGAGGCGGCTGATCGATGTCTCTCTCTCATCGATGTTTCTGACTTTCTATCCCTCTCTCTTCTTCTCTGTGAAAAATCAATAAAATATATTAAAAAAAAAAGAAAGAAACAAGAAAAGGAATTACAGGAGAGAAAAGAGCAAACATTAGTGTGCCATTCCAAAAGTTGCAAGTAATATCAAAATAACTGGATTACTGGATAGAAGAAAAAAAAAGTAAAGGGATGCACTCATATTCATAGTGATAATTTCCCTCAATGCTGGGGCATAAGACCCAAATCAAAGGTGCTCACCAATTGTTCTGCTCAAGTTAAACAGACATTCACTAAAGAATTTCAGAAAACTGGGGAGAAAGAGAGCCTACTAAAAGACCCTAGAAAAAAAAAGTAAGTCCTATGTAAAAGGTCAGAAATAATAATGTCATTACTTCTCCATAATAATGGAAATAATTTCTGAAATAAAGTCCTAACTAAGATTCTATAGTGACCCAACTTATCAATTAAGAGCATCTGGAGAATAGAGATACTTTAATAGGTACAAAAACTTACCTGTAAGTATCTTTTCTCAAAAAGAGTAAGAAAACTATATTGGAAACAAAAGTGTCAATTGCTAAATAGCTCAGAATATTTATTCAGGAAAAGTAAATATGAAAGATATCTTTCCATTTTCTTCCATCTAGCTTTTGGTGGTGTTGTGTGTGTGTGTGTGTGTGTGTGTGTGTGTGTGTGTGTGTGTGTGTGTTTATTTTATGTTTTATTTCACAAATAATTGAAGTTAAAACAGTATTAATGTAAGCTGTCAGCTTAAGTTTTTTGTGTCTTTTTCTATTTATCTTTTTAGTAAATTTGTTTTCACTTCAGTAAGTACATTTAAATAAAACTATTTAAATAAATACAGATCCCCCATAGTCCTCAAAGTTCACATAAATTAGAAAATTTCTTTAATGATTTTATTTTTTTGTAACAGAATCTTACTAAGCAGCTTCCAAAGTTTCTAAAAGAGGTTTTCACCCAAACACTATGTAGCCAGTGAGTAAACTATAGAACAGATTAGTAAAATGGAAAGTAAAGTTTTGTTAGAATTCTCAAACTGTTTATATGCAGTACATGATGTTACAAAGAAACACTTATTTAACCACAAAATGCTATAATTATGAGTCTCCTTTATTTATTTATTTATTTATATAAAAATTAATTTTTTCATAGTTGATATCAGACCTAGAAGTGGAGAATATTATGAAAGAGAATTCTCTTTGGATTTTCAGGATAAGGCCAATTAGAGCAGTGAATTTGCTTATCTTTCCCCACCTCGAGCATATAGGTAGCATCTAGAACAGTGCCTAACAAGTTACACACACAGTCTATACATATGAATAGATGACATAATGGATAAATGAATGAAGGATAAGAGTGATGAAAGCGTCCTCAGGGTGAAGTAGAGGAGAGAGTCAAGGATAATAGTTTTATTCACATATAAGGATGAGATGATTCTAAAAGAGACATTTTTATGAAGATTTAATTCATATGCTACCTGATGCACCAAAATTTCCTAAGAGATGACATGGGTAATAAGTACTCAGCAAAAAGTTTCTA
This sequence comes from Lasiurus borealis, assembly GCA_004026805.1. Lineage (NCBI taxonomy): Eukaryota > Metazoa > Chordata > Mammalia > Chiroptera > Vespertilionidae > Lasiurus > Lasiurus borealis. The sequence continues at coordinate 199,263 of PVJN01000289.1, read as the reverse complement.
TTAAATTAGAGACATGCATATATGAAAACTGAGCAAGCAAGGAAGCAAAATTAATTCGAGAAGGAAAATAAAAGTGAAGAAAATGGGAAAGATCAAAAGGCTAAGCACTTATTCTCTACAATGCTCCCAAACTAAAACAAACAAACCCAAAAAACTAATAATGAAAGCCATTATCTGAAGACACTGCTAAAAGAAATAGAAGCAATTAGTGCTGAGAAAATTTCAGTGGAATGATGTCTTTCAAAACCTATATGAATATTTGACTCTTTTACTATGCACAAGTATAACCAATAAAAGTAAAAACTAATAAACAAATAACTAAAAGAGGATTGAGGTCGAAACTGGTTTGGCTCAGTGGATAGAGTGTCAATGAAAGGTCCCAGGTTTGATTTCGGTTAAGGACATGTACCTTGGTTGCGGGCACATCCCCAGTAGGGGACGTGCAAGAGGCAGCTGATCGATGTCTCTATCTCATCCATGTTTCTAACTTTCTATTCCTCTCCCTTCCTCTCTGTAAAAAATCAAACATATATATATATGAGGATTGAGAGATTTGAGGATGCCCTCTGTTTGCCAGGCAAATGCTCCCACCCATTTATTATCCCACCCTAGTACCTACAATCATCTTCCTTTGGTACCAACACTACTAGTTATCTTTTCTTCCTGAGGTTAACAACTTGATTCTTTCAATCTTCTCACGACTATAAAACTTCAGTATTGTCTCATTAGAAATTGAAGGGGTAGTTCTTTATAATTTTGAAAATTTCTTATATTTGTGAGGAATATGTGCTTTTTAGTCATTGAATCTTTTTTTTAATATCCTTTCTCACAGTCTCTCTCTCTCTCTCTCTCTCTCTCTCTCTCTCTCTCTCTCTCTCTCTTTATTATGCTGCTTAGGATTGTCATTAACTTTTTAAGCATAGCATTCTTTCTGGATTTCATCCTGAATTATTTGTGTGTACAGTCTAGGAACTCTGTTTCCATTTAAATTTGTTTTGCATCAAGACAAGCTTCCTTCAAAATGTAGTAATTGTGCTTAGCCCTTTGTTCTCTACTCTTATTTTCCTTCTGGAATTAATTTTGCTCTTTTGTTTAGTTTTCATATATGCATGTCTTTAATTCAAGATAAACGCTGCCTACGGTTTATCACCTAAGTTAATCAGAAATAAAGTATAGTACCTATATTTCATATGATTGAAATGAACAAGATGTTGCTCATAACTTCTGGGGTTTAAGATTTCAAATCCCTCCTCTGTGTGTTTTTCTTTCAAATAGGATATATGGATGCTACATTAAGATTATTGTGAAATCTATCATTCTTACATTAATTTCTCTATGTCCAGAGTTGCTAAGAGTCTAGTCTCACTATTTTTTTTAATAGTGAGACTGGTGTTCATTTTTTTCCTACCCTGAAAATCTCCTTCTAACTCACTCAGTAATTATATAATAATCTGGTAATATTCAAATTATGTAGACACTTTTCAACCCTAATCTTCACTTGACTTGACTTCTCTGTGGCATTTGATACTAGTAACCATCCCCTTTTACTTTAAATTCTCTTTTAATAATTTCTAGGACATTGTTTCTTTTCCTGCCACTAGAATTCTTTATTCTAAGTATCTTTGCTAGCTCTTTTCCTATTTTATTTACCCCTCTCAAATTTATATTTAAAGGAAATTAATTAGTAGAAATATTTTAATATCGCTATTCGCCCTTTCTCTATGATAAAAGTGTCAACCCAATGACAGATGGGAACAAATGAGTGATATTGGTGCCAGTGAGAGATTTATATGTATCACACATGTATGAGTCAACTTAGCCTTTTGTAGGTATAGCGTAAACTTGCTTAATTAGACCTGCTTGTTGATTTAACTAAACTTTTTCCAGCCTAGTAAATCACCCCAACTTCTCTTTCAGGTAATTGTCAGCAAAACAGTAGTAAATATCAACAAAAAGCAGATTATTATTGTATATCATGTAGCAGTGTTTGAGTATATTCTGTGCAATAAGAAAATTTTCAAGTTTCACCATTTCTTACTTCTTTTCAATTGGGTCAAGTTTCTAAGCTTTCTAAATCTCTGTTTTCCAGCTAATGAAAAAAATAAAATAGGATTCTACCAAGTCTCCTATCTAACTACTCCAGGACTTCTGTGAGGATCAAATGAGATGCGGCATGAGAAAACACTTCACAGACATTTGATTAAATTGTAAAATGTTGCACCTGGCTATAAAGCAGATCATGTTCCTGGGCTGAAGAAACATCAAGGAGGCTAGTCACTAGGGAGAGGAAGCTGGGTTAGTGCTATATGACATCATTACCTGGTACTCACAGCAACTATTTCCAGGCTGAGCTGGGCTCTGAGCCGAATTTTGGGCCTCAACAGCATTGGCTGTGATTTGGTGAGCTATTGCTCTGAGGTGGTGGTGGGGCCTGTGACCCATATAGGGGAAGCCGAATGTTGCTTTGTGGTGCCAGGTCCAAATGGCCAGTGATCATCATAGCAACTGCTGCATTGAGTATCTTACCCCTGGTGCTCAGTGTGTGTCACAGTGACCAGTTGGATGAACACTTAGCATATTAGCCTTTTATACAGAGAGATTTATTTATTTATTTACTAGAGGCCTGGGGCATGAAAATTCATGCACTGAAGTGGGGGTTCCTCAGCCCTGCCTGTCTCCTCTCACAGTCTGGAAGTCCTCATGGGTGGGAGGCAAACTGGTGATCAGGGGAAGGCAAAGCCCCATTATACCTCTGCTGCTGCCACTGCCAGCAGTGCAAGCCTCAGCTTCAGCTGGCCCTTGTTACCTGAGCCTCAGGTAACCCTGGGTAGCTGGGAAGCCACCATCTGAGGCTTGCCTGCACCTCGAGTTAGCCTGGGGTGGCTAGGCACTGAAGGGACTGGGAATTCTGGGGAAGGCCTAGCCTTGCTGCATGTCTGCTGCCCCGGTAGATCTGAGGGCATTGGGCACTGCCATCTTGTGGCTGTGGGCACCATAATTTTTAGGCATGGCAGTAAATTAGCATATTCCCTCCTTATTGGCTGTGGGTGCCAACATTTTTGTGATGGCATGAGGGACAATTAGCATATTACCTCTTTATTAGATAGGATTTATTTATTTACTTATTTATTTACTAGAGCCAAATGCATGAAATTTGTGCAAGTATAGGCCTTTCTACCCCTGGCTACTGGTGCTAGTTTCCCTCTGGAACCCAGGACCTGGCCTTCCCTTGCAGCCCCAGCTTAATCTGGAAGGTCATTTGGTCTAATTAGCATATTATGCTTCAATTATTATAGATTCATTTATTTATTGATAAATATGCTAAGTGGTCTCATCTATTTCAATAGCTCCAATGCCACATAAATTTTATTTACCCTCCTTTCTGTATTTCAAGGTCAAGAGTTTCTCATGACCCCAGGAGGTGAGAATTTGGCTGTCCCACAGCATCCTCATTCTCAATTACTCATTTTAAAAAATTCCTCCTCTTTCTAAGCCCTTTATCCTATTACAGAAATCCCTAGAGATGGGAGTCACTCTGACCATTTATTTTTCCTCACATCTCTCTTTACAGAGTTCCTACATCCTATTAAGACTTACTCTTGTCTTTTCTCTATATCTACTCCTTTACATTCTTACCACTGATGCTTTAAGGCAATTATCAGCCAACTCATTAGTCAACAGAGTCAAATATCAATAGTACAATGATTGAAATTTCTTTTGAGAGCCAAATTTTTTAAACTTAAACTTCTGCTAACACCACTTTTTCAAAATAGACCCACCGAGGCCATGGTATTTTGTGGAAGAGCCACACTCAAGCGGTCAAAGGGCTATATGTGGCTCTGAGCTATGGTTTGCCAACCCCTGCTTTAAGGTTTTGTTGTAACAGAGACTTACAATTGGCATCCTAGCTCTACACCAATTAGAGGAGTAATGAAGCAATTTATTTAATATCTTTAAGTTTCAGTTTTTTTCATCTGTAAAATGCAAATAAAAATAATATCTTAGCCATAGAATAAAGTATTAACTAATATAATATATGTAAATGTTTTTAGTTCATTTCTGACACTAACCCTACTTGTATTCTTAAGGAGAGAGAAGACTAGCAACCATCTTTGTAAAGTAAAAAAGAAGAGGAAAAAGACAAGGAAAGGAAGAAAATTAGGGTGAGCTAGAATTGGCTGTAAACTCAAAGTTTGTAAAACATCTGATTACGTTCCTCCATTAAAAACTTGAGGCTCTGACCAGGATTTTTTTTTCTCACCTTGACTGGTGATGTTTATTATTTATTTTCCTCTCTTTGAGAAAACTTTATAAAGGATACTTTTGTTTTGCAGGTAGTTTTCCTTGAGCAATAGTTTTAAATAGCACTGGAATAACTTTTATAACAGTTGCATTTCTACAGATTAGAATAGAATGGGAATTTCTGTCAAACAAATCATATTTTCGCATTGACTTCTAATTTAATTCAGGGATGTGTTCCCCACCTTGCTGAAGACAATGTGCAGTGGAAGATGCCAAGATTGCAGCTTCAGCTATCATCAGCACAAATCAGGAAGAATCAGCGATTCAAGCATCAGCTCTTCACATAACATTCTTTTCTCTCTCCCTCTTTCTTTCTTTCTTTTTTTTTTTTTTTGCAGTATGCAACAGATGTGAACAGCAGGGAAACATCTTTTATGTCTCTAGCAGAATTCCATTAATTTAAGTCTTCAGAAACCATTCCAACTTCATCATTGGTATTCTAATTCTTTTTGGCAAGTATCTATAATGTGCATTGCCAAATATTGAGAATATACAGGTATATATCCCACCAAAATGTATATGCTGTGGAAAGTTACATCTTTAAACTCCTTCACTGTAAAAAAATCAATTTAGACATAGGCAAATCAATATTCATGAAAATTTATATTGCTCTAAATATTTGATTTATTTTGATTGTGGATAAAAAGACAACTTTTTATAATTCAAATTTACAGTGCATTTTCATGTTAATTATCTATTGAAGGGGAAAGAATGCCAAGAAGTACATACTCTAAATCTGTTCATGTACATGTCAGTTTGGCTTAATTTTTCTCAGTTCAGTGCTTTAATTGAAATGAATTCATCTTTCCAAAAATATTAATAGAAAGAGCTACTATAGAATTAACAAAATGTTTGAAAGCTCTATAAAAGTTTAGCAATCCCAGGAATATTTGAAATTATTCTAAAAAAAAAAAAAAAGAAAGAAAAAGAGTAGAAATATTGAATGTCTGCCCACACATCAGCATATGGCTCGCTCCAGTGTCTCAAATCATAGGAAGTTTATAATTTTACCCCCACCGCTTCAGTTAATGCCTGTAATAGAAATGGATATTAAAAATCTATTCTCATTTATTGTAATATGAATGCAAGCAGAGAAAACAGTAAAAATCTGCAGTGTCTGCACATTTCCTAGCACTCTGGTTTGTGAGAGTAGGAATTATTTATGGACACTCTGGCACATCTCTAAAATTAAAAGGGCTACAAGTCTTTCTTCATTGTGAACTGCAGGTTTTAAAATGTCCTAGAGAGATTTCCATGAATTAACCTTCTTAAAGTTGTAGAGAGAAAAGCCTGCCTTTACATGGATTAAAAAGGGCTTAGATGTGTGATGTTGGCATAATGTCTTTTACTATGCACTTCTTTATATTAATTTATTAAAAAGAAGTAGAGGTAGTTAGTAGAAAAGATTTGAAACAAAAAGACTTCAGTATTCCAAGATCCCTAAAATCTTGAATTTATGCCTATAGGTCTGTGTTATTTCTACTCCACATACACAGACACATACAAAAACGGAAAGTAACAAGGTTTTCAAAAAATAGGCTAAAATTTAAAAAAATATGCTGGAGATAGTCAAGTTTATATATTTTTATAATCATGGTGTATGTTCTATAGCCTACTGGAATAAAAAGTAGTTAAATGTACATTCATATTCTGCTTTTCACTGACTATAGGTAAATTTCTATATTCTCATACCAATTACCAGTGGTATTCCCTCATTTCTTTTTCATATCAAACTCTATGTCTATATAATATTATCCAAAATAAATCTGCCTAATCTCCTGTTCTCAGGGACAGAGCCAGGTGTTTCCATTAAGGAAGGTAAAGGGAAAGCAAACAAGCCGGTGAGCCTTCCACTTTAATTCATACAGTTTAATATTTGTATACCAACATAATTTTCATAGGGAATAAACTAGCTATCTGTGTAAAACAAGATATGAAAAAATGGAACAGGTAAGTTAAATATTTCACAGTACTAGAAAGTATATAAATAGCTGGGAAGGTGCAACAGTCTTGCCAAAGAATGAGATTCTTTTTCTCCTGATGATAAAAACCCATGTAGACTGCCAATAAACTTAGAGGTATCTAAAGAAGGGTGCAGAGGTGAGCAAGCATCGATATAATTAAAATGTTAGTTTTCCATGATCCTTGACAAAGAGTAACTACACTCATTATAAATATCAACTTTCAGGTGAAGTTCCATGATATAGTATTAGAATAAAAGGGAAATTTGCCAATTACAACATCTTTCACTTACCTATATTTTATATTGATAGTATAGGCTATATGCAAGAGAGGTATGAAATACAGATTTAAATTCTTTCAATACAGTCTAAATAAATAAATAAAACAAAGACTTGGAAGAGTAACAAAAATATAGTCCAAAACATTTTTGGCACTTTTGCTTTTTCTACTTCTTTTCCTCTTTTCACAATTAATCCACACAAAAAAATTATATGTAAAAATATAAGGTATTTACTGCCTCCTTATAGTTGTTATCCCAAATGGCCCTAGGTCAAACTGGCAACATATATAGACAGCTATCTAAACAGATTTCTGTTGTAGTCTCTGTAGTTATACCACAAAGAAAACTCTTTATGGTAGTATTCCAATAAAATATTATTTGAAGAGCAACATAGCCTCAGTGTGTGATCTTAAAATAGAATTTACCTGTCTTGAAGGCAATTTATATAGCCACATTGTCCATCTTTTCCCCCATATGTAATCAGGTATCTATTTAATAAGGACAATAGAAATATTTAGAAATTAGGGGCCTAGTGCATGAATTTGTGCACCTTGAAAGGAACTGTGGGTCATGAGTTTGCTGTAGGCACAGGGACGGGTCTCAGCTCATCCTCCATGTCCCTGTCCGGCCCCTCCTACTGTAGGTCCTGGTCCCATCTGTCAGTAGCCCCACTCCCATGCACGGACAGTGCCACCCTGCTCACACCCACTGAAGGTGTGGAGCGATTGGGGCTAGAGCCAGCAGTGGATGTGAGCTGGCACCAAAGAGTACAAGTGGTAGCTACTGCCATAATCACCCCTCAGGAACAGGGGGAGCTGGAGAAGGCCTGAGGGGCAATCAGGGCCACAGCTATAGCTTGCGCCTGCTGTCAGCACTGAGCAATTAGGGCCAGCATCAGATGCCGGCAGTGGGTGAAAATAGGGACTCAATGCTGAGTGGGTGTGAGTGCTGGGTGGGACCGCAGTGTGCGGGAGCAAATAATTTTCATTAACCATCAGAGGCTCACCTAATGACAGTGACCAGTGCCCTGCCTTGGTATGGTGCCCTCTCTCACCTGCTCCATCATCCTACCATAGCCAATGTCTATGTTCTGCACATGCCCCCCTGGTGGTTAGTATATATCATAGTGACTGGTTGTTCAGTTGTTCTGCCATTTGGTCTATTTACATATTAGCCTTTTATTATATGTATAGGATTAGTTTTATACATCAAATAAATAAATTACATTGTTAGATATGTACAATAAATTTGAAACAGAAATATATATATACACATATATAATGCACAAATGAACATTTATTTGAAGAGGGTTTAATATCATATTTGACATTTGCAAATTAAAGTAAACACAGCAGTATCAGTGTCTTTGCCTCTAGAATGAGTATATTGGATTTGATAGCTCATAGTACAATTTCAGCTTTATCTTTCTATAATTCTCTGATTATACACTTTTGAAATGCAAAACAAGTTTATAAGCAAAGATTAATAATAAGCAAAGCTTAGTCATGATAATTTGCAGTTAATCTTCTGAAAACAAAGTTCCAGGAGATATAGTCACAATTGGACATTTAAGCTATTTACTCTGTTCTATTAATTTCAGCAGTTACTGCCAAAAAGCCAACCCTTACTGAGCAGTGGTTCCACTTCCCATCTGGAGTCCAGAGTTCCACTTTCTTTCCACAGACACTTGTATTGTGGGTATCCAATGTTTCCTATGGAAAAACCACAAATTCTAGTTTTGTTACATAATTTATATGTATACCCTTATTATTATGAAATTCATTTGCTAAGCTAGTTCCTTTCTGAAGAGTCTATATTTTTTTGTTGTCTTGGCATTGATGCTATGTCAACTTGAAGTTATTTTTTTTTAAGTCACAATGAAACAAGTAGCTCCATGTAAATGCATTCATACATGGAGCTAACCAAAAATTTCAAATAAAAAATCAAAAGCAATACAATCAGACTCAGTCATTCAAAAAAGGAGCTGAAAATAATGATGACGTTTCTCTTATTTTCATCCTTGCTCTGTTTTGGTCATTACTGCTTCCTCTGCTCAATGAGTTTAATAGAATCAAATATGGCAAGGATATGATTTGTGTAAGCTTCTCTCTGTCTCTCAATAAATGAAAACCTGTGACAAGCAAAATGTTGTAAAAAATAGAAACATAGTCAGAATAATATAAAGTATTATAAAATCCAAAGTTGGAAAAATTATAAAACGAATTATGTTGGATATTCCTGGAGTTGTGGGTCTTTAGAAATGTCAGTAGACAAAACAGTGATAAAAATTTCCTTCATGGGAGATAAATTTTTAGTAATGTAAAAGTATACTAACAAATATTCAATAAATATTCACAGAATCAGGCATCAAACTGTCATCTGTAGTAAAAATCTATACAACATACACTGTAATTGATGTAATTTTCAGATGATGTCACCACCCGTCAATAAAAATGTGGAAGCAAACCAGATAACATTATAGAGTCTATAAGAAATCTTTCTTAGATAGCTTTGGTAATTTTCATAGCTCTTTGCAATAACTGGAAATATCATTGATACAAATTACTTAATTAGAAGTAACTCATTCACAAAAGGCAAGAAGCACTGACAAACAGAGGATTAGAATTAAGGAAGTGTCATGAGAAACTCATGCTGAAAACATAGATTAGGCTAGAAAAACAGTTTTTGTTTTAATGTTCCCCAAATTCTTTGGTCTAAAATGAATATACTACTCTTTGCATGCCTTAGGATTTGAGTTTGGCCTGTGTCTGCACCTCAGATTGAGTAATGGAATGAGAGTTGTTAGAGTAGTTGAAGGTGGAGTGGATGACTGATGAGGCAATTTGCCCTTTCTATATCCACAGCACCTCTCTTGGATCTAACCTTCTATCCTGAAAAGAAAGGCACCAGAATCTCTGAAATGTAACATTTTCTAAATAAAACAATCTGAGAAACCCAATTATCATCTCATTCACTCATACTTTCTCTCCATCTACCTCTCTCTTCGTTACAGTAACCAAAATCAAAAGTTTAGTTATAATCTCAACAGAACAGCAGGTCTCTAATTGTATCAAATTGCCATTAATATTTATGAAGCAGATTTTTTTCAAATTTCCATCCAGCTTATGCAAACAACAACAACAACAACAACAACAACAGCAACAAAAAGTGGTCTACACTTTTAAATGATAAAATTCTGTATTGTGCTAAAATTCAGAGGCACACAAAGCAGCATAAGAGAACATTTGTGGTCAAATAGTTTGCAGGATGAATATAATTTGCCTCAGGTGAAACGAATAAATATCCATGAGATCCTTGTCAATCTTTCTTTTAACTCGGTCTCTGACAAATGCAGATAGCATCCTGTGAGCATGCTCATTTTCCATGTGACCTGGTCAGATACTTGGTAATGGCACTGGTTGACATTTCTTAGGGAAAAATCTAACAACTTAACTTTAATTGCGTGCAGTGCAAGATAGCCACCAACAGAATTTTATTTTTTTAAAGACTTCCCAGGATGGGAGAAATGTTCATGGACCTGACAAGCATAGTGATTGCTTTTCCTCTGGGTACTAAAAGCAGCTACATTTATCTCGCTTTTGCCTGTAGTTCCTAAATGCAAAAGAAAAGCAATTATCACATGAAATATGTGCCTAAGGTACTCTTCCCGAGTTAGTCAGTAGGCATCTATTTTCTTTTCATTTCAGGATCTTTAGGAAGGAGAAAAAAAATCCACGCTATATAAGTCCCCAATAAAATATTTGTGCAACTTGGAGGGTTACTTTTTAATCTGTTTTATTGATTCCAATCTAGACAGAAGTCAGTTTTTCTCTAATTATAGCAAGAGAGATTCCCCCAAGTCTCTTATTTTAAAAACTAGAGGCTTATAAACAGGAAAAGTTCTCACAGTCACCTTCTAGCAGTTTTTTCATTTTATTTATTTATTTTTAATATTTGAATCTTTAATGTAAAACAAGCATTTGAGACAGGTCATTTCCTGATGAGGTATATCTAAACATCCTTATATTTTTTTAAATTGTATTTATTACTTATAGATCTTTCATAGATGTTTTTTTCTTTGATTTAAGTATGATACTTAACTTAGTGTATCATTATTTCCTAAATACTATTCATAAATAATACAAACAAAAATGAAAACAATTAAGACTTAGATTTTGGATATTCTGTAATAAACCTAAGACTGAGAATAAAATAGATTATCTCAGGTTGAGAATAAAAAGAATACCTCAAATATTTTGGGAGTAAAAGTAATTAGTTTGATTAAACGATAAAATATTCAATTTCACTTTGGCATAATCTATCAATGACTCAATTTTTCACTCATATGTTTGAATAGACACTCTATTGGATCTGCTATAGATTTGTAATCACAGCATCAAACACAGGTCAGGCAAAAGAGTCCTCAATAAATATTGTTTAATGAGTAAATTTAAAAGTTAATTAACTTTTGAGGTATATACCAATATTTATCCTAATATCCATACATACTCAAATACAAACCTCAAGAACTCACTAAATGCAGAAAACTTAATGATACATGAGATAGAAACTACCTTATCTGTCATGGGATTTAAACATTCTGTGAAGGTAAAAATTTATAAGCACCATTTTTTTTAAGACAAAATATTTCAACTTTTGATAAATTCAATTAAAGCAAAAATGAGGAAAGGGAAATGATTGGATATTTGCTTCAAGTTATGGATAGTCTTACTAAGAAAGCGACTAAGCAGAAATTACAAGGAAAAGAAGGAGCTAGCCATTGTATGAACTGACAGGAAGAAAGGGGAGAGGAAAAGAGGAAGGAATACTTAATCTTGAAATATTCTTTCCCTAGAATTACATTTCCCCAGAAATATTATTACTATGAAAAGGTCACAAGCAGAAAACTAGAAAGGAATCAAAAATGGAAAGGTAAAAAAATAATAATAATAAAATAAAAAGCCCTGGCTTTCACCAATAAAAATACATTCAAGTCTGAAAATTAAAGATGAATAAATGGTACATAAGTCCCAAGAAAATATGCAAATACATTTTTAAACATATTGAATATCACTACTAGGGAAAAAAAAAAAAGAACACATTAGTATTTAGTCCCTTAATAATAAGGATAGCCAGATTTAACTAATTTCTTAGGTTGATGTGGTAAATTTGCTAAGAACAAATTTCTGGATTTCCACAGGGCAATCAAAATCCTGCAGTGCCATCCTTGTACATAATATGTTATGGAATAATAAAGGTATATATATATATATATATATATATATATATATATATATATATATAATGTATAACTGGCAATGGTTAATAATGCCAAATTAAGAGGTTTACTCCAATAATATGCTATAGAAGTCTGCCACCCTATTTCAAGGATTAGATAAGAAACCCAAATGATGATACAGGCATTATTGATAGGGCATCTAAAATTTCTGGGAGGAAATAGAGCATTACTAGCTGGTTAGAATTTCCTTAAAAAGACATCTTCCTATGATTTTTATCTTTTGATCCCAAGATTTTTACTTGGAGGTATACAGAATACTTTCAATCTTTCTTCCATGTGACATCACTTCAAACACCAGAAGTAAAATATATTCACATTCAGTCTTTTTCAAGTCAATCATCTCTTCTATCTTCTGCTCTTACTCTTATCCCTGACAATCTTGGTTAAATTTCTCCACACATTTCAATTTAACTATATACAAGTTAAAGTGTGGTTCTAAATAGTGAGCTCAGTATGCCCATCTCAAGGATAAAATGGGCTGCTTACAGATATGTCAGCTCTCTAATATTTGATACTTTAAGGTAGATGATGACTGGGAGCTCAGTCAAGCAGAGGAATCTCATTGAATTTACTCTGCGGTCTTTAAGGCCTTTAGCATGTTAAATTACACCATCTATCAACAATGGTTAAGTTACATACATTTTATGTGAACACATTGATCTAATCCTATAACTAAAAGGCTAATATGTAAATCGATGGAACAGTAGAATAACTGGTTGCTATGACACACACTGACCACCAGGGGGCAGACACTCAACACAGGAGCTACCCCCCTGGTGGTCAGTGTGTTCCTACAGGGAGAACACCACTCAGCCAGAAGCCCTGAGCTGGGCTCCTGGCTGGTGAGTGTAGTGGTGGTGGGATCCTCTCCTGCCCCTGCAGCAGCACTAAGGATGTTCCACTACCGACTTAGTCCTCACAGGAAGCAGGCCTAAGCTGTCAGTCCGGCAACCCCAGAGGGCTCCCAGACTGCAAAAGGGCACTGGCCAGGCTGAGGGATCCCCCCCACCCCCCGTGAGTGCCCGATTTGGTACACTGGGCCTCTAGTTATTGAATAACGTTTTACCAATGATTTTGGCAAACAAGTGGTATTGTGGATCCGGAAGTGTAGAAAAAAACAGTAAAGGAAAATTAGATTACAGTATATAAAGAAATAGCTCCTAATTGAAAAGTTATACCAGTTATCTGTTATATTATAGCCTTTCTCATTGAAGATGTTTTATTTTTAATTTGTAAAAAGCAGCTTCCTGCATAGTATATCTGTGATTTGTGTTTATGCTTTATCTCTATCAAAGTATTTATACCAGTTCATTGATTGGGAAGACTAAACACGGCTTATGGGTGTGGCGGTGCAACTTAAAAAAAGTTACTGAGCTATTTCTGTGCAAGCTGAAATAATAGATTTTTAATGGTGTTTGTCACCATTAAATGCAGCTTTGACAACTTTTCAAAAATATATTAACATTGACAAAATGTGATTTTTATATAGAAATAAATCATATATCTTGAGCTTAATCTCTTGTTACCCTTTAATTTCTCCATCTTTGAACTATATTTTGATGCTGTTGTCATACTCTTTCGCTATAGTTTTGCAATTATAGCTTATCCATCATTGTGAAGGAATATAGATATGAATGTCAAGATGACGACATGAATAATTGATTGAATGAATACAGTGAGTATTTGGTCAGCACTAGGGTCCTGTGAGAGATGAAGGTCAAGAAAAACAGAGCCTTGGAATTTCACTAAGCAATACTTAAAAATTAGTTATAGTCATTTAAATTTTGTAATAGTTGACTGACACTCTTAGAAGTGGATTTAAGGGTGCCAGTCAGAAGCAGGAGCTCAAAAAGTGGGAACAGGTAGATACATAATTATTATCCAGTACATGTTTAGCACACACTCAGAACCACGGTTATTACAAACTCCTGAATTCCTGAGAAAAATAAGGAAAGATTCTAATAATCATCTTAAGAATTACAAAAAATTGCACAGTATTTGAGAATGATTGTGATTATTAAGTTGTCCTCATCATAACAATAATTGAGAATAGCAGCTTGATAATAATGCAGTTTGTGAATTTGAAAGCCAAATATATACCTTGCATTTTACATATGTAATTGCTTTTATTCAAATAAATACCTGAAGACAGGCATCTTAATCCCTGTTTTTAAGGAATGCAAAGTTGGTAGTATTTAACATTAATATTAGTTGAAAATGCACGACACACACTAAAATGCTTCCCAATGTAAAAATTACCCATTGTTAACTAAAGGATGTATGTGAAATTTGCTTTGGTATTTTTCCATCATTTCTAAATTTTTGATATATATTATTCCATATTTCTTTCTAGGTCTGAAAATTTTATGTTTCTTGTAAATTAATTCAGATATATGCATGTTTGTGCATATATACATAAAGTTTATGTATAATTAAGCCTGATGCACAAAGATTCGTGCTAGAATGGGCTTCCTTTCCCTGGCTGGCAGAACTGCCTTTCTATTCTGGCCCATCCCTTTCCACTCAAGCCCTGAATCCCTGCCTTCCCAGGCTGCCCAGATGCCCTGAGAGACCAGGGGTAGGGCAGAATGCCTGTGTTGTTGCCATAGCAATGATGCAAGTGTCTTGCCCACCATCACTTGGTGCCTGTCTATGCAAATTAACCGCCATCTTTGTTGTGTTAATTTGAATATCACTCCTGATTGGCTGGTGATGTAGAGGAGATACAGTCAATTTACATGTTTGTGTATTATTAGGTATGATACATATATAAACTTTTTCAGACTTTTTTTTAACACAAATTTCATATTTTTATTAAAAAGAAGAATGAAACAATCAGCAACATATGTATATTTCTCTATATTTTTTTATTTTATTTTTGTAGAACAATTTCTTAAGAGTGTTGGTTGGGTCACAAAATCTGGAAAAATTTTATGGATAAAAATTGCCTTTTAAAAAATTGTCCAGATATATACTCTAAAAAAAAACTATATTGGAGTACCTATTTCTCCACACCCTTTCCAAAAATAAACATCATTAAACTTTATCAATTTTGTTACTTAATCAGAAAAAGAACAGTGACAACCATTATTGTTTATAATTACTTTTCAGAGAAATAATTCTTATTGTCTAAAGTCAGCAGGCAGGTATGCAAACCTCAGTCCACTGGTCTGGTTCAATTTATTGATTAGAAAATAAGTAGATTAGATTTGTCCTATTGAACTGACATTGATATTTCAGCAACAGCATGCTTCTCAAATAGCAGTGAATAATTAAATTAGGAACAGTTTGACTTTATACCTCAGAACCTTTTAGTATGAATTACATTTACTTCCTTTCTAGAGGGTTAGGTGTAGGTCTTAAATGATAAGGTAGGTGGATATAATCATTCTGTTGCCTCTCACATTAAAAACATTAATTTTCACCTTGAGGTGTTTAAAATTTAATAATGAGTCTTATATGTAAAATTAATAATAATAATAATAATAATAATAATAATAAAGGTTTAAAATTTTAAACCAATGTGGATAGCAGTGTGTAGACGTCATGAACATGGAAGAAGTAGGGGAGAGTTGGATGAGTTTCAATGCCCTAAATTAACAAGGCAACTAAGGTTTTTTGTGTTTTTTTTTTAAGTTACAGAAAGCACCTTCAGATCTTCAAGATTATCCCTGTTATCACAGATAACATTACAGGAAGTTAAAAAAAACGCAATCATCAGCAAGTAAACCAAACTCACTGTGGCTACTAAATTAGGAAAGATAAGGAAACAAAGCTTACTGAGCAAATATAAACTGATAAAAGAAAGAAAGCAATCACTTTCCCTCAACACTGGGCCCAACAAAAGCAGAGAGTAAAGATGGTGCAACTCCCACACTTGCAGGGAACTCATTGTGCACTCCATCTCTGCTGTTCAGCTGGCAGGATCTGACCTGAAGAATGACATTTGGGAGACAGAACAATGATTTATATACACGTAAAAATCAGAGAAAATTTGTTTCTCACATAAGTAGCCTGTGTGCTTTCAGAACATTAAGATTATTCCCAAATACAATGCTATCAAGGAGAGATCACAGGCAAAATGTACATAGCTTTATAAAATATACCTCTATTATCCAAGAGTGTCTATGTGGTTAGGAGTACAAATACTCAAAAGCCTAAACATGTGAAATATGGACATAGAAATAGTATATAACACACAGTTTTATCCATGAAATCTCTCATCATCTTGATACAAATATACATGCAGAAATAAGTCATGCTTATATATGGATGAATTTGTTAGCTTTATTTCAAAACTGTTTTCCTGTTGCTAATTTCTGACCCTGATTTTATGCGCTGGACACACAATTGAAAAAATTCCTCTTCTGGTGTCTGAAGTTGATATATCTGACTATGTGACTCCATAAGTTACCAAAGGCCAAGTTTGTCTGGGATGCAGTATCTGTTGTCTGAACAGGCCACTTCAAGGACTGGAGCCCTGCGTTTGAATGTGAGTTCTTTGGCCAGAATGACTTAACAGCCCAAATCTTAATTCTGTAAAGATCTGTATCACTTGCTATGAGATTCTTACAAGTAAAATCATATGGATTGTTGAGTATTTTAAATTTAGGAAATTTAATTACCCTAAAGATTGCTTTATTTCCTCAACTCGTACTCTATCAATACAAGTTTTTCTTTTTTATTTATATGTAGCAGTGCTTTAAAGGGGGGTGCAATAGTAATAGGTAAATACCTTATTCCGGCATCCCAAAGCAAAGGCACATAAGAAGAAGCTTCAACCAATCAGAGATGTTTTATAAACTTATGATCTCCATGGAGACCATGAAGCCATGGACCCGTGGAAATGCCACAGATCTAGGAGGGAAGGATCAACACTTTCCTTATCTTTGCCTCCACTTGTCCTTGGTATGTTGTGCGAGGGAACTGTTTGCATAATTTCTTGGTACCATATGCATGTATAGAACAGTAAGACTTTTTTTTTCTCAAAAAGATACAAGTTAAAATATCAAGCTAATGATATCACAATATTAACTTTGTAGTGTGTACCTAAAGCCAGCACAAACATAAAAGATGAGATAAAGAAGCCAGTGGGTATAAGGAAAGCCTATGGGAGTTAATATCCACAGATGATTAGCCAGAAAACCAAGTAAGGCCCATGTAGTGTGATGCATGCTTATATTAGTACTGCTATGTACTTTAAACAATTAAGAGGACTGAATGGAAAGAACATAATTCCAAACTTTCATAATAGCAGCACATAAACAGCAAGTGCCTATATAGACGGTAAACGCTTCCTTAGAATTGAAGCAATTCCACTTTCTCTAAAGTACTTCATTTCAAATGGCTGGTGTAGGCATATTCTTTATCTTCAGTACTTCTTCATTTATTGTAGGGAGTCTAACAACTGTCAGCTATTTTAGAAAGAGTGCTAATATGGGCAAACACTAGAAAATCTTTAAAGCTTAACAAGAGGAAAACTTTATAGAGTGTGAAAAAAATTCTATTCCATTCCTATCTTCATTTTTCCCCTGGTGACTTTTATGTTACAATGACTGCTGTGATTTTAATACTAATATAATCTATTCACTCAGACCTAGGATAGAAAGCGATTAGAATTTTAAAATAATATATAACATTTTTTATTAAAAAGACAAGATTGTCAGAAAAATCTTTAAGTTGCAGCTATTTTATTCTCTAAAGGTTTGTAATCTAAATATCCTTTTATTCAGCTTTAATTTATTGAGGAATAAAATATAAACAAACACTCTACATTGTTTTGTATTACTTTTTTGTTTGTTTATTTTACTTTAGGCAATAACTAGAGACAGAGATTAATTTTATTTCAAGCTCATAAATATTTCCTCACAAAATTTCAATACAATTACATGTTGGATAGAAGGAACTGAGCAGATAGGTTGTGTTTTTTTTTTATTTAAATGCTAAACATTTTAGAGTAAAATATCCTTAATAAAGAATACTGCTAAAGGATAAATTTCTTGATTAAAGAGGTAAATATCATTAACCCTTAATCACTGAGTCAATTAAAATAAGATCTTAGAGGTGTTGTCGTGCAGATATGCATATACCCGAAGTATATGTTTGAGTATTTGTGGTTTGCACTGGTGCTAGAGGAAGAAAAAAGTGGTGACTAAAGTTGGAAATAAAACTTGCCTCTGCCTTTCAAGACTCATATTCTCATAAATTTGAGCATACTTTCAGCCCTTAAAGAATATATAATCTAGATAGAATGTTAAACTTAACATAAGTGAATAAAATTACAGAACAAATAATAGGTTAGTGTAGTGTAGTAGAAAACATATGTGTTGTAGAAATTTAAAAAACAAACAAACATCTGTTGTTTCATTAAAAGAGGTGTCATGGAGAAAGCAAGATTTGAGTCAACTTGAAGAATGTCTAAGATGTGGAAAGGCTAATATCAACAGAAAGAACCTTTCTTCAAAGCAGGCAATAAGGGATGACATATATAACCCAAACACAGAGGACAGGAAGGAATTCCAACAGCCCAACTGAAAGTTGAGTAGGGGGGGACGAGTGGGAAACAGGCAGAATTCCTGGATCATGTTATCAGTTTATTATGTTCAGTTGGATGTAACAGAGATTTGATGGCGGTGGGTTAACCAAAAAACAGATTATTTTTTTCACAAAACAAGGATTCTGAAGCTGGACAGCTCAGGGATATTATGGAAACTCTGACACGATTAGATCTTGGATCCTCCTCTCCTCTAATTCTGCTAGTTAACAATATGTCAGCACCCAAGCAGAGTATCTGTTCTAGGCAGGGGGAGGGCAAAGAGAAGCCTACCTTTCCTGAAAGCTTCAGGTAAGCTCACCTCTCATATCCCAAATCATGTCCCATGGTCACCTCCATGTACAAGGGACCTGAGAAATTATCTCCTATTTCATTTTATTTTCAATTGATCACAGGGCATATTTTTATGCATCAGGAAGAAATAAGTGATAAGTAGTAATGGACTATCTATATACATAAAAGCCTAAACAACCAAACGACCGAATGACGGGTCAACTGGTCACTATGATTCTCATTGACCACCAGGAGCAAGATGTTCAACGCAGGAACTGCCCCCTGGTAGTCAGTACGCTCCCACAAACAACCTCCCTCGGCCAGCCCATCTCCCACGGCACTTCCCCCGGGCCAACCTCCTGTGAATTCATTCACTGGGCCTCTAGTTTATTATAAGTCTCTTGACAAGGCAATTGATAGAAGACTTGTGTTTCATAAAATTGAGTTTGGCAGCAGTGATATGGGGAAAAAAAAAAGACAATCATAGAAAGAAGGAGAATGACCTAAAATAGTGCTAGAATCATATACTAGTAAAATGTAATGATAGCTTATGTTTATGTACTGATTGTAGAAAATAATGGAGAAAGATATATTTCCCTATCTGAATGAAGTGCCATTTTATGTAGGTGTTGAAGGAAAGGATAAAGCAAAGATTATGCATTTACCAACATTTTAAAAAGTACTTGTAAAACCGGTTTCCTGATTTGAAAACTAAAACACAGGAAAAGTGGGAGATGTGTTCAACATTATAAAGCATCAGTGACACAGCCCTGACCAAACTTATTTCCTAGGTGTCAATAAAGCACTATGCCATTTTTATATATTTCCAGGATATACTGTATTGTATCATATCTTTTTAATCATAAACTAGGGGCCCAGGGCATGAATTCATGCACCTAGAAAGTAACTGCAGGCCATGAAGCTGTAGTGGGCACAGGGCCAGGCCTTTGCTCATCATCCTTGCCCCTGCCCACCCCTTCCCACTGCAGCTCTCAGTCCCCTGTCTGCTGGTAGCCCTGCTTCTGCCACCGCCACTCCCACATGCTGACAGTACCGGCCCCTCTCGCACCTGCTGACAGCATGGAGCAATCGGGTCCAGGGCCAGCAGTGGGTGTGAGCTGCAACTGCTGCCCCAATCATCTCTCAGGTGCAGGGGGAAGTAGAGAAACCCTCAGGAGTGATCACAGTTGGTAGCCGTTGCTGGCACCCACTGATAGTGCCGGGCACCAGTAGCCAGTGTGAGCAAGAGCTCCAGCACTGACTGTGGTACAAGTGGGGGCAGCTCCAGCAGTGGATGTAAGAGGTGGCTGCTTGCCCCCATCACTCCTCAGGAGCAGGGGGAGGTGGACAAGTCCTGAGGGGCAATTGGGACCGGCAGCCACTGCTTGCATCCACTGACAGTGACAAGTGATCGGGCTAGCGCTGGGCTCCAGCACTGGGTGCTAGTGGTCTGGTGCTGGCAGCAGGTGTGAGTGCCAGGTGGGACTGAGGCATGCAGGAGAAAAGAGTTTTCAGTAACCACCAGGGGCTCACCCCAATAACAGCAACCAGTGTCCCAACTTGGTCTGGCACCCCCATTCACCTGCTCCACCAGCCTGCCATGTTCCCTGCTCTGCTACCTGCTGCCAATGCCCACTATGTTCTGCACACGCCCCCCCCTGGTGGTCATAGCATGTCATAGCAACCGGTTTTTTGGTTGTTTACTTGTTCAGCTGTTCAGTTGTTCTGCCCTTTGGTCTATTTGCATATATATATATATATATATATATATATATATATATATAGAGAGAGAGAGAGAGAGAGAGAGACAGAGAGAGACAGAGAGAGACAGAGAGAGAGAGATAGTATAGATATAGATATATAATTTTAATGAGAATTTTTATTTTCTAGGTATAACATATTTTTTGAAGTTGCATGATGATTCAAACTCTAGAGTATAATACATTTTAGATTATTTTATTTTTATTTCTTATATTATAAAATAGTTTTAATGTACTTCTGCTACTCTATTAGAAGAATATTGCTAAAAATTACATGTCTTTCTTGCAGAAACAAAAAATAAATCTGATAAGATGAATAGGCTCCCTATAAAAATTTAGAAAGTGAAAAAAATTTTATTGATATATATTAAGAATATTTTATTTGCAAATTTATCATAGAAAAGTTGCTCTAACTAGATAAATTATTATAGGGAGGTTATTTTAAAGATCACTGTGTTGGCTCTTTTTTACAAAGCCATTCACTCTTATAGTATTTATTTTACTAAAGTGTTAACTGTATTCAACAGCCCCAGAGTGCATTCCCATCTCTAAAACTCTATAGTCCCAAACAGAGAAAACATTTCACAGAAGAAATATTTCACTATCTAGGACTTCCTGACACAGAATTCAATTTCAATAGCAAAAGACCATTGATTTCCCATTTTTCCCAGATGCTGTGCCCAGCTCACATATCAAAACTGATCTCTATCCTCATGTTCTTAATTTTTTTAATTTCTTCTTAAGAATGGGTCAATAAATATGAGTTTCTTTCAAAACGATCTAATTATATTCTCCTATATAGTGTTTTCTTTTAATTATTACTTTAACAGAATAAATTAAATGAAATTTCAGACTTGACAGGAAAATTACAATTGTGCTTCTCTACAAGTATAATAAAAAATGACACATTCATTTATGCAATGTTTAATATGACACAAATATTTCTATTTTACTAGAATTTAGTAAGGAGGGGATAAATAGTAGAACAGAGTATTTATTGTTAAGCTTATGCTGAAAAGAATTATCCTGGAGTTTGATATAGCATATTTTAATTCACAATTTAGAATTTTTCCAGAGCATAAACTCTGGAAAGCATAATTTCCCTTCTTGTTCCTCAATGATGACTATTATTTTTGGAAAAACATGTCTTTTAAAAGTTCTTAATTTTAAGTAAGTTTGGAGAAGTAAACAAGAGGATAGGCACAAGCCACAAAAATGACTAAAGATTGGCAAATTCATCTTTTTGAGTAATGCTAAGACTGAAAGAATTGGAGTAATTTAGTTTGCAGGAAAAAAAAATAGGGGTAATTTATTAATAGTCTTTAAATGTATAAAAGATTAGTAAGGAGGAGACCATACCCAGGTGTTCTTGATCTCACTGTGGAAAGACCAAGATTAAATCAGCTTAAAGTGCAGATAGAGAGATCAAGGATAGATCTAATCTTCAGAAGGTAAGGGAAGATAAGCACAACAGCAGACCTCCAAAGGAAATTATGCAGTGTCTGACATCTGCCTGTTACTATTTAGATACAGATCAGTTGGAGGGGCCCTCTCACCTTATATTTCTTCAATTATTTTGCATACAACATTGGGAGCAAGATTTCTTGGGAGATTAACTAGGAACCAAACTAGTAAGAATTTAGCAGTCAGAGGAGGAAGAAAAGTAACAGATTTTAAAACAACAACAATGATTTTATATTTTCCCCTGAGGAAACAGAATAGGAGTGAAATCCAAATTTAGCTAAGTTTGTATCTTAAAAATTAATTTCTTTATTTTAATTCCTTCCCTAGCCACCAGATGAAAGAAATTTGAATAATGAACTGTGGATATGTGGGCAATTCTTCAACAGATCTTGGATCTTTACAACACATAATATATGCCCTTCAAGTTAAGCCTCTTAGAAAAAAAACTTGGTGACATAAAAATGATTTATTTTGTATTCCTTTATAAGTTGGTGGTCAAGAATTAAAGTAAATGGAGCAAAATAGGACATAAAAGAATTCAGGCACAACA
This sequence comes from Lasiurus borealis, assembly GCA_004026805.1. Classification (NCBI taxonomy): domain Eukaryota; kingdom Metazoa; phylum Chordata; class Mammalia; order Chiroptera; family Vespertilionidae; genus Lasiurus; species Lasiurus borealis. The sequence goes on along the minus strand of PVJN01000289.1, from coordinate 176,820 downwards.
AATGAAGATTATGTACCATCACTTGAAGCTTAAGATTAATGATAATAGTAGCAATTATAATAATACTAGAGTTCCAGTGCATGGAATTTGTGCACAGGGAGGGAGTTCCTCACCCCAGCCTGAATCCTCTATAATCTGGGACCCCTTGGACATCCCTCTCTCAATCTAGGACCTCTGGCTCCTAACCGCTCACCTGCCTGCCTATCTGATTGCCCCTAACCACTCTGCCTGCCTTCTTAATCACCCCTAACCATTCTGCCTGCCTGCCTGATTGCCCCTAATTGCCTCTGTTTTGGTCCCCACCTTCAGCAGGAAGGATGTCTAAGAGACATCCAGTCTATTTAGTCTAATTAGCATATTATCCATTTATTAGTATAGATTGTGTATACACTGTATACAAGGCAAAGTGATAAATATATATTTGAGAGTTGAGTACTTCCAATATCTCTAAATTACAGATAAATAGCAAGGTAACATATATAGTGAATAACATCTCTGAATTGAACAAAGATTCTTGGATTCTTGAGTACAAATTTTCAACTACTATAAAATACATTTACCAAAATCCAAGAAGTTGACACCACTCCGTTGTAGGGAAATTTTTCAGGACAAATTTTTCCTGACATTCAGGTGCTAGATACTACTATTCCTTGAAGGGTTGGAAGAAAGGTAAAATCATAATTTATTATAATCTATTTACTAGTTTAATATGTGTCCTAAATTAAATTTTCTGAAACTCAATTATTCAATTGATAGTATTATTAATTACCACCTGTCAAACTTTGAAACACCTAATGAAAAAGTAATTGAGATGAAGATTTTAATTACTCCAGTGCATAGTGCAAGAGAGACATGGGGTGAATTAAAGGGGTGACCAAGTATTTTGTAAAAAATAAGCAGTAAGCAAAAATAACTGGATTTAAAAAAAATTAATTAAAGACTAATTAAATATATAAAACTTTACTATACTTAGAATGAAAAACTTTTATAATCTTTGCTACATCTATTCTTCATTACCATTACAATTCTTAAATCCTTTAAAACACATCTATAATATTTATTTCTCATAAAACTAATCTGCATATCCATTGTTTAATTATCTTTATCCTATTGTGTTATCAGAGAATTATGCAGGGGGAATTCTCTGTTGCTAATGGGAGTGGCGTTTTGGGGTGCTGCTGAAATAAGAATTTCCAGAGCTCCCCAGGAGAGGATGAGATGTGGTAGAAAGCTTAATTTGTGTGAAATTATATTCCTTTGTTTTCTAAGTCCCATTTCTCTTAAACCTGTCCTACAAAATGTGCAGCTGGGGATTCAGCAGAGCTAGATGCAAAGCCAATGTCCAAGTTTCCATTTCATAGTGGAGTTGAGTCCGCACAGAGTCAGACTAATTCCAGATCATCAGTCCATTATGGTTAAGCTGCACATGGTGTGGGCCAAGTGAGCAAGTATAGAGTGTGAGAGCACCTCCTCCAAAACAAAAACAAAAATAAAAACAAGAGTCCCAACAAAGCAAGAGGGTTAAGAGAGCATAACTCCCTTTGTTGTGGAGTTTATGTATTTCGGATTCCCAGCCTTTGTAGTGGTCATGCCTATTCTAGTCAATGATTTGCTCCCAGGCGTGATTGACAGGTATCATCTTCCCTATGACACCCAGCACCTCAGTGGGCATGCCTATAATTTTTTGTCTTCCCTTTGTTCTGTTCCAGTTAATTAGTAACTGGGTGAGTTACAACAACATCATTCAAATTAATCTTTTGAAACATGGCTATAATCACATTTCGCTGCTCATAATTTCTTAATAGTTTCCTATCGTCACCATAAAGTATTATTATTATTATCATCATTATTGACATCAGCTTTCTTTTCTTTTAGTGAGCACCTTCTAGGTGCCAAGAACTAAGTTATACACTTTTTACATTGTCTTACTTAATCCTCACAAATACGTTGAAATCTATGTTATAATCATGACCTAACAAATGAGATACTGAAGCTTAGAAATGTGTCTGTAGATTGCCCAAAAGTTGTAAGAAAAAGATTAGATTCAAACAAGATTTTACAAGCAAGGATAAACTCTAAGCTCTTTGTTCTGGCACCTGAAGTCTTAAATATTAGGTCCCAATGCCCTGGATTTCATACATCTCTTTATCATTGACACATCCTCAGCTCAACTCTTCTCTAGATTGCGTCCTAGCCTCTCCAACTTTAAGAAAGTGAACATTTCCCTGAACAATAATACCACAATGTGCATATTTTTTGTCATTAGTTACTTTTCATGGTTGTTTACTTACTTAGCTTATTTGTTTTAAAAAGATAAAGCATTTTATGACAGCAAGATCAGAGTCTAACTTAAATATACATACTTTATAGAGACTAGCATTCTGACTTGGTGAAAATAATTGTTATATTTGGGTCTGAATGAACAAATGAAACAAACTTAAATTATTTTCAGAATGTTAGTTAGGCCTTAGAAAATACTGACTGTAAGAGGTATGACAAGGTGCAGGATAGTTACTAAAGTGGGAAGTGGACCTTTTTCTTCTGAGGATCTTAAACAAATAATACATTTTTATCTTCCATGACAGTTTCAAATTGATTCCGTCTGAAGAAAGGGGATAGGATTTAAAGCCACCTAAATCTGTTTTCCAATTATTTAACTTTATGAATGAATGAAAAACATTGAGTCCACTAGGATTAACTAATCATAATATTTAGAAAAAAAACCACAACTATTAAGAACATATTTAACATTTTTGTGGTCTTTATTTTCCCCCATTTATTTTGGCAAGTGTGAGAGCTTCACTTGATTTAGAGAAATTTCCAAAAGTCTGGCTAGAGTTTATTCACTTACTTAAATCTTCAGGGATAAATGTGACATTCCATAAAAATTTTATAGACACATTTGAGTTTGGAAAGAAAGGATGAGGAGAAAACTGCTCATGTCATTTTATCACTTCCCCTTTTCTGTCCAAGGGAAAAACATAACCATATGAAATATAGGACAGAGGAAATAAATTAACTATGTTAATACAGGTTGTAAACTTCTAAAATCATTTGCAATGTAAGCTGAGGCTATGAGGGCGAACAGGAGTTATTTCACTGAAACTATTTAACCCATAGACTCCTTGCCTCTTTCTTTACATGGAGATACTGCTGAGAGTGTAGTGCAGAATGATGATGAAGTAATACTAAATTTAAACCTCTGCTGGCTTCCCCATAGGAAAACACACTTTAGTCAGAAGTAATAAAGTAAATACAGAAGCTACAAAAATCCATCACCAGAGAAAAACAATAATTTAAATGACTGAGAAAAACACATTTTATCTATGCATGATAAGAAACCACTGAATAAAACAAATTACACATACCACACCAGAATGGCTCAATGCCCAAAGAAATTGAAAATAGCTCAGGACAACAGAGAAGAGAAAAATCACAGAGACTAAAAAACATAGTGCCCTCATATAAAAAATGCAAATGTTATATTCTTGAAAACCCCACCCAGAGTATTCTACTCAGTTGTAGTCATTTTACACATGGCCATTAGTGACCACATTTTTGCATCTAATGTTATTTTGGATGAGAAAATAATAATATAATTTTCCACATACAACCATGCCTTGAATAGTACCACCTACATACACCAGTGTTTCCAAGTTATTATTCCTTCATGTAAAGATCAAATAATTGGACAGATATGAATGACCCTTGCTATTCTATGTAATAAAAGAACAATATGCAAATTAGTCATAACTCTGCTACACCCACAAGCCATGTCCACCAAATAGGAGCAAGTATGCAAATTAACCCAACCAAGATGGCTGCAGCACATAGCTAGCAGGAGGCTTGTGTATCCCCAGTAATGGATGTAGCCAAGCTTTCCACACACCCTGGCAAGCCTAGGTCTCCACTGAAGGCTACAAAGTTTCAATTATAGAAGATAAATAAATCCCAACCAAAATGGCTGTGGCCACAGAGCAAGCAGGAGGCTTGGCTCTGCTCAAGTCTACAAAGGTTCAAGTGTAGAAGATAAATAAATCCCAGATACCAGGGTCTCCACTTAGGTTGTCGGTAGGGAGAGGTGGCTAGCCTGCAAACCACCACAAGCCCCTCGCCCAGGCCACCCCATGTCCCAAGGGAATCCCTACCCTTATCCAGGACACCCTTCAGGGCAAATCAGCTGGCCACTACCCATGCCCAGGCCTCTATCCTATCTTATAGAAGAGTAATATGCAAATTGACCATCACTCCAACACAAAACAGCTGCCCCCATGTGGTCAAAGATAGCTGCCCTATGTGGACACAAGATGACCACCATAAGAAGGCCAGCAGAGGGGGGTGGATTGGGAGGGAGCAGGCCTGCAAGGGAAGGTAGTTGGGGGCAATCAAGCCTGTAGGGGAGAGCAGTGAAGGGTGACCAGGCTGGTAGAGGAGAAAGTTTGGTGTGACCAGACCTGCAGGGAAGGGCAGTTGGGGGTGACCAGGTCTTTAGGGGAGGGCGATTAAGGGCAAACAGGCTGGCAGGTGAACAGTTAGGCATCATTCAGGCTGGCAGGGGAGTGGTTAGGGAGTGATCAGGTTGATGACAGGCAGAAGTGGTTAGGGGCAATCAGGAAAGCAGACAAGCGAGCAGTTGGGAGCCAGCAGTCCTGGATTGTGTGGGGTCCCAGATTGGAGAGAGTGCAGGCTGGGCTGAGGGACATACCCCCTTGTTCACGAATTTCATGTACCAGGCCTCTAGTTTAGTATAATATTTGTTATTGAGAGCCATGGATTTATACAATGACACATATAGAAAATATTACAAAAGCTGCTTTCATTATTGAAACTGAACAACAGATATATTTAGAGACTTTTCTATGCTCAGCAGTAAGTCAATTTTCATCCACAGTCAAAATTCACACCTCATGAACTCCTTGAACATTAGCAGTTATAACAACATGTTTATATAATAAGATGTTTTGTTTACATTACTTTGTTGTTAGGTTATTAGAGGAATTGTCACAAGCTTATCATCTAAACTAAGACAAAAGTTTAGAAATTTGAAAGTTCTTGTATGGTCATATATTTAAAATAAATTATCAGGATTAATAGAAAATAATCTAGAGTATATACTGTGTTGTAGGGGCACAAGACCTAGGTTTAGATGCTAATTCATGTGTATTGAGAAAATCATCATGGGTTGAACATAATATACAATGATGACCAGTGGAAGAATAAAATTCTGGGGGTTTAATTATTTACTGATATGGAGAAGAATGATGAGAATAACTTAAGTGACTAAAAGAGTTGTGTAACTTGAGCATTATCTCAAAATTTCCCCTTCTCTTCCTGGAAATCACCATTCTACTTACTGTGTGCTTCTATGAGTTTGACTATTTTAGATTTTATAGTGAGGTCATACAGTGTTTGTCTCTGTACCTTTGCGCCAAGAGATTGATCAGAAGTTAGAATTCCTTCCTTGTTTTCTTTAGGCCTCTTTCTCCACCTGATTGCAAAAATGGCATGGCAGAGAATTCAGGCATCCAGTTTGGATGCCAAAGGTTCCTCATATTTATTCCTCGGCTCCTAATAGAAGCATCTTATCCCTAAACCATAGACAAGAAATATTATTTCATTCTTAGAAAGGCTTCTTTCTCTCTGGATACCTCTGATTGGCAATGTCTACTCCTTGGTTTTTCTTACCCACATAACTTTATTTTTATTTTTTATTGATTTTTTTACAGAGAGGAAGGGAGAGGGATAGAGAGTCAGAAACATTGACAAGAGAGAGAGAGACATTGATCAGCCGCCTCCTGCATACCCCCCACTGGGGATGTGCCCACAACCAAGATACATGCCCCTGATCGGAATCAAACCTGGGACCCCTCAATCCACAGGCTGACGCTCTATCCACTAAGCCAAACTGGTTTGGGCATAACTTTATTTTTATAAGTCCTTTTTTAACAGTTAGTAGGAGTTATTAGAAAATGTATGGGTTTACAACTTTCTAATCTGGTGAATTTCAGTAGTGGTGAGTCAGAATAATGAGAACTAATGTTAATCTCTTTAATACTGAAAATAAACTAGTCCTGTTATTCAGGAACTTTAGAAATATATATATATATATATTTTTTCAATTTCATTCTTTTTCCAAATGGATATTCAATTTTCCCAACACTGTTTATTGAAAAAAAAAATACACTTATATTTCCCCTTTTTTTTTATTTTTGGATCTTTGGCAAAGATTAGTTGACTGTATATGCATGGGTTAATTTCTAAGCTCTCAATTTTGTTTCATCAGTCAGTCTACATGGCAGATTTTCCACCAGTACACCAGTGCCTACTCTTTTCATTACTACAGCCTTGTAACATAATTTGAAATTAGGATGTATGATGCCTCCAGCTTTTGTTTTCTTGCTTAGGATTGTTTTCTTTATTTAGAATCTTGGTGATTCCACATGAATTTTAGGACTGCTTTTTCTATTGCTTTGAAAAATACCACTGAAATTTTGAAAGGGATTGCATTAAATCTGTAAGTCACTTTGGATAATATGGACAGTTTAATAATACGAATGCTTCCACCCATAAACATGGGTATGTTTTCATTTATTTGTATATCTTCCTTTTTTATCATAATTTTATAGTTTTCAGTATACAGATGTTTCATCTTCTTGGTTAAATTTCTTCCTTTTTTTTACTTACTTGATTTAATTGTAAATGGAATTTATTTCCTAATATAGTTTTCAGATAGTTCATGTTCATAATTGATTTTTGTATGTTTATTGTATTTTGTAACTTTACTTAATTTGCTTATCAGTTTAAACAGTTTTTAATTGAATTTTTAGGATTTTTTATAAATAATTATAGCAACTGCAAAAAAAGACAACTTTAAATATCCGCTTTCATTTTGGACAGTTTTTCTTATGTAAATAAATAAGTCTGAAAATATACTGTAAAGCAGAGTGCACATAGCTACCAATAACATATTGTATACTTAAATTTTTCTATAGGGTAGACCTTATGCCGTGTGTTATTTCTACAGGGAGCAAAAATAATAACACAAATAATAATAAAGGGGGTGGGAGGATACTTTGGGAGTTGATGTATATGTCTGTGGTTTGATGGTAGTGGTGATTTCATGGGTGTATATTTATCCCAAAACATAGTGAATTGTATACATTAAATATGTCCATCTTTCTATGTGTCAAAAATAAATATCCTATATGATATACAAAATGACCCTAATAGCAGAACAACCTGTCGCTATGATGCCCACTGATCACCAGGAGACAGATACTCAACTCAGGAGCTGCCTCAGGTGGTCAGTGCGCTTCCAGAGGGGGAGTTTCACTGATGGCTTTGAGCACAGCAGCAGTGCCAGGAGCCTCTCTCCCCTCCATGGCAGCCCTAAGATGCCTAATCTATCATTTGGACATCACCTGAGGGCTCTTGGGCTGCCAGAGGAATGTCTGACTGCCAGCTTAAGCCTGCTCACCTGAGGGGTCCTGGACTGTGAGAGGGCACAGGGTGGGCTGATGGACCCCCCGAGTGCATGAATTTTTGTGTACTAGGCCTCTAGTACTTCTTATAAATAAAAATTATCTCTGAAATGCAAATAAAAAAAATACTATCAGAAGACTAGAGAGTCTGAGAAAGCACTACCAGCTGATTAAATCAGCCCCTTTCTGAAAATGACACCAGTGTTGGCAACAGAAAAACTTGCCCTTGATCCTAGAGCAAAGGTTATAGCAATGTGCACCAATAGGACAGGACACTGATATGACTCTGGAAAAGTAATGCGGTCTGATGCCTAAATGTCAAAATTCTTGTGTCTATGATAGACATCTCACCATTACCATGACCTATTATAATAGGATTTATGGAACTAGTAGAGCCATCAGAGAATTACCAGTGGAAAACTCAAAAACAAAGATTAGCATATGACTAAAGTTTTAAAAGAATGTATTATTAGCCCAAACTGGTTTTGCTCAGTGGGTAGAGCATCAGCTTTAGGACTGAAAGATCCCAGGTTCAATTCCGGTCAAGGGCACATACCTTGGTTGCAGGTACATCCCCAGTAGGAGGTGTGCAGGAGGCAGCTGATCGATGTTTCTCTCTCATTGATGTTTCTAACTCTCTATTTCTCTCCCTTCCTCTTTGTAAAAAAAAAAACAATAAAATATATTTTAATATAAATAAATAAATAAAGTAAAAATATGTATTATTAGAGGAGCACCAAGAATCAGAAGAGCTAACAGAGAAAACAGAACTTAAACAGACATGTAAAGAAACTATCTGTAATATATCTAGTAGACTAAAGAGAACATTAAATCCATGGTATTATAATTATTAGAAAATAATTGTGGACTTTAAAACTAATAACAAAATACCATATACATATAAATAAAGTAGGAATACCTGAAAAAGATGATTAACTAGAAAATACAATAGCGGCTTTTGATTAAAAAAAAAGATGAATAAACCCAAATAATTAATGTAACTAAAAAAAATTGAGATTCACAGAGAATTGTTCCAAAAATGTGATCTACTATCTATGATGCAGAGAAGGTGCAAGGGAGAAAGCAATCAAAATGATTTCAGAGCTTTTCAAAACACAGATAATTTTTCCCAAATAAAAAAACCCCTCAAGATTTAGAGAAGGAAGATAGGGAGATAGAGTACCTTCCATTTTAGAACTTTCAGGAGAAGCAAAATAAAATCTAATCATAAAAAAAAAACATTGCTTTAAAATTACTTAACTGGATAGCTGGATGAAATAGCAGATTAGCCAAAACTAAAAATAGTAATAATATAGTAAAATATCAATATGAAAAATTTTCTAGAATCTCATATTAATATATAAACTAACCAAATTAAAGAAAGATTTAAATATATGGAAAATAAATCAGAAGATCTAAAGAGAGATCTTGGAGAAACTAAGGTTAAGATTAAAGAACTATTTTTTAGAAATAATGGCTAATAATTTTTCATCATTGAATAAAAAAATGAACTCCTACATTTAAGAGAAAAACACACCAACAGGATAGATATCTAGACAGATATTAATATAACTATAGGCACCAAAGACAATGACAAACTTTAAAATTAGCTGAAGGGAACAGACAGATTATCTATAAACAAAATATTTACAGTTGAGTAGTTTTTATTACAAAAAATAAAAAGAGGGAATATCCTAAATGTCCATATTCAGGAAATTTAGTAAATAAATATTTGAATACACATGTAATCTCAAACTATATAAATGTAAATGTGAAAAAATACAGCTAACATTATTAACATAATAATTATTATTTTTATGCAGAATTATAAGCATTCATACAGGTAAATAAGGTGATTATATATAAATATATGAGCCTGAACATTTAGGAATTCCCGTTAGTTTAACAAGGTTTCAAACTATGCAAGCATATGCTGTCTGAGGAAGGGGTGGGGTTATAAAAGGTTCAGCCAAAAAGCAAAGGTTACTGTGTTTTCCTCCAGCATTGCCCAGGGGAGGTGGGCGCTGGCCAGCAGACACAAATTTCTGGTCAGCCTAACAGACTCCACCCCACAGTGACCTCAAAAGCATTGGCTTCAACACACCATAACTTCAGGCATTAAGGTCACTCACAAACACTTTTGTAAACCATTTTGATCTTAGAGCAAAGGTTATAGCAATGTGCACCAACGGGACAGGCCACTGATATAACTCTGGAAAAGTAATGAGGTCTCATGCCCAAATGTCAAAATTCTTGTATCTATGATAGACATCTCGCAATTACATTTAATTTGAAGGATAAATGAAGAAGAAAAAAGACCAAAATGAGATTGGGTTAAATGTTGAGGATTTCATTAACAATATTATTTTTTTTAGAATAACACAGACATATGTACATTTTAGAAGAAAAAGTTGTATAGTGGTTGGGGAAAGGCCTGTGGAAAGAAAGATGGTAAAGGATCTACAGTAGAAGTAAATTCAAGGGAGAACAATGCTTCCTCTAAAATTTTGAGAGCAGGCACAGCAAAGGAAATAAAAAAAATGATAATGCCATTTAAGTTAGAACACATCATTGAGAAAGTATATGTAATATTTATTTTTTTAACTTATGTATGCAGATGATCAGTTACTAGAGGAGCAGGTATAGAGATTATGAGAAAAGCAAGATAGATATTTCCTGTTGAATAGCTATATGAGAATAAGGAACAAAAAGTTGATCAGAGATAAATATAAAAACAGTTGAGGAATGCTAAAAACCTAAAGATGTGATACTATATTTTAATTTTTTATTTACTGATTTTAGAGAGAGAGGAAAAGAGAGAAAGAGAGAGAGACTTGTTGTTTCACTTATTTATGCATTCATTGGTTGATTCTTATATATGCACTGACCGGAATTGATCTTGCAACCTTGGCATATAAGGATGATGCTCTAACCAACTGAACTACTTGGCCAAGCCAGAGATTGCATATTTTAATAACTAAATAAGCATGGTATAATTCTTTTTTAGAAAGTAGTTTCTAGTTTTATCCCAAGGTTAGTAGTTGCTAGTTTTATCCCAAGGCAAAGAAAAAAAAAAAGAAAAAGAATGGAGTAGGAGGATAAAAATGTTAGATAGAGGGTGGCTGACATATTGAATTATAGAAACTGCTAGATAAGAAATTAAGTGAAAGTGGATAGAGGGTATAGGGTTAGATTTTGAAAATGAAAATATCTAGGAAATAAAAATCGAGATGCTATCAAAGTGATAGAAATAAAGAAGTGACAAAGTTGCAAAAATAGGAAAGTATGATTATAAATTAATTTTCCTCATACACATAGTTATTCTCTACCTCATTATTCTGTTATTCCAAGAACCTATTAATACCTGGAATTTTCTTTCTTCTTGAGGACTAAAATCTTGTTTGTCTCATTTACTGATGTACCCCTACCAGTGCTTACTGGCACAGAAAGTGTGGTCAATCATTATTTTTTAATATCTGAATAATTATTGGAATTTCATAGGTGTTAAAATTTGGCATAAGTAATTAAGTGGACAAAATGATTTACAAATAATAAGCATTTGCCAAAACCAGTTTGGCTCAGAGGGTAGAGCATCAGCCTGTAGACTGACAGGTTGGAGGTTCAATTCTGATCAAGGGCATGAATTTTAGTTGAGGTACATCTCTGGTGGGGAGTGTGCAGGAGGCAGCTGATTGATGTCTCTCTCATCGATGTTTCTAGCTCTCCATCCCTCTCTCTTCATCTCCGTAAAAAAACTCAAGAGAATGACATGGGAAATATTGATGGCAGAGTTGAATGGAGTATCTCATTCCTAAAGGATATAGTATGGTGTATTACTTTACAAGTAGGCCTAAATTTAAAACAATACAATGCAGAGCAGCAGGACATTAATGAACTTAATCCTTGAGAGCTTCCATTTTCTCATTGATCCAAAAGATATTATGCCATAATCACATTTTTGTAGGATAGAATTAGATAATAATAATAATACACATATGCCTTATGTCTGGCACATAAGAATACTCATTATGTGTTAGGTATTTTTAAATGATGCTCAAATCACTGTGATATAATCACTATATCCCCCTTTTATGCAATGGTATTATTTTTATGACTTTAAAAATCCCAAGTAAGTTTATAAATTTTCTAAACTCTAAAGTCAGACAACTGCTCCTATTGAGAATCTATCTATAGAAATAAAAGTCCAGCCACTAGACCAGCGAAACAATCAGTAGCTATGACATGCACTGCAGCAGCAAACCAGCCTAATCTGGGCCCCAATCGCCTCCCCAACACCCCAATCAGGGGTGAAGCTGACCAGCCTACCTCCCACATCTCCTCCTCCCTGACTGGTCCCTGTAGGGGCCAATTGACTGAACTTCACCTGTGCATGAATTTGTGTACTGAACCTCTAGTTGATAATATATTTCTCAGTATTTTTATCAAGGAGCAAATCACCACAGCAATGATTTAATAGTCTCAGCATTTTATATTAAGAATTTTGCACTACAAACCCAGTGAGATAATGGCATTGTTGCTGTAAATGTTTAGTCATCCCAATTAAACAAGTTCACAAACATTTTCTGAATATTAGCTCTGTGTCTTTAAACTATGATGAATCTCATCACATATGGAACATAGTATCATTTCATTGGCTTTTCCAACATTCTTACAGCCATTATATACGAAATAAATGATGTCTTGACTCCAACACCCACCATCAGTAATGACCACTGCATTGAAAGAACAAGCACTAGTCCTAAGATCAAAGTATGAACATCCAACTGTGATGACAGCGCAAGTGTTCATTAAAAACTTTATCTTTGGATTATTATAAATTACCCTGGCTTTAAAAAACAAAAGACTTAAAGTATCATCTAAAATATTTCAAAATTGTATCGTGCCTTCTATGTGGTTAATCAAAAAGGATGGTTCTAAATAAGTCCATGTGAAAAAAGGCATGCATAAAACTATAATCACAAATTCTTTGCAAAGGGTATTTCAGATTGTTAATCAAAGTAGTGTTCTAGATAAAGAAAGAATAAAAAATTATCCTCCATGTAAACTGGAAATTCACTCATCTCTTGTTTAAGGGCCTCATTAATTCATTGCTAGAAACCCTAGCATTACATGAAAAGTTAAAAATAAATAAATAAAAAATGTATACACACATTCACGCTCACATAAATATATCCAGAGATATAAAACATATCAATTTACTAGAAAATACTTTTATATAAGAAAAAAGAGTACTGAAAACTGAGAAATCTCAGAAGGAAGGTGGATTGGGAGGATGGAAAGATAGCAACCAAAGAATATCTCTCTATATATATAAAAGCCTAATCGACCATTCAACCATTTGATGGTAGCTATGATGCACACTGACGCCCAGGGGGCAGACACTCAATGTGTTGGTCAGTGTGCTCCCATAGCAGGAGCACTGCTCAGCTGACCAACAGGTACCAGACAGCAGGCTCATGGCTGGCAAACGCAGTTACCGCAATTAGAGCCTCTCCTGTGGATATTCCCCCATATGCCCCTTCCCCATCCAGACCTGGATAGGATCAGGACTAACATCAGGACTGACTGGGCATGAACTCGTGGCTGCTTCTCGGTCATGGGCATACCAGTGTCATCCTAGCACAAGCCTGTGGAGACTGCGGTGGAGCAGTAGTGAGTTTACACAGCAGTGGTGGCAGCAAGTACAGTGGGACTGGGATGAGTGGGATCAGCGCTGTGTCCAGTCCTGGCTTGGGCTCCTCTCCAGCCACCTACCACTTTGTGCTCTATATCGATCAGAGGTTTGGGCTGCTGGTTTCAGCCAATCCCCACAGGCCAGGCCTAGGGCCCCACCGGTGCATGAATCCATGCTCCAGGCCTCTAGAACATACATATATACATAACCATGGACACAGACAATAATATAGAGAAGGACTAGGGGAGTGGGGCAGGATGGAGAAAGGCAAAGGAGGGGGAATAGGGATACCTATAATAGAGTCAATAAAAAAAATACAGTTTTTAACTTAAAATTAGTGAAAGGTAGGGTTATTATTCTTAAGAAAAAGACAATATAGTAGTGGTGGAAAAGAGATGAGAAGCAATCTCTTTTCATGTCTTTGGTCTATTCTTTTACTGCATCATTTTTCCACCAAGTTTTCCCCTTTTCTATAGCTCATAATTATCCTGCACTCAAATGCTACTAATACTTTTAGAGCAAAATAGAAAAGATAATCAATCAATAGAGCACTTTGACATAGATGAATATTTTTTCTGTACACAAGAGAGGCGAGAATAAATTTTAAAAAAAGATGCTATTTTTTTATCTTTTTTACTTGACATATATACAAAAGAGAAACATGGGTTTGTCCAAACATTGGGACCGAATTCAAATTTTTTTTCTATACTTTTTGTAGGAACTCTTTGGTCAAGTAAATTATTGAGTGTGTCTTTGCCTGAAATTAAAATGTCTAAGTACCGCTTTTCAGAACATATTCATTTAGTCTGCCTTTAACTAAAAAAATCATAATGCTGGAACAAAAGAGATTTTGTCACAAATGGTACAAATATTTAAGAACTAGTATGGTAAGTAGCTGTTAACTGAGCAGGCATTATGTTAGGAAGATCTGTTTTTCTCCTTAATTTATTTTTAGCGCCCTATATTTTTCTGAAAGGGATAACTAAGCCAGAGATATGAACAAAATCTCTGCAACATTTCATCAGAGAGTATAGATTTCACAACACTGGGCTTTTTTTTTAACACAATTCACAATAACTTTTTCTTAATAGAAAAAAAAAACCCTGTAATTAGTAATATAATAGTCTGTTCATTATCTGGAAGAGCTAGTTTTATCACATGCTTATCATACCTCCATGCATCAGAATTATAGAAGTCAAAGATGTCTTTGTTTTCAGTAAGGACCTAAAACGTAGTAAGAACAAGCTCAAGGTTTTGATTAATTTGAGGACTATTGCTAGCCACAGTGCAATTACTTTTTTTTAAATATATCTCAAGATTAAATGTGTTGCTTCCCCAACCCCACACTGTTGGTATGACATGCTTAGTGATAATGGCTGTGGGACTGTCACCTTTGCTTCATCACTTCACTATCAAGAACACCAAAGGGACTATATTAGAGATATTACCCAATTTAGCCTCAAGAAAGATATGCACAATGCTGCTACAGGCCGGACGCAGTTTGAATCCTCTGCCCCACGACTTAAGAGGTAAATATGTTGCTTTTTCTTGGGCTCAGAGTACTTTCCGCATCATGACTAACATACAAAATCTGCATGTCAAATTAATTTGCTCTCTTCACCTTACATTGATTAATACAAATTAAGTTTCACACTCATCACCCAGAGCAGTTAACAAGTAGTAGTATCAAATTCCATGACTTTCCCCCACTATCATTCCTTAAACTGTACTTTCTACAGTTCTTATTTAATAGTGTTTATTTCAAAGCAATTATTTAAAATGAAGTTCCCACGCATGTCTCAGATTTTCACAGTTTTGAAAGATAGAGTTTGGAGACATTATAAATTTTAGTTTCAAAGACGGGTTTGGCTCAATGGATGGAGCCTCGGTCTATGAACTGGGAGGTCCCAAATTCGATTCCAGTCAAGGGCATGTACCTTGGTTGCAGGCACATCCCCAGTGGGGGATGTGCATGTGCAGGAGGCAGCTGGTCGATGTTTCTAACTCTCTATCCCTCTCCCTTCCGCTCTATAAAAAATCAATAATATATATATATATATATATATATATATACATATGGTTTTACAAGATGGGCTCAATAATTAGTTAAACATCTTAAATATTCTATGAATTTGCATCAAGAAATCTCAGAGGTGCATCATCAATCTCTGGATTTATTCATTTACATAACACCCAAATGCAGAGGCATCACATAAAAGGAAATAGTAAAATGAACAAAATGTGAGGTTTGAAACTGCTCTACATGTAATATTATGTTTTCCATTACCCCAGAAGGGAGTTAATAGAGAAGAAATTTTGCTGAGAGTCTATATTCCAAGTGTTCTTATAGAAACTCCCTTTATGTTAAAGTTTTATAAACATAAATACATACTGGTAGAAAGACATCATGAGAGAACTACAATAAACCATATGTTAAGTAACACGGGGGAATATATTTTATTAATACACAATATGGCTTTCATTTTATGACAGTATTCAGAGAACATGAGAATGATATAGTAATAAAAATTCAAATTAAGTAGTTTTGTAAAGTTATAAAAATTATTTAAAAACTACATAAAACAAGACTGCAAACAAGTACTCTTTGGCTTTGATATTTGGAAAGTATTTGCTAATTCATTTTGGACAATATGTTCTTCTGAAGGTGAAGAAATTTGTTTTTAAGACAATTATGTGTGTGTGAGAGAGGAGAGCAGTCAGAAAGAATTCCTTCAAGATTCCTTCAAAGGTAAACCACAAAAATGGGCTCCAGTATATCTACTACATAAGCATCACAATATTGGCATGGTGGTATGCAGACTATACCATATTTTGTCATTGTTCAACCTTTCCAAGTGGAAACTAAACTCCATTACTAAACCCATGTCTTTAATTAGCTTGTCTGATTATCTTCTATTCCCCTCAATGTCTAATAAAATTTAGAAGTTCAAAAATTATCCTCTGCATTCAGTTTTAAAACTAAATGTTCAGTTTCACTTATGCTTTGTTATGGGTTGAATAAATTTTATTGTCAAACTCATATGTTGAAGTTCTAAACCCCATTTAGTGGTATTTGGAGATGCGATCTTTGGGATTTTAAGTTTAGAGGAGGTCATTAAAGGTAGGGGGCTTATTGTGGAATTAATGTCCTTAAAAGAAGAGAAAAAGACCAGAGTTCCCTCCCTTTCTGACATGTGAGGATATAGCAAGAAGGCAGCCATCTGCAAGCAAGGAAGATGACTACTGTCAAGAACTGAATCTGTCAACAGCTTGATCTTGGACTCCCAGGTCTTCAGAACTGTTAGAAATAAGTATCTGCTATTTAACCCCCTCCTCACCCCCCATGCACAAGTCTGTTATAGCTGCCTAACCTAAGACATAATTAATATTCATTAAGTTTTTAGCCATTTGACTTTTTTTTTTAAATTACAGTTTCATATACTCAGCTGTATTTTTTTTATACCCAGGAGGTTGGGATATGGAATATGCCTTTTATCATAGAATGCTAATTCTGATATCATATTCTTTATGACTTTTGTAGAAAAGTCATAAGATCAATATACTTAGAATGTCATAAAGTTTTCTGTCTCTTTCAATTGCAGAACATAATAATTTGCAGGTAAGGTAGGATATTTTTAATAGCCAAATTTTTGGAGAATGTTAAAAATATTCTCTTAATTTATATTTAATTATTCAATATATATTCAATTTATTTAGTATGTTATTTTATTTTCTTATATTTTAATGTCCATAATATTTCAAATAGTAAAAAGGAGTCTATTATTATTGACAAACTTGCAAATTAACTGGATAATTTTCAGCTGAATGTGATAATAGTCTTAATACAAATTAAACACACTGTGATACCTTACATGGAGTGTTCTGTTATGGTCTTGTTACCGGAGGAAATAAGTTCTTCTACAGTGTCACAGCAAATTAATTTTAGAGATGCACATGTAAGAGGATTTTAACACTAATGGTAAGATTTCATAGAATGAAAACCAAGGGCTTCGGGTAGAAGAAGCAATATCACAGCAATGGGGATGTGCCTTGACTGGGATATCTAGGCTCAGAAAAAGAAGTTATAGAGGCCAAAAGGACAGTCCTTAAAGGTTACTACTTCCCTCAGAAATCTCCTGGGAACCCTGAGAGTTTAGGAGAAAGGAAGGCAAAGGCATGGCCAGAGAGAAGGAAAGGTGTGCAGGGCACTGATGCCCCAGAAAGGCTGCTGCACTTGGTAAAGCTGGTTGACATTGTCAGTCTGCCTTCAGGTACTCCATGCCTGATGTCTCTTCCAGGTAGTTGAGCTCCATCCTGCTGTGGGAGAAGTTCAACTCCAAAGTCACAGGTCCAGGACCAAGAGGGCCATTACCCTAGCACCCAAGGCTCTGGTCCAGCACAGTTTCTGTCCCCAATTGTACACTTGTCCACAAAGCTGTCAAAAAGAGACTGGGGACTTTGTTAAACATCCCAATATTTATTTGGGCTTGGAAGAGAGCAAGTATGCTTTCTTTCAAACTATCCAATCTCTCTCTAGGATTGCACATACTTATCCTATCCAATCTTTGCCCCGTATTTTCCCAGGTTTGTCTCCTACCCTTTATGGCACCATTTTGGCTTCTATTGAATATGCTCATAGTACGCCATCAATCTGCCCCCTTCTCTGAATAGGGCAGACTCCCCGCTGCTGACTGCAAAGCTTATTCAGGCTTAATCACATATTTGCTTCTGGTTGTTTTGTTTCCTCCTTTTGGTTAATATCTAACTAGCTGCCTACTATGACAGTCTCACTCAGTATCTCTGATCACCCATAAAGTTCAGTAAGATTTAGGGAAATTAAACACCTCATGCAGGAATGAATGTGTTAATAATATAAATGAGGAAGATGCATTAAATCTCTAAGAGACATGAAGTTATCAAGAATTTTTTTTTCATTTTATATCCCTTTTATGAATTCATTGATTGGCATATTAAGTTCTTAAATATATTTTCTAAATTGATTAATTAACAGAAAGTACTATGCAATTTTATAAGACACTAAAGGCCTGCTGTATAAAATTCATGCATGGGGAGGGGGTGGAAGGGGGAGTCGGTCCTTCAGCCCTGTTTGCACCCTCTAACAATCAGGACCACTGGCTCCTAACCACTTGCCCGAAAGCCTGCTTGATTGCCCCTAACCACTTTGCTTGCCTGCCTCATTGTTCCTAACTGCCTCTGGCCTGCCTTCCTGATCACCCCTCACCACTATGCCTAGTCACCCCTAGCTGCCTCTGCCTCCCTGTCTGATCACCTCTACCCACTTGTCTGTCTGCCTGCCTGATCACCCCTAACTACTCACCTGCCTGATTTCCCCTAACTGCCTCTGCCTGTTTGCCTGATTGCCCTTCATATTACACCTTTATTATTATAGATAGTTAGTTGCCTTGCTCCAAGTTGTAAAGGTCTGCTTGTCATAAAGATAGAAAAGTTTTAGTTTTTACTCTTGATTATGGCAATTAACTAACACAGATGGCCACCAAAAAGGTGACTTACCAGAGACTGTATAGAAAACTATGCTGTTAAGTCCTCTTCTATGAAAATATGCATGTCGTGTTTATATCTGCCTGGCTACAAGAAAGAGTGAAGTTTCTGTCTGTCGTTGCAATCATAGAGAAAATTGTGTGAGATTCCAGCCTGATCTGGTTTGGTGCTCACAGAATAATAGAGCTCTTTTTTTTTTCTTTGCTTCATTGGTGGATATTTCCTAGGAGTTGCAGGATATCTTTATTTTAATTTTTTCTCAACACTCTGACTTATGCCTCTCATCTTTGCTGTCACTCCATCTTCCACCTGCAACAGTAACTTGCTCCAGGCTCACTTCACTCGAATGTCTAGGAGATAAACACAATGCATCTACCACCAGAACCATGATTTCCAGCATTCCTGGTGCTCCCTGCGCTCTTGGCTTCTGCTTCCAGCCTGAGGGTCCTCCCAACCCCCAGCACAGCCAGGGTGCAGATGCTGGGCTACCATTGCTAGGGCGACGCCACCAGCATCCCACTCTGGCCACTATGGGCACCGTCTGCCTCCATCTTTGTTGTGAGTGATGGTTAATGTACATATTACTCTTTTATTAGATAGGGTAAGGTATTACAAATTAAATACACTGAAAGCTCAGCCCTCAGAGAAATTCTACTCTTGCAGAAGATGTCACAGATACTAAGAACTACTCAAACTAATTAGTAATGAGAATAAAATACTGATGTATTTCATTCATTTAAATAAACACAAACCCATATTTTTAAGAGCTAAAATGGTGGGATTATAAAATTCTACAAAAAATAGTAAAAACTAACATTTATAAACTTTGAATATTCAATGCATTTCTTTTTTAAAACACATAGAGAGGAAGAGAGAAAAAGAGAGAGAGAGAACATGAGAGTGAGAGTGGAACAACTCTCACATCAATCAACTGCCTCCTGCATGTGTGAACTGGCAACCTTTCTTTGCATGGAAAACACTCAATCAGCTGAGCCACACTGCGAAGGCCCCAATGCAGTTCTTATAGTGTCGGAGACCAAATATTGTTCTCACTAGGTGGATGTAATTGTTCTCACTAGGTGGATATAAAGGGAAGGCCAGAAGGCTGGCAAACCTTAATTGCTCTGAAAGGTCAGAGCTGATTACTCATTGTTTAGTTGAAACTATCTGTTTGTATCATGTTAATTTCTGTTATTTCCTGCCTAAAGGCTAGTGGTGTGTCCCAAAATCTTAATAAAAGGGAGAAAAATGCCAGAGAAATGGCAGTCCTTCCGACTAGAGGAAGGCTCCCTCCTGGCCCCCCAATATGGCCAAATTAATATTTTCTAGTCTCTCATTTCGTTTGCGTGCGGCCTCCTTCAGAACCCGAACCCTGACCCGGGAACCCTGAACCACTCGGGACGTGGAAAGAGGTTCCCACATTATAGTACTCCTTAATTTGTGGAGTTGTGAGATCACAGAGCAATGGTAGTGTTCCTGAACCAGCTCAGTGCATGAATGGGTTTGTTTTGCTCCCAAACTCTGGGAATACAGATTACTCTGAATAAATGATCAGATTATTTCCTATTAGTATAACTGGAGTGATAATCTCAAATTCCTACATGTAGGGAGAGATTGATAATTCTTTAGAATTAGATTAGAAAGAGGCAAGAATTTCTAAAATACTACACTAAGAACCTCAAGAAACTGTTCCCTTATAAAAATTAATCAGGAAAGAATTGTCAAAATCAACTTTTTCAGAATTCTAAAAATTAACAAAAAACTTAAAAAATCCAAGATGCATTTTTTTTAAGAAAAGTAGCTGAATCTCAATAAAATAGTGAGTATTGTGGTATTTTAACTCTAACACATTCTCCTCTTGCCAGCCTTTGTAGTAACCTTAAAAACCAACTGCCTAATAAACTCTGAAAGGAAAAAAAAATAGATTTGGACCTTCCATAAAACCCCACTCCCCAAAGAATTGTCATTATTTGACCTTTCTGGCAGCTATCTTGGCCTCCTTGTAAGGCTTTACATCATTTAACTTAATTCAGAGTTTTCTCAGAGGGAAAGCCTTACCCCAGGAAGTTTGTCAAAAGCAATCAACATCAATTATTTAATATAGAAGCTTCCAAATTTAGTGGTATCAGTTAGGGTAACTAAATAATAGGGTAACCAAAAACATTAAAAGGAAAATTATGTGTTTTGAGATCTCCATTTAGAACTTCAATAGACTCTAACATAATCCTAGGTTTGTATATGTCCTAGAACATCTGAGAGTTCTCTCATCTCTAGTTGACCTTCAAGATTTACACAAGCTGGAAATGAAGGATAAGGAATAATTGTAAACTCCTGCAGAATTGAAGTCACATCCCACCACACATACAGAATCCCTCTACAAAGATTGGGAGACTTACTAGTTTAAGACATTTAATGAAATATTTGTCCAGTTATTAGCTCTCCACTAAGTTAATTGAAACAAAGACTTCAGTGGCCACACATGACAAAGAATAGACTTTACAGAAGTAGCCCAGAAAAATGATAATCACAACAAACCTTGGTAATAAATATGCACATTATATTATTTCAAATGCTCAGTTTTCTATAAAAGAATATGACACACAAGAAAGAAAGAAAAACATAGCCAGTAAAAAAAAAAAAAAAACTTTTATGGAAAGCTAGATGCTAGACTTACATTTTTTTTTTTAAATCTGCTATTATAAACATTAAGGGGAAAAAAGGAAGCCATATCTGGAGAATCAATGCAAACTATGAAAACAATATCTCACTCTTACTCAAAGAGAAAAAAAACAATTTTAAAAGTATCAAGTACACATTCTTTAGTTGAAAAATAAAATTACTGAAAGATAAGAAGGTAGGGTAGGGTATGGTAAGGGGGAGAGATTAACCAAAGGACTTGTATGCATACATATAAGCATAACAGGAGGTGGGGCTGAGGGAAGGATTGGGAGGGTATGAGATGATAAGCACACATTTATAATACCTTAATCAGTAAAGGGGAGGAAAGTACTCAAAAGTACTTTTCCACTGACAGAATAAAAAAATCAACAAACTTAAAGGTAGACTAATTGAGATTTCTTAATCATTCATGAGGAATAGAAAAAAAAAGAATGAATAAAATTTGCTACATTTTACAGAACTACTGGCCACCCTCAATTACATAAAAGTATTCACAATGGTGATCAAGAAGAAAAAAGAGTAGAAAAACATTAGAACAAATAATGGCTGAAAATTTCCCATATATGATGTAGAATATTAATCTAGATATCAGAGAAGCTCAATAAGTTCCAAATAAGTTAAACTCAAATATGCTCATACCTAAATACATCCTAGTGAAATTGAAAAAGCTCAAATAAACAGAAAGGATCTTGAACTCAGCAAAAGAAAAAGAAAAAGAAAAACAAATCATATATGAAGGATCCTCAATTAGACAACTAGCTGCCTTTGCATCAGAAATAATGGAGACCAGAAGCCAATGAATTGGTATATGCAAAGCTGTCAACCAGAAATTCTGGACACAAAATTTTTAATTATTGAAATTAGGTTGACATTAATCAAAGCTAGATTTATTTAAGTTAATATGTTACTCTGCAAACCCCAGAGCAACAATTTTAAAACATATCACAGCAATATAGCAAAATTAACAAGGAAATCAATATAGTGCATTAGAAAAAAGTATTTGTGTAGCATAAAAGAAGGCAAGAATGGAGAAATAGAGGGCCAAAGAAGACATAAGAAGTGTAGAAAACCAATAATAAAGTAGATCTAAACCTTACCTTATCAATAGTTACATTAAATATAAAATAAATAAGCATCCCAATCAAAAGGCAGGAAATGACAAAGTAAAACTTTAAAAAAAAAATCCAAGTGCCTTCTGTCTTCAAGAAATAATTTATATACACAGGCACAAAGAGATTAAAAATAAAAGAATAACCAAAAAAGAAGTGAAATGGCTATATTAATATTAAATCTGATAAACTTTTAGATAAAAAATATTTTTGTCTTAAAACAATTTTAAGACTGGAGATATTAAAAAGTAAAAACTAGAGAAAAAGAAAAACATTTTTTAAAAACAAAAGTGGCAAGTCAGTAAGAAGAAATAATTATAAGCGTAAATGTACTTAGTATATTTCTCTATTGGCAGACTAATGGCTAAAAATAGTTTCATTTGCTCTCTAGTTTGAAAAGAGATAAAAGGTAAAAAATGAAGTGAAAGGGTCATGAAGAAAACAGACACATTTTGAAATCTACTTATGTAGATTTTACAATAAACAGAGTTAACCCAGTTGATGTACGTTTAATTATTTTATTGCAAGTAAACAATTTTGACACTTAAGCTATATGTTAGAAATAAGCCTTGCAGATTACTTAGCTCAATTTCCAATGGGCACATATCAAATTTGAGTTTTTAAGGATCAGGTGAGGAACTTAAAGCTTTCTCCAAATAGCCCGTACTTTAACAGTTAAATAGTAATAAAATTTGCACAGAGGTTTCAATTTTCTTTTATAATTGGCATCAGTAACTTCTACATTTCAGATTAATAACTATGAATTTTTATTTCCCATAGGTGGCAGTATAAACTACAATAGAATGTTCATTGCTACCTATATTCATTCAGATCATATTCTATCATAATGGCAAAGTACTATTTTAAGGGTTTCCTGATTCCACTGAGTCCATCTATTTAAAATTCTTAAAGAAGGGAGTAATTTATTTTGTTAAAAGTAAAATTATAATTCTAAATAAAAGTAACACTATTATTTTGCATCATTTTTGAGACTGTTCTACCACTTTAAAATAAATAAATAAATACAAAAATAAATAAATACATAAATAAATAAATACATAAATAATCTATTAAAAACTAAGACTAATCATTTTTTTAATTGATACATTTAGGAAGTTAATACACAGAGTTGTCAAAGTTGACAATATAAGGTGATCTTACAGTGATCAATGAACTCTCATATCTTGCATTTAATTTTCCTTTTTGTACATATAAAGTATGTGGGTGATGAAATAACATTGTATGCAATACTGCTCAATTGACTCCACTCTCTCAAACTCCATATAAAAGTTTGCTCATTTCTTTGGGTTACCAAAGCAGACATTAAAGTGTTCACATTTGCATTTTAAGGGATGCTAAAATGTATGTAAGCTTTGAAATAGAAAACAATTTTTCACTCTCCTAAGTCCAATATTTAAATTCTAAAGAAAAGAAAAAAAAAGACTTCTATTGCAGCTAACCTTAGGTTAATGTTCAATTGGAAAGATGTTAAAGTGTCTCTGTATTTGTTTCCAACTTCTTTTTTGTAGCCTTCCTTTTTTCTGCCTTTTACATAAATAACAATACCTCTTGAGAATCCATTGTATCGTGGAGAAGTGGCAGGCTTCAGAGAAAGTCTACTGGATTTTAAGGAGATATTTGCCTACCTTTATGTGCTTTGCTATGCATTTCAAAGTCATGCTAGTACTTCAACACATAAATATCTGTCTATTATAAATTATCTCATAGAATATGTTCCAAAACAATGAAGTTTATTGTTGACAAAGAATTAAATGTAATAATCAGGCAATTAACCAAGGATATTTGTTGCACTATATAAAAAGACAAATTAAGAAGACTACCATGGTATCCAGAAGCCATCTGTTAACCAATGTCAAACTGATAATAAAGAAAATTGAGTTCCCTTAGCAGTTGGTTTTTCTCCAGATGCATGAAGCAATAAAAGTCCCATCAAAGACAAATCTGCATTTCTTGTTAATTCAGAAACACAGTAGATAGGCATTGAGAAACATCAGTGACCTTTTTTTTCTTTTTTAAGGAATTTTATGCTAAGAGTCCTAAGAAAGTTATGCATGGGACCTTGGATCAACATTTAAGACCATCATGATAGCTTAAAATGAAGATCATCAGTACAATTCTCATATATGTGTGCATACACAGAAGTACAATAAAAATCTGTTCAGAACATGAAATAATGAATTACTACTAAACTAATCATCCATACAAAAGTTAGTTGATTAGTTATAGATGCATCCCAAACACAATATTTATCATATCCTAATGTGATCCTCACTTTATGAAAAGTTTAATGATGGAGCAGAACCAGAATAAATTTGGATGACTGTCATAACTAAACCCTGATAAAGACTAATGTCAAAGACTTAACTAGGTGCTCTCTATTGCTCAAAGAAAATTTGAAGTGGTTAACATAATGCCTTGAAAGAGATTGAGATATGTACTCAGGTAAAAGGGATATTTCATATTTTATTCCTTATTAGTTATATGACCTTGGGCACATTAATTAATCTGTAATTGGGTATGTACAAAAATCAAAATGAGGATAACCTTGCAGATAATCTTTTGAAAGGATAAAATGAATGAATGGTGTCAAAGCTTATTTTTGTCAAATAAAGCATTAAATGTCTTATCAATAGATTATTGAAGTAGTATTAATTGCTAAGAATTTTAAGCTTACTATAAAAATGTTGTTGGGCAAAATTCAGGAAATCTAGTTTGTTTTTCCAACTTTGCCATAAATTATCTGTGAGGCCCTGCACAAATCATTTAAGTTCCCTGTACCTCAATTTACTATTTCATAAATTACAGTCAGGATGGGCATGGAATTAAAATCCCTCTATTACTTCTAAAGTCCTATAATTTTAAGTATTTGGAAATCTAGACAGTTCTCCTAAAAGAGCCTGCACACAAACTTACACAGTGCCACTTCCTCTGAGCTCCAGTGTTGGGTTACAGCCTTGGAGATCCAGGGACACACAGGGATGAACTGGACTATCTGGCATCAGGACAAGAACTCAGGGACAGCTTTCTCTCATACTGTACTGGGAGTGATCACAGGGGTCATTATTTCTATGCTGGGACCTCCCCCATCATAGAAATAACTGGCATATCTGAGTGTCCATAAGCATGACCCACACTGTTTTCTCTGCCTTGGGATTCCCTTACACTCAGCCCCATATAATTGCAGTCCCATCCAAGCTGTTTGCAATGGCTTTTCTATATGAATAGCCTGGTCTGACTCAGGGTTCAGATTTTGCTAAAATCTCTCAAACAAGCATCACTGTGCCCCAAACCTATCAATAGAGAGTCCAAGACAAGGAACTAGCACCAACCTGCCTTGTGTCACAGCTGGGCCTCCTCTGGGCATTTCCAAATTCAATATAATTTGCAAACATCTATAGACCACTCTGTACCACCTGCCAGGTGGCCTCAGGCAGTGGCTGACTTTGCACCACCTAGAGACCCTAGAGCCAGTGCACCTAATAGACAGCTTCAGACAATACCAGATTACAACTCTACACATCCACAAGTGACACACTCAAGGGGCAGACTCAGTGAGCACCAAAGCCCCACTGAAGCAAGTCCTACTCCATAATGATATCTCCTGCAAAACAGCTTTTCCACTGTAGTCACAGCTGGTCCTCATAGCCAGTTAGCCTGGAGGTCAGTTCTTCCCAGAGATGCCAACAGCAACCAGGGCTGAACTCTAAGACTGTGCACACAGCACATACAGGGTGCACCTAGAGTGCCCATCTCAAGTGACTTGAGAGGCTGAGTCACTGGGCTGAACAGGACAGCTAATACACAAGGCCACTCTACCAATTCCAGGAGACATAACAGCTCTACCTAATACATAGAAACAAACCCAGAAAACAGACAAAAGGCAGAGATAAAGAAATAGGTCACAAATGAAAATAATGGAAGCAAGCAAATTATTGGACACAGAGTTCAAAACAATGGTTATAGAGTTATTCAAGGATCTTAATGAGAGCTTCAAGAAACTTATGAGTATTTCAAGGTACTGAGTGAAACTTTCAAAGATCTTTGGAAAAATTTTAAAGACCTAAAAAAGAACTAGTCAGAAAATAAGCATGCACTAATTGAAATAAAGAATCATTTATAGGGATTCAACAGAAGGGTAGAAGATTCTGAGAATCAAATAAATGAAGCAAAACAACATCTAATCAGAAGAACAAAAAGAAAAAGAATCCAAAAATATGAATATAATGTAAGGAGCCTCTGGGGCAACTTCAAGTGTACCAACATTCATATTTTAATGGTGCCAGAAGGAGAAGAAAGAACAAGATGTTGAAAACTTACTTGAAGAAACAATGACAGAAAACTTCCCCTACCTTTTGAAAGAAATAGACTTATATGTCCAGAAAGCACAGAGAGTCTCATTCAAGAGGAACCCAAATAGGCCCATACCAAGACACTTCATAATTCAGATACCAAGGGTTAAAGACAAAGACAGAATCTTAAAAGCAGCAAGAGAAAAGTAGTTAGTTACCTAAAAGGGAGTGCCCATATGACTGTCAGCGGATTTCTCAACAGAAACTTTTGCCAGAAGGCCGTGTTAAGAAATATTCAAAATGATGAACAGCAAGGATCTACAACCATTACTCTACCCAGCAATGCTACCATTTAGAATTGAAGGTCTGATAAAGAAAAAGCTAAAGGAGTTCATCACCACCAAGCTAGTATTACATGATGTTGAATAATATTTTTGAAGAAGAAGAAGAGGAGGAGGAGGAGGAAGGAAGAACAATAGAATATCAATAAATACATATCTATCAATAACTGAATCTAAAAATCAAATAAATAGACAATAAATTGAATGAACAAAAGAAAGTAATGAATAAAATAGAATCAGAAGCATGGAAACATGGAACAGACTGAGGAATCTCAGAAGGAGGGAGTGTGGGAAGAGATTAACCAAAGTTCTTATATGTGCATATATGCCTTACCTACGAACATAGACAATAGATTGGTGAAGGCTAAGGTAGAATGGGAACTGGGTAGAGGTAGTTAATGGTATGACAAAGGGTGACATCTGTAGTACTCTCAACAATAAAGATTAAAAAAAAACACATAAAGAACAAATAAAAGTAAAGCACTCATCTTTGACAAAATAGCAAAGGTTATACAATGGGAAAAATATAACCTTTATACCAGGTATTATTAGAACACATAAGTATTCACATGGAAAAAAAAAGAATCTAGACACAGACCTTACACCTTTTACAACAAAATTTTAAATGTGAAATGCAAAACTATAAAACTCCTAGAATGTAAGAGAAAATATAAATGACCTTGGGTTTGGAGATGATGCTTTAGATTCAATATCTAAAGTATGATCAATAAAATAATGTTATACTTAATAAAATAAAATAAAAAACTCCTACTCTGTGAGAGGTACTATGAAGAGAATGAGAAGACAAGCCACAGAATGGGATAAAATATCCATTTACAAAGGACTTTTATTTTAATATACAAAGAACTCTTATAACTTAACTATAAGGAAACAGCCAATCTTATTAAAAAATGAGCCAATGAACTTAATAGAAATCTCACCAAAGAAGATACACAAGTGACAAATAATATGAAAATGTGTTCAATATAATATGTCACCAGAGAAATGCAAATTAAAACAATGATATACTACTATTCATCTATTGAATGATGAAAATCCATAACACTGACAGCATTTGAAAAACTAGAATAACAAATTTCATATCTTAGCTTTTATCAGTATAAGAACAAAGAAAAGATATAGTTAATTGCATATTCTTCAAAATAATTTTACATTGAGAGGAGCCAAACAAATATGAAAAATAGACAATTCAAAGAGAGAGAAGAACATAGTGAAAGATCATCTTGGTACTTAGTTTATAGATGTGTGCCATGATGACTTATATAACAGAGAACTGAAAAAAGTGGTATCATTACAGGATCATTACAGTTTGGGTCTAATGCAAAAAAGAAACCAAACAAGACAGTCAAATAATACCTTAGCAATTTAAGTTATTTAAGTTATAAAATTTATTTTATATATACAGGCAGTCCTTGGGTTATGTTGAACTCGACGTATGTCGTTTCATGGTTACATCGCCATCTCCCATTTATTTATAAAACAAAAGTTCCATCATTTTGATGTATATACATATGTTGCTTTATGTTTTTTTATTATTCATTTTCCACAAGTGAAGGTCAGAAATTGTTATATTTCTTTAATTTTTTTTTTTTTACTGTTTCATTTCATTACTGCTGTGTATGTGCTCCATGTGAGTGATGTAGGTGCTTATGTAGGTGGATTCCAACTTAAGGCAAAAATCCTAGGAATGGATCTCAGATGTAACCCGTGGACCTACTGTATAATAAATGTAAATTTTTCCCAATGGGAAGCATGTTTAAAAAGTGTTGGGAAGTTATAAGTGCATGCATTTTGTTATCATCTATGCAGGGTGAGGCAAAAGTAGGAGTTGTTCATATGAAAATAATACAATAATTAGTAAATAAAATTATGAGAATAAATGCTGTGTTTTACTCTATACCTACTTTTGCCCCACCGTGTATATTTTAAAAATGTATTTTTTCTCTCTGCAGATCATGAGCTTCCTATTTATAAAAGTAGCAAAAATAAATAAACAAACAAAAATTACCTGCAATGTTGAAATGGGACAGTTTATAATACATTAACTATAAGGTACCTTCCAAGTTTTAGCACTACTAAGTGCTAAGGAATCATCATTGTCAACCTTATTATCATAAAGAAGCATATGCATTTATGCCATATTCATATTAAGAATGTAAAACATTAATAGGTAGCTTTGTTCCAATCTCAGAATAGAAACTTTAGTATTGAATAACTTTGAAAGTTTCAATTCCTTGCTTCTTTCGTTCTGGTCTAAACACATATACTGTATGTCAAGCAAATGTAGGCTTTTAAAATCAGTTAGATAAATGATGGCAAAAGAATGATACAATTATATCACCCTTAATTATATATAAAATATAGATAATGATATTTTTAGTGTGTCACATGGTTTAACAAATCATAGGCTTGTCATCCATTTTAGTTAATATGATACATAGGCACCTTTCATAAGAAATTGCAAATGTTGCATTTGAGTATCTCCTATTAATCCCACCCACCCACATCACCTAAAAAAATAAACACCAGCATTAGCACCTCACAGTCATTACAGCCTTTACAGATGAGTGGTTATAGTATTATTGTGGGAGGATATGGATTAGGAGATATTTGACTTATAAAAATTATAAACAATTTATTTCTGAGATACACTTAAATGGTAACTCATATGGCCAACAAAATTTCTTAATATTCTGTCTGACAATCAATCTCCTTAGTTTTTAATAAAAGGACCACAGTCAAAGCATATGATTAATGTAACACAAATCCTTATTGAAGTATAAGTATTACTCTGCACTAGTATACACAAAAAGCACTTTAATAAATATTTTTGAAAGAATGAATGAGATTTGCCTCTTACTTATTCACTGAAAGACCATACATAATAAATTGCAATCTTCCCTAGCCAGTGCTCCAAACTATGGGAAAATATAAAAAACAATAAATTATTTAACATGCCTATATAATTATAATATACAAAATCCAAGTTACAGCTCTGGAAATGGTTTTCCATTTCTAGATTTAGGCATATGAACAAAAATAACAAAATATTAAAATAAGAAAACTCATTACCTGTCAACATGAATTATGATTGAGATGTTAGGCAAAATAGGACATAAATTGATAAATACAAAGCAGAAAGTACAAGCCTTACCTATTACAGCAGAATTATTTCTCAAAATAAAACTTAAGAGATTATATCTTTAGAAATGCCCAATGGCTTCCATTCAAACAGATTTAATTGTTATGTTTATGCATAATATGTTGTTGGGCATGATTGAAATTCCATGTCCATTTCATTGTATAAGAACTGCAGGCAAAGGTTTTTCTAAGCCTCCAGGTTCAACACTGCTGCCTATAGATTGAGGACAGTTTCAACAAGAGATGGTAGGTAAAAACAAAAACAAAAACAAACAAACAAAGAAAACAGAAACAAAGGCAGAATAATCTAGGTTACCATTGAGTCAAGGAGACAACAAGCAACTCACTCAAAGGAAATGAGAAAGAAGAGATTTAAAAGAAACTGAATATAATTAAACTTAAAAAAAAAAACTCACAATTTCATACACTATCAGCACTATTGTTTATCCACCCAGCCAATTTTATATACACCAAATGTCTTGGTAGAATTTTTTTTATTAATTCACATAATTAATTGGTCTCTCATATGCTTAAAAGTTGTGAAAAGTCACACAGCAATTCAATGTCTCCCACATAAAATCAGAACCCAGGAAATCTCAAATTTTAATTTACTAAGTTATTTCCTAGTTCACATTACCAAAATGAATCGTTTTAAATTTCTCCCCTTATTTAACTGGCTGAACATTTAACTAGTTGCTAGTATCAGTTTGTTATCATTGAACAGATGACCAGCTGCTAGTGAAAAACTTGATTTCTCTTTAACTTCTGAGGACATCAGAGTAAACAAGATTACAAAAGAGATATTTAGGCTGCTATTATCATTGGCTGGGAGCTTCCAGAAAACAAAGGAGACAATCATTTCTCAACTCTCTTGAAAGGCAAATATGTAATACTAGAGGCCTGGTGCACGATTTGTGCACTTGGGGGAGGGAGGAGGCCCCTCAGGCAGGCCTGCAACTTCTCACAATCCAGGATCCCTTGGGGGATGTCTGACTGCAGACATCCTTAGGTTCCCGCCACTGCTGCTGTGCTTGTCAGCCATAAGCCCAGCTTCTGGGCTTGTGGCTAAGCTTCTGGCTGAGCAACACTCCCCCTGTGGGAGCATACTAACCAACAGGGAGCAGTCCCTGTGTTGAGCATCTGCCCCCCTTCCCCGGTGGTCAGTACATGTCATAGCAACCAGTTGTTCCACTGTTAGATTGATTTGCATATTACCCTTTTATTATATATGATACGCCTAAACATCAAAATGATGAAATAATATGTACTGATCTGTGACAATGATTTAAAACATTCTCCAAAACTACTTTTCACATTGGATCTTAACTGAAAAAGGATACTATCATAAATCACCCTCTTCCAATAAAATTTCTTCTCATCTCCTGCGGTAAAGCAGTATCACTTCACTTTAATATGGCAATCACAGGTATACCCAAGGTAGCCTATCTTTCAAGTGTCATGTTCTGAAACTAAATTTAAAAAAATAATGCAAATTCATAATGACTGATGCCCTTAGAGCTGCTCCACGTGAAATCAATCAATTATACAAATAAATATCTTCTTTTGATTATGTTGAATGATTAATTTATGATTGGTAAACAAAAACAAAACAAAACAACACTATAATTTAGATAGTTTTTCAGCAGCAGAGTTAGAAAATTTTAGTAGGATAGAGTAGCCTTCATGTAAGGATTCACCAAATCTACAAAGGATAATGCTTCCTAGTATTTATGAATATAGAAGGTGCTCATACTGTTCCCAAAGCTTAACACAATGTTAACACATTATGCTTCAAATGAAATCATTCTGGAACAATCTTGAACTATCTGGTCCCTAAGCCAGTCAACCTGTCAACATCTGAAAATCAATGTTATCAGTATCTCTTCTAGCGGGTGGATTACTTAACAGGGGTATCTCCACAGTCATTCTTGGCACACCTGATCACAGAAACACATGATTTATACAGCTACACAGCTAGTGTTTGTGTTGAGATAGATTTTAGCAGATGAAGCATAAAATCTGAAAATATGCAGCCAGGGAGATGGACAGTATGAAATCCCTCTGTTCCATAAATATCAGTCTTCTGATTTTGTTCAGAAGACTTTCCAACTAAACACACAAGTAACAAAAATGTGAAAGAATATATGAGGATGCTGAAAAATAAATAGGTTAATTATCATGAGCTGGCATGAATGAATGCTCAACACTGGATGTTTCATTATATGTAACAAAATTAAATAGAAACATTGGCTAGAATAATATTGAAAAAATGACACATGAAATTAGTCCCATAAAAACATACTCAGGACAAATTCTAAAAAGATAAACAAAAGTATAGACACCTATTTTATTTGGAAGGTAAAATATGAGTAAAAAATGTAAGGGGATCACCTGGGTGGGTCACCTATCTGTGCTTTTCTTTGGATCCGAGGTGCTATGCAAGCTTGTTCTACATAAAAAAGGGAGGATAGATATCACAGATTTGTTATGTGTCTTGTCAGTGCATGTTTTTAATCCAGCACTATTTTACCCAATTAAGTCTCAGTTACTAAAGATCAAAAGCATAATATGGGGTGATAGGTAATTTTAAAACACGGAGTGGTATTTTCCATAAGAAACAGAGTGGCCTGAATAAAATACTAAAGTGTGGCATTCTGGAAATGGAAGATGAAGAACCATCAAGTATCTATGGGCTCTGAATTATAGTGAAGAGCTAGATAAGTTAGCCAGATCTTAGATTTCCAGATTTATTTCTTTCTTTACCAATTATTCAAACACACACACACACACACACACACACACACACACACACACACACGTGCGTGCACGTAAATGGAAATAGACGTAGGTGAAAAATCTGTTTATTTCCCCTGGAGTACCGTAGAGTATTTTCATAAATAACAGAGTTGGGATTGAGGTAAATGGGCATTTTAGCAAAAGGAAAGATACGATATACATCTATTTTTAATGGTTTCAAAGTACCCTTTCACTTCCAGGAATAACCTTGTCTATTCAATCATTGTAATGTATATATATTTTTTTAAAAGTTTTCTATTGGAACAAATATAGAGTTCACAACAATCCAATCATAACTTAACAGGGAGAAAAACCAATCTCTGTTTCACTTCACTGCACCATAGTATTTAATCTTTTTCTATTGACAGTGCATGCAATTTTCATTAAAAGAGGTTTAAACATCCAAGGTAACATTTGGAGGCAGCAGCAGATTCACAATAGCTCTTTAATATTTGGTCACTTCATAATTAGATTATAACTTTAGGAGAAAGCACATACAAGGCACTGGGTCAGAGCTTTAAAGTTATAAAACTAATAAAGTCATCCAGGGTGTATCATTATTTTGAAATGACTTATAAGCAGTTTCATTTTACTACCAAAGATTTTTTATAATTCCTTTCCCAAAGACAAATGTGCTCAGCTTGATTTGTGTTTTTCTTTGAATGTAATTATATTTGCAGTCTTTTTTTGAATTTACAATTAATCCTCTTTACAGTTATGTTACATTATTCCAAACTTTTTCTCCCTAAGTTAGTATTAGTGGGTTTCTGCTTATTATGTTAATACTGTTGTAATTATTACATACACATAAAGCTTTGAGCATCCTGACAGAAAGTATTTTATAATTTTATTATTTTATTGCTCAACATTTGCAAATAACATATTCATAAAGTCTAAAACTTGTAAACGTGACAAAGATTCTAGTGCTATTCAGAGAACCAAAGATAAGGATTATTTTATCTTAGCATAAATTTGCATTTTACATATTAATGGCCAAAGTACACATGTATTAGTCCCCTTCTCTGACACTGTTAGTAGATCAGGCATTGTACATCATTGAACATAGATACAGCAATGGCCGGGTGAGGCTAAAAGTATATGGATTTTTTGTTTGTTTCGGTAGTGGTATGTGAAAGAAAGGTAAAGAAAATAGACATTTTAGGAAAACAATGGGTATGAGAATGAGAAAACTTTGGGGCCTAGTTATAGTTATTCCACTTATGAACTTATTAACATTAAAATTATTATTTAACATCTAAGATTTATTATTTTAGCATGTGTGAAAAGGTGAAAACAAGCTAGATAGAGCTACAGCCTTGTTCTTTCTAGTTCTGAAAATATAGGACCCTAAAGATTGCAGTGTGCTCTTTCTGTCCTTAAACCACTCTCTTGTTATTAAGATGAAACTTTTGGCAGAAAAATTAATTCTTTTTAAGATATTAAAAGATTTTAAAGAAAAGCATATGCCATAATGATTAATAATGCAAACTCCCAAGTTTACCTTTTCACCTCAAGTTAACTTTCTGCCTTTAATAGTTTGACTAATGTCATTGTTCCAATCCATGTAAGTGGAGATAATTAACAAGTATATTTTTTCTTTGAAATGAAAACATTAAGAAATAATGACTAGAAAATATATTAAAAGTTTATGCAATTAGTAATAGGAATTCTGATAAGATAAATGAATAGTCAACATACTAGTTCTGACAGCTGGGAAACTTGAAAAATAAGAGACAGAAAAAAATAATGTAACATAAAAATGCAGAAAATATCTGCCCAACTGATGATGCTTAGTGGTTCAGTTTTGACCTATGAACCAGGAGATCATGGTTCATTTCCTGGTCAAGACACAGGCCCAGGTTGGAGGCTCTATCCCCCGGAGGAAGTATGAGGGAGGATTGTCTCATCATTGATGTTTTAATCTCTCTCTCTCCCCCTTTCCCTTCCCCTCTGAAATCAATAAAAATATATTAAAAAATAAATAAAAATCACCCACCAGAGATGATTTGTTTGCCAAACCTTCCTAAAGATTTTCAGTACTTGCTTATTAAAAAGTGATTACAAGTCTATATCAGAACTCTTCTATATCTCTTATTCAAGATGGTGAACTGAGCACATATGTTTTATCCTCCTCTTTAACAAAAGCCCCCTGAAGTGGCTGATACATATTTTAAAATAAAATAAAATATGTAAACATTGTGAATAGGAAATCCAGTAGATATGATCTTAATAATAGATGTACAAAGTGAAAATAGCCACCATCCACAAAAAGAAGCAAGTGAAGGTAAAATAGAGATGGGAGCAATGCTATTCAGTGGAAAACAAGAGATTCAAACTGCGGGCAGGTCTAGAAAAATAGTTAGGTAGTCAGGGAGTCTGAATGGGACAGAGTCATTTTAATAATTTAAAGTCTTTCAGTGCAATGACAAAATTAGGCCTCCCTCACTGTCCACATGCAAACCTTACATTGACAGATACTGGTTACTCTCAGACAAAAATTAAAGAACTTCCCTCTAAATAAATTGAAAAATTGATGAGGAAGGACTGAGGATACCAGAGTAGGTATTAACATTCCAGAATTTTAATTCAATTTTTATTTTTGAAACTAGAGTGAAAGCTAGCTTTTCTTTTTGCTCCCTAAACACATGTCATTAAAGGAAATACAACATTAAAAGTAAATAAAAAATATGCATACTAAAATATCAATGAAAGAGCAGACATAACCTGTAAATGTAATTAAAAATTCTAGGGTGACAATAGTGAAGCTTACAAAAAATCAGTCTAAATTTGAAAAATGACAGATTGTACCTAGAAAAAGCTTAGCGTACAGTTTTTTCATCTTTTTTAAATATATATTTTATTGATTTTTTACAGAGAGGGAGGAAGAGAGATAGAAAGTCAGAAACATCAATGAGAGAGAGACATTGATCAGCTGCCTCCTGCACGTCCCACACTGGAGATGTGCCTGCAACCAAGGCACATGCCCCCAACAGGAATCGAACCTGGGATCTCTCATTCTGCAGGCCTACGCTCTATCCACTGAGCCAAACCGGTTCTGGCTATTTTTTCATATTTTGTTGTTGTTGCTCTTATAGCACTTAGAACCTCCTACTTTATTTGGGAAGTTTGTTAGATTAACTATTGGGGAAATGTACTAATAAATCAATAACTCTACAAGTCATTCCACTAGTGATGATATCGTATCTATTAAACAATGGTACAGGAATGTCATCAGTGATATATGTTGTCCAATATTGCTTAGGCTAGTACCAATGGCCAGTGTAAGACTGTATTAGCTATCCAACCAATGCATTCTTGTGAGATAGTCTGTGTTTGTAACTACCTGGTTCTTTTTTCTTACTGCATAGTTTAAAATAGTGAATTATTAGTTATTCAGTTAATTTTCTGAGCTATATTTACCCAATATTTCTATTCAAGCTTAAGCTAACTGGAGTCAGTTTTTCTAGGTTTCAACCAAGAACTCTGCTTGCTATAATATGTCTTCAAGATGAAAGAGAAGATACATTAACAAATGGTATGTTTAAGAAGTTTCTCTCCTCTAGATTATCATTTACAAAAGAAAACAAAAATGGGAAAACAGGCAGTCCAGATCAGACAAAATAAAATTCTGTAGGAGAGACACTATGCTTTCTTGCCACTTTGGCTGTGGGAGAAGTCTGGACCAAGCTCTCATTTTGCTTCCAGAGAAGAAGCATCCAATGATACATAGAAACTTATTTTGCATGGTTATTACTTTTCCTTTATTCTGAATGGTCATGTTTTGTAGGGAGCGACTATAGGATTAAGCCTCGGACTGACCTGTTAACAAAGCCACAAACAAGTCCCAGCTTAGAGGGCACAGCCCTCTTAGCATGATTAAGCTTGAGCTTGTGACTGCTCCCTAGATCCTTCCTAGATAGCTAATGGGCTGTGGAAGGTGCAGCAAGTGCTGCCAAAACAAGTGAAACTCATAAGAGCATTGTAACTATGGAGACCACTACCTTGGTTACCTCTGACTACAAAATAAAGGCTCAGCTTGCTATCTGGATCTTTATTCTGAGGCCTTAACTAGGCACAGAAGATCCACCTTGGCCCAGCTTAGTCTCTTTGTCGTCTTTTCTTCAATCCTTTGCTTCCCCCTTCTCCCTCAGGCTCACCAAACCATTGGCTGAGTTGGCATGGCACAATGTCTGAAGTAAATAAGATTGCATACTATCATTTTTTCCTACTCTTTGCTTATGCAATTTTACAGCCTTGAAATTGTTTTACAGTTGTAGTTTTACAGCTCTTTAGCTTTTATGTGGGTTTTATTTCCTTTGTCAATACACTTTTCTATAGACTTTTTTCAGGTGTCTCTATTTTTACGTAAAATGATGGTCTATGCCATAAATTTTTATATTCTATCTAATAAAAGGGTGATATGCAAATTAACCATCACACAATCACAAAGAGTGATGGTTAATTTGCATATTGCCCATAGCCACAAGATGGCAGCACCCAGTCCCCTCAGCCTTGCCTGAGAGCCCAGTCCTGGGGGGCACTGAGAGCAGGCAACATGAGCAACCTGGCAGAATGCTTCATCATTGCCATGGCAATGGAGGGCTTCTGGGGATGCCGGTGAGGAACAGCTGGGACAGGATGCTTGCTTTGTGGCCATGGTGATGCCACAGCCATGAGGGCTTCTGGGGGACGGGGGCCTTGCCTGCAGCCTTTGCGGCCAAGCACAGGCCCAAAGAGGAGATGGTGGGCCTGCCTCCATGCGGAAGCAACGTGGGTCCCTCCCAGCTCTTGCAGAAGCCATACAGCTCCTGTGGAAGCAGCACGGCTCCTGGCAGCATACTGTGGTTCCAGCTGGCTCCCGGAGAAACTGCAGGTGGCCTACTGCACACAATATCATGTGATGGGCCACTAGTTATACAATAAAATCCCTTAGAAATACTGAGTACAGCAATATCAATGGATATAAGGTCAATATCAATTAGGTTTCTACATACCAGTAATAAAAAGGTAGTAGCCAAAATTTAAAAAGTATCATTTAAAATAGCACCAAAATATAATAAGAAGATAGGTATAAATTTAAAAAAATATATGTGGAATCTGAATGTTAAAAATTATAAAATAATCAGTTAAGAAATCAAAGGAAATCTAAATAAAAATATTATATATGTGTATATATACATACTATGCTCATGCATCAGAAAACTCAGTATTCTTAAGAAGTTAATTTTTTCAAGTCGATCTATGGATTTAATAAAATTTAGACTGAAACCACAACAGAATTATTATAAACGTTGAAAAAATGATTCTAAATCTTATATAAAAAAGAAAAAGAATTAGAACTGAAGTTGAAAGACTCATGCTATCTAACATACAACTGCAATAATGAAAAGTGTGTGGCATCAGTTAGAGGACAGGCATGAAGATCAAATGGATAGCATAGAATGTCCAGACATAGAAAAACACAATTATGGTAATTGATTTTTGCCAAATTTGCAAAGGCAAGTCTTTGGAGAAAATAAGTGTTTTAATAAAAGCTGCTGCAGATACATTGGTATATCCACCTTTAAAAAAAAAAAGGAAAAAGAAGTTTTGACAAGATCCCTCATCTCATATAATAATAACTAGAGGCCTAATGTACAAAATCACACATGTGTGGGGTCTGGCCAGTCCTCCTGATAGGGGTTGGGGGGCCAGTCAGGGCCGGGGCTGGCTAGGGAAAGGGGCTGCTGGTGGTTGACCAGCTAGCCTCAATCCCTCATTGAACTCCTGGTCAAATTCCTAGTCAAGGGGACCATTGGCATATTAGCCTTTTAGTATATAGGATTAACTCAAAATAGGCCATAAATCGAAATGTAAACTTCTAAAACTTCTAAAGGAAAAAATAATAGATAATTTTGGTGACTCTTGGAATAGGTAAAAGGTTCTTGGATATAATATCAATAAATATATTTGTCTTTGAAAGACACTGTTAAAAGGTTAAAAGACCAACTGAAAACTTGGGTGATATCTCACAAGAAAGTTGGATCCATAGACTATAAAAGGACTCTCAAAACTCAAAAATAAAAAACAACCAAAAGAAAAAAATAAAGAAAATATTTGACAACACCTTACCAAAGAAGATATGTGTAATAAATAAATATATGAAAAGATCCCTAGTCATTAAAGGTAATGTGAATTAAATCCAAAGATACAACTACACATCTATTAGATTGGCAAACAACAAGTATACAGAATAAACATAAATTGCATACATTGCTGTTAGCAATGCAAAAATGATGCAGTCGAGATTGGCATTTTCTTATAACATTAAATATATAATTACTATAGAACTCAACAATCTCCCTCTTACATATGTACCAAAGAGAAGTAAAACTTATGTTCATAAAAGTCCTGTACATGGCCCAGCTGGCATAGCTCAGTGGTTGAGCACGGACCTATGAATCAGGAGGTCATGGTTTGATTCTTGGTCAGAGCATATGCCCAGGTTACAGCTCAATCCCCAGTGTGGGGCCTGTGGGAGGCAGTCAACCAATTATTCTCTTGCGTTATTGATGTTTCTGTCTCTCTCTTCTCCCTTCCTCTCTGAAGTCAATAAAGATATATTTTTTAAAATTCTGTACATGAATGTTTATAATAGTTTATTTATGTACTCCCCAAATGGAAACAACCTAAATGCCTTTCATGTAGTTCAAAGAAACAGATGGTGGTGAATCCAAAGAATGAAATATTACTCAGCAATGAAGAACATGTTGTAACAAGGAAAGAAGCCAGGCTCAGAACTTTGTGATTCCATTTATATGGCATACTAGAAGTGGAAAAACTATCAAGAATGAAACAGATAGAGGTTGCCAAGATTTTAGGATGGAAAAGGGGGTTGATTACAAAGAGGAATATTCTGAGTGATGGAATCTCTGAGTTATTTTGCTCATTGTGGTAGTTAAACAACTACAATGCATTTGTCAAAACACATATAACTGTATACCAAAAAACTGAATTTTGTTATATATATATATTTAAATATTTTAAATACAAATTAGAAATTACTGGAAATATTTTAAAGTATATTACAATTATTAGAAATGATCAATTATATAATTGGACAATAGGAAAATACTAAGGAAATAATATAATAACAAGGAGTCAATAGATATTTACATTTGATTTAGAAAGAAAAAAAGTACAAAAATATTATTTAAAGACATTGATATAATCAAGAAATTATAAAAGGAAAATGGCTATCCCTGAGAAGATGTTTGGCAAGAGTTCTATACTTATTACTACATTTTTATTATTGATTATTTTTGCATTTTTAAAAATTGTATGCACAGGATGTCCCCAAAATATCTACACATGTTGAATAATTATTAATTCCAATAGGTTAAATCCAAAAAGAACGAAACATCAATTGAGCTATCAGCTAAGTGTGTACACATTTTGGGTAGGACTTTTTTTAATAAAATGAGTCATGTAGTATTTACATTTAAAATAAATATTTTTATTGGTTTTTGAGAGGAAGGGAGAGTGATAGAAAGATAGACACATCAATGATGAGAGAGAATCATTGATTGGCTGCCTCCTACAACCCCCTACTGGGGATCAAGCCCGCAACCCAGGCATGTGTCCTTGGATGGAATCTAACCTGGTACCCTTCAGTCCCCAGGCCAACGCTCTATCCACTTAGCCAAACCGGCTAGGCCAGTATTTACATTTTTAAAATGTATTTATATGAATTATAATGCATAAAAGATATAATGTACTAGTATACTAAATTTATCTTACTTAATGATGTGAGTTTAGTAATATTTACCTAATCCTCCTGGTGTACTCATAATACCCAAAGATAAGCTATTTTTTTGTCCATTTAAGATTGACTTCTGGATCTATTAAACTACAAATCATTTTAACACCTTATACACCTATAGCCTAGTCTTTTGTCAGTATGTAAAGTAGTCCATGCAGGTGCTTAAAAAATTCTAAAAGTTTTTAGGAAACAGTAGTTAATCCATTAAAATCTGCTTGTCTCATAGAATTTGTACGTGACATAAAATTCTCAATATAGTAAAAACATTATGGACCCTACTACCTAGAGCATAAATCTCAAGAGTAGACTGGTAATTCAAGCTGCTATTTAGATCATAGCATATGTCTTTATCCAACTTTTTCAGTACATCTTTTTGTCTATAAACTCTGAGGAAACCCTACCAAATATCATTCTGACCCTGATAAATACATTCTTGTCTTTTCTAAATATAATATCATTTTCTCATATCAAAAATGATTTCTATCCTAAGGTATTATTAAATAATATGCCACTGTCTTGATAAATGCTTAGAAAACTGCCTATATTTCCTTAATATTTATCTTGCATATTACAACCCTATTGAAACCACCTTTCTGTTGACTTTCATGCCTGGAAATCAAGTATTACCTATTGATTCTGAAAAGGACAGCACTGATTACTAAAATAGGCATAAGTTTTAAGACCTGGTAAAGTAAAATCATTATTTTCTTTATAAAATTGTCAATTCTATTTTGGGGAAAGGTATTTCTTTTCTCTTTATTTGACATAAATGCTCTACATTGAATATAGTTTCTGCATGCATTTCCTTAATTTAATCAATTTCATGATAAAACCAAAAGGAAGATTTTGTGTGACATTATACAAACAATGTTGAGAAATAACACTTGTCCCCTTATTCTATTTTTTATGGTATAAGGCATGCTGATTAAGATGTCAGTGTTCTGAACTGTCTTTTTATTTGAACAACATTGTAATAATAAACCAGAGAGAAGAGGAGGAAGATTTAAATTCCAACAAAGGAATAGATTTCATTTTAAGTACCCAGGGGGAATATTTTACAAAAAAAAAAAAAAAGTGTGTGTGTGTGTGTGTGTGTGTGTGTGTGTGTGTGTGTGTGTGTATGTATCTTGGCAGTGACCTTTATGTCTAGAATATTGTTTTCTCAATATAATCCCCATTGAGGCAAAAGTAATATTAACAAATGATAAAGTTTTGCTGTAATTCTTAGTGTTTTAATAAACATAGTCAACACATAGCAAGTAAATTAAACTCCTTAATCTTTCCCCCCTATTTTTCTCTAACACTGCATTACTCTACTTGGAAAATTATCTTTCCACAAACAAAGTCACTAATCATCCAGGCTGATTTAAAAGAAAAAGTTTTCTTGGTTCCTTGTGACCCCTAAACTGAAGTCTTTGAATTGAAGATTAAAAGTTAATTATTTTGATGTACCAGGTCCGTGTTATCAATCTGGCCTCTTCACCACTTTGGAAGTATAAATTGTTTGAGTAAAACAGGTGAACACTCTGTCCTTTCCCTTTTTAAAGAATTCACATTTTCAATTTCTAGATGAAAAATAATACCTTGGCCAAATGCTAATCAGACTTTCTGCTGACAAAGATAAAATAAACCGGGAGATTATCTAGAATACTAAGGGGATGGCAGTATGCATAAATCAATACTGTTTCTACCTATATTAGTAATCTTCTTTCAGACATAAAAACACAAAGTTTTCTGAAAAATGTACACCACTCTGAGATAAGGTTTAAAGTGCTCTCTCAATCCTAAAATAGTTTTCTTTGCTAAACTATTTTTCAGTTAAACTATTTAAGCATGAAAAAATAAACTGACAAAAGTCAGGTTCTCTACCCCATCTCTACTGTCTAGACCAGTGGTGGGCAAACTCATTAGTCAACAGAGCCAAATATCAACAGTACACCAGTTGAAATTTCTTTTGAGAGCCAAATTTTTTAAACTTAAATTTCTTCTAACGCCACTTCAAAATAGACTCGCCCAGGCCGTGGTATTTTATGGAAGAGCCACACTTAAGGGGCCAAAGAGCTGCATGTGGCTAGTGAACTGCAGTTTGCTGACCACTGGTCTAGTCAGTACTGCTCCACACAGATACTTATTCCATTTTTTATATAAATTTTAACAGAAACTCTATCTTATATTTTTAAAAAGCATAGTTTACATATTGAATTGATATCAATACAACAGAGTAGTTATTCTATTATGTAAGCATTCCTAATTTATTTAAATTGTTACTTAAGATGTATCCAGATTAGGGCATATCTGAGGACACAGCTACATCCTAAAGTTGATTCCAGTCCACTTTTCTTCTTCCTTATTTTGAATTTTCCTTTCACAGCCTTTCGAGTCCTTCCTTGCCAGCCATTCACATGAGTAAAGTTGCTTGAGTTCAAATTTTGGATCCACCAATTTTTCACTATTAATTTTGAGTAAATTATTGAACTTAACAAAGCCTCAGTTTACACTTTTGTAAAATATTATATAATAATGTTTTACCAGTTTTTATGAGTCATAAAATTCATGAAACATATATAGCTGAGACCTGACATATTTTCGAGTGTTTTCTAAATAAACTGTGTAAATATTGATTTTCTAATTTCAAGATATAGTCACTTTTCTTGACCCACATCATCTACAGAATGAGTTTCTTTACACTTCCCACTCATGGTAGGCAGGAACTTTCCTAACATCTGCACTACAGTGAGCAACTGAATCTTGTCTCAGAGTATACCCATAAAAATGATTAGATTCTTCCCATTTAAATCAGTAAGTTGACAATATCTTTTAAGTTATAAAGTCAAATTCTAAGACCCCACATACCTACTAGCAATCTATATATGAAAATTAATTTACATAGTTCAAGCAGTCCAATTATCTGGCTAACATTCAGATAACTTGCCTTAACACTTTTTCTCTCTTCCCGCACTGTGGATTCAGTGGTGCTTTGTAAAGTGATATGTCATGCCTTTATCCCCAGAACTAGACAGTCAGTTCCCCTGGTGCTTGCATTTAACTACTCTATAAGTCAATGGGGGTGGAGGTGGTAGTGATGAAATTAGGCTCACCATTCCCATATGCATGCATATAATTTGAATCAAGGATGGAATGAAATTTAATTCTCTTGTTGTTTGAGTAGTCTTGGTTCCCAAGTAGCACTAATGTTTAGATGTCTTATTATTTCATTTACTTACAGCATATTCATATGTAAGGGGGCTATTATTATCCTCATAGTACAGAAGAAGCAGGTTCTAAGACAAAACTTTGCATAAAATAATTAACCATATAAACTTGTCCTCATTAGAACTTTGCTTCAAATATGTGCTTGCAGGTTATGCTCTAATCTTAACAACAGTAATTTACAATGTTCAAGTCGCCTTCACATTCATTGACTCATTTGGGTCTTACAAGAACCTTTTCTGTTGATATGGCAAATACTATTACCGCTCCCTCCTGCTTTTTTTTTTTATAACAACATTGAATTTGAAGTTAATGCATTTACTCAAAGATTATTTTTTCCATTATTGAGAAAGTATAAAATTTCTTTTCCCTTAGCCAAATGTTCTCTAGTGATAATGGTGGTGATAATGACGTAATAAGAACATCTACAATCCTATATAATAAAACTCTAATATTCAAATTGACCAAACAGTGAAACAACTGGTCACTATGATGCACGCTGACCACCAGGGGGCAGATGTTCAACAAAGGAGCTGCCTCCTGGTGGTCAGTGCATTCCCAGAAGCCAGTGGGGAGCACTGCTCAGTGAGTAGCCAGGCTCATGACTGATGGCGCAGTAGCATTGGCAGGAGCTTCTCTCACCTCTGCTGCAGGCGGGTGGTAAGAAATGAGAGGTCATGGATGGTGAGAGTCCTGGACTGCAAGGGTGTGCAGGCTGGGCTGAGGGACTCCCTTTCAGTGCACGAATGTTGTGCACTGGGCCTCTAGTTTAAAATAAAATAATGACTTTGCTTCATTTAGGACATAAATTATTATTTCATAATTTTCTAATTATAAAATCTCATATAA
Organism: Lasiurus borealis; assembly: GCA_004026805.1. Taxonomy (NCBI): domain Eukaryota; kingdom Metazoa; phylum Chordata; class Mammalia; order Chiroptera; family Vespertilionidae; genus Lasiurus; species Lasiurus borealis. The sequence continues at coordinate 131,867 of PVJN01000289.1, read as the reverse complement.
TGTTCCTTTAAATATCATGCAAAAAATATTCCTTTACAATTTTCTGGACAAGTGTTTGGAGGTGCTTTGCTGTAGTGGCTTTGGAGCTTCTTCTCCTCTGACTATAGTAACAAATGAGTGTGAGTCTTTTTTTTTTAAGGCAAAAGAAAATTTAGTTCTCTACCTCCACATATTTCATATTTCCCCAGATCTTGCCTTCTTTTTCTCTTACCATAATCCTCATTCCAGATCACAGATATATCTTATTGAAAAATACTAATTTCCATCACAGTTCATTCAACAGTTATTAAAAACCTGAAATACTCCAGTACTTTATTAAGTGCTATCACCACAGAAATGAATAAAATGAACATGGCATCTCCCCTTAGAGAGAAAAGATTTATTATAAAGACATGAGCATTAAGCAAATGCATTAATAATTTAAATAATGTGTAAAGGGAGGATGAAAAAATGGCAAGATGCAGGATGACATGTGAGCTTTAATAAGAGAGATTTGTTTAATCAGTAAACTCAAGAAGGTTCTCCATGATGAAATAATTTTTAGTAAAAGTTTAAAATGTGAGTAGGAATTATACACAATGATAGGGTGGAGAAGAGTCAGGGATATACTAAAAGATGGTATTATTTAATGAAAAAATATGAATCCACTGAGCTACTGAGGTAAACAAGAGTCATGTACACCTTACAATATTCACTTTTTTCTGTAATTAAAAGGTTATACTAGTAATCATGGAAGGCTTTTATGTTTAAAAACACATACTGGTATATGGGGAAAATTGATTAGAGATTGCAACACTGCATTTGAGGAGACAGGTTATATAAACATTACAGAATCTTAGGCAAATGCTAGAAGGTACAGTTAGAATTGCAACAGTGGATATGAAGAAACTGAGCACATGTTAAGACAGATTTAAGAGGTTTAGTCAACACACCTGATAATTTATCAGAAGAGTGAAAAAAAAAACACAGAAGAGTCAAAACTAAATTTAATATTTTTACATGAGAAATTAGATGCAAGTTTCTTAAACTTCTAAAAGATTAGAAATCAAGTTTAAAACATGATCACTTTAAGATTCCAAGGAGAAGTGATAAAATTGAAGGAAAAATAAAAAACCTATATAAAACATAAGAAATGGTAAAAGTTCCTTTTTTGTTATAGTAGGGTAGTATTCCATTGTGACATATATCAGTTTTCTGATCCAGTCATCTGCTGATGGGTACGTAGGCTGTTTCAAATCTTAGCTATTATAAGTTTTGCTGCTATGAACATAGGGGTGCATATATCATTTCTGATTGGTGTTTCTAATTTCTTGGGATATAGTCCTAGAAATGGTATCAGTGGGTCAAAGGGGAGTTTCATTTTTAACTTTTTGAGGAAACTCCATACTGTTCACAGTGGCTGCACCAGTTTGCACTCCCACCAGCAGTGCATAAGGGTTCCTTTTTCACCTCCTCCTTGTCAGCACTTGTTTGTTGATTCGTTGATGATAGCCATCCTGGTAGGTGTGAGATGGTACTGCATTGTTATTTTGATTTGCATCTCTAGGATGATTAGTGACTTTGAGTATGTTTTCATATGTCTCTAGGCCTTCTGTATGGCCTCTTTTGAAAAGTGTCTATTTAAGTCCTCTGCCCATATTTTTTTCTTTAAAAAAAAAGAAATATATATATATTATTGATTTTAGAAGGAAATAAAAGGGAGATAGAGATAGAAGCATCAATGATAAGATCGAATTCTTGATCCCCTCTGCCCACTTTTGATTGGATCACTTACCTTCCTTTTGGTAAGTTGTATAAGTTCTCTGTAAATTTTGGAGATTAAACCCTTATCTGAAATAGCATTGGCAAATATTTTCTCCCATGTAAAAAACTCTGGTACATCCACACAATGGAATTCTATGCCACTATAAAAAATAAGCAATATTTACCATTTGAAACAACATGGATGAAATTGGAGACCATTATGATAAGCAAAATAAGCCAGTCAGAGAAAGATAAATATCACTCTAACACTTCCTCATATGTGGGATATAATGATCAACATAACTTGATGAACAAGAATAGATCCAGAGACAAATAGCAGGTGAGGAATGGTTAGAGAGCAACCAAAGGACTTGTATGTATGCATATCAGCATAACCAATGGACACAGACATGGTGGCTATGGGGGCTTGCCCAGGATGGAAATGGCTTGGGGAGGTAGGGGGATCAATTGGAGAAAAAGGAGACATATGTAAAACTTTAGACAATAAATAAATAAATAAATAAATAACAGAAGAGAAACATGAACTATCCAATTGTGATATATTTATATTACTCAACAATTAAAAAGAACAAACCTTTAGTGTATGCAAACATGGTTGAATTTTCAAAATTTTATGCTAACCAACAGTAGCCAGACACAAATTACAATATTATGATTTTATGTATGTGATATTTAGAATATATAAAACTAATCTGTCCTATATAATAAAAGGCTAATATGCAAAGTGTCCCCTCAGGAGTTGAACCCACTAGGAGTTCAATTGCTTGCTATGATGTGTGCTGACCACCAGGAGGTGGTGCAGAATGAAGGAATGTTCTGGCCAGCAGCTGGAGGGTGGGGTGGAAGGAAGGCCTCTATCAGCCCTGATTGCCAGGAAGGCCTAGGGACCCTACTCATGCAAATATATAAATCAGTTAAATGGCTTTCTAGGACAAAAGAAGTGGGGAAAGGAGGGTCAGAGAGATGGGACAACATGAAACTTTCTGGGATAGTAGAATTTATCTAGATAACTAGAGATCTGGTGCACAAATCATGCACCAGTGGGATCCCTCAGCCTAGCCTGAGAGATCAGGCTTAAACCTGCTCTCTGAAATCCCCTGAATGGTCCTGAATAATGAGAGGATGCAGGCCAGGCCAGGGAACCTCACTGGTGCACATTCAGGGCTGGGGAGGAAAGAGGGAGGTTGGCTGCCAACGAAGAACCTCGGGAGGGCTCCAGGGCATGTCTAGCCCATCTTGCTTAGTTCTCATCTGCCATACCCCAGCAGCAAGCTAACCTACCAGTTGGAGCATCTGCCACCTGGTGGTCAGTGCACATTACAGCAAGCAGTTGAGTTACCTTAGCATATCATTAACATATTATGCTTTGATTGGTTGAATGGATGACTACCAGACACTTAGCATATTAGGGTTTTATTATATAGGACATTTGAGGGGTGATTAACAGGGGTATCAACACTGATTATACAATTTAAATGGGTGAATTTTATTTTAGGTAAACTATGCCAATAAAATTTATTTTTAAAAGATAAAACATGTTATGTCAGCATTTTATCTATTTCCAAAATTTGAAAAAATATATAATTAATCTTAATATAGGACTAAATATAGTATTCCAATAACTGATAACTCACTCCCTAAAATAAAACTCTCAACGTATAGAAATAAAGTAAAAGTATATTAAATTGTACTAAACTGTTATTTTAAACCTTCTTTATTCTTCCATTTAAAATTATGATTAATAAAATATCACTAATTGTCAGCTACCAAAAATTATTTAGTACCCTAAGTTTTACTTGGATCTCCATGACTATTTTCTAACTACCAGTTAGTACTTCTTAATCTCTTCACCCCTTTCACACAGTCTCACAACCCCCTTCTCCTCTAGCAACACTTTTTGTGTTTGAGTCTGTTCTAATTTTTATTCATTTACTTATTTATTTTTATTCCAAATATAAGTAGAAATGTTCAGTCACCTGTCGGAAAGACTATCTTCAATAAATCCACCAGTTAAAAGTGTTAAACAGGATGAGGACAAAAGGGAACCCTCATGCACTGTTGATAGGGTACAATCACTGTTAAAAACAGTGTGGAGTTAACTTCAAAAATTAAAAGTGAGTCCTCCTTATGACCCAGGGATTCCACTTCTGGATATTTATCTGAAAAGATCCAAAACATTAAGTGGAAAGAATAGGTGCACCCCTATCTTAATTGTAGAATTATTTACAACTAGAGGCCTGTTGCATGAAGATATTCATGCAATAGGACTTCCTTCCCTTGATTCCCAGCACTGGTTTTGCTCTGGCTGGAAAACAGCCAGAGTCTGCCGCCTTCCTCTTTGCTTCTTCACTGCAGACACTGCCAGAGTCTGCCATCTTTGTCTTTGCTGCAGGCTCCAGAGTGTGCAGCCTTCATCTTCACTGTGGCCAGAGTGCCCCTTCTGTAAATCCCTTCACCACTCACCCTGCCTCTCATAGCAGGCATCCTGCCCCACCTGGCCACTCCACCTCTGGAGTTGGGCTGCCACCATCTTCCTCCTTCTAATTTGCATATTCCCTCCTGATTGGCTGGTGGGTGGGTAGCATGCATGTGGATGGTTAATATGCATGTTTCTCTTTTATTAGTGTAGATAACCATGATATGGAAGCCACACAAGTGCCAATTAATAGAATAGTGGATTTAAAAAGCTGTAGTACATATATACAATAGAATATTACTCAGTCATAAAAAGGAATGAAATCTCTATAGCCATTTTCAATAGCATATATGGACCTAAAAGGTATTATGCTCAGTGAAAATAGTCAGAAAAAGAGAAATACCACATGATTTCTACTTATATGTGGAATAAAAAGAAATAAGTAAATGAATACAAATTAAAACAGACTCATAAACATAAAAAGTGTCGATAAAGGAGAAGGGGATTAGGAGACTGTGTGAAAGAGGTGAAGAGATTAGAAGTACTAACTGGTAGTTATAAAATAGTCATGGGGATCTAAGTAAAACTTAGAGAATGTACAAAATTATATTGCAATAACTATGTATGGTGCTAGGTGGGATACTAAAATATCAAGGGTAATACTGCACACCTAAAACCAATACAAAATAAAATTTGAGAGGAAAAAATTGAATTGAGGTTGATGATTAAAATTAAAATTTTCTACTTTTGAATGACACTATCAAGGGAATGAAAATATAAGCCATATTCTGAGAGAAAAAAATTCAGAAGACACAACTGGAAAAGAACTGTTATCCAAATATACATAGAACTCTTAAAACTTAAGAATAAGATAACAAATTTCTAGATTAAAAAATGAAACACAGACCTTAACAGACATTTAATCAAAGAAGATACAGGGATGACAAATAAGCGTATGTAAAGATATTGCAAAACTTATGCCATCAGGAAAGTGCAAATTAAAATAACAATGACATACCACTATTCACTTATTGGAATGGCTAAAATCCAGAACACTTACAACACAAAATACTGGCAAAGATGTGAAGCAACAGAAACACTCATTCATTGCTGGTGGGAATGCAAAATAGTACCAGTTTGAAAGACAGTTTGGCTGTTTCTTGCAAAACTCAGCATACTGTTGTGATTCCATTCAGCAATTGTGCTCCTGAGCATTTACCCAGAGGAGTTGAAAATGTATGTCCAAACTAAAGACTTCCTAAAAAATGTTTATAGGAGCTTTATTAATAACTGGCAAAACTTGGACAAACCAAGATGTCTTTCAATAGGTGAATGGATAAATAAATTGTGGTACACACAGACAATGGATACTACTCAGTGATAAAAAGAAATTACTTTTTAAGCCATGAAAATATAGGAAAGAATATTAGATGCATTTACTGAATGAAATAAGTCAATCTGAAAAAACTAGAGGCTAAATTAATTCAAGTATATAACATTCTGGAGAAGGCAAAACTACGGAGACAGAAAAATCAGTTGTCCCGGGGTTAAGAGGGTAGAAAGAATGAATAGGCAGAACACAGGATTTTTAGGGCAGAGAAACTATCCTATATGATACTATAATATTGTATATGTGTCATTATGCATTTGTTAAAATTCATAAAATGAAAAATATCAAGAGTAAAAATGTCCATTAGAAAATAAAGTGTAGTAGAAAGAAAAAAAATCAAGGCTGGTAATATATTTCAGATAATTAGATATAATTTAAGAATCTTTGTAGGACTTTAATAAATGACTTTTACTAAATTTTTTAAAAGTTGTGTTTTATATATGATTTATCACTCAAATGATCTGCTTACTATCTCTGAAAATGTTCCATATCTTTACAACTGTTTCAGATTATTAATTCCCCTGTGTATCCAATAGTATTCAGTGTTTCATTGCCCCACTAGAGGCATGTACTGATTTTCATGTATAGATATCACAATAGATAATTTTTAAATAAATAAATATATATATATATATACACATATATATATATATATATATATATATATATATATATATATATATATATATATATATATTATTGATTTTTTTTACATAGAAGAAGGGAGAGGGATAGAAAGTCAGAAACATTGATGAGAGAGAGACATTGATCAGCTGCCTCCTGCATGCCCCACACTGGAGATGTGCCCGCAACCAAGGTACATGCTTTTGACCAGAATCGAACTTGGAACCTTTCAGTCCGCAGGCAGACACTCTATCCACTGAGCCAAACCAGTGCTGGCTTTTTTTAAAAATATATTTTATTGATTTTTTTTTTTTTTTTTTTACAGAGCGGAAGGGAGAGGGATAGAAATCAGAAACATTGATGAGGGAGATACATCAATCAGCTGTCTTCTACAATAGATAATTTTATGATATTTTAATTAAATTTAATTCATCTGTGACTAATAAATACAAAGAATGAATATCAATTTTTAATATTTAAACAACAGTATTTAAATAACTTTTGTGAGTGTTAATTGATAATATTACATTTGGAATACTTCACAGTGTCGTAAGTAGTTTTTAATAGAGAATCATATAGTTTGATCTCATTTAAAAAGTTGTACTGCTGTTTATACTTAAGGTAAAAAATATCATCCTGTGACCCAACACTGTCAAATTTTGAGTGGCTCCAATAAGAAGTAGATCATTTGCTGAAAAATAAAATACCTATTTTGGTTATCTGTTGAAATATAATCATCAAAGTTGAAAAGGGAGAGTGCAAATTTGTAATATACCTGACACACAGAAAACTGTTACAAGAAGGGAAGAATTGCTAGAGTTCAATGCTTAATTAGTGCAGAAGATAGATATGATTCGTCCCATTTTAATTTTTAGACTCCAGGGATATTTGGCCCATATTTACCATTATGAGTATTCATAAGATAAAACAATGGAATCATGCCCAGAAAAAAGATTAAAAGTACAACTTTAATTATTTGTACTATTTAACATGGAAAATGAAAAGGAATGGCAACTGGACAATGAAAGGAATAAAAAGGGAGAGCTAATAAAGATGTCTATCCTCATTAAATACATGTTTTGTGGAAAATAGGAGAAAAATTAAAATTTCTTAAGTTAGTATAAGTATACATACCTCTTACCATGAAAACAAATTCTGAAGGATCAGTAAGTTAAATTTCAATAACCATGGAAGTCTACAACAATAAAATTTTAAATAACTTTATTGTTGTAATACTTTCAATAAGAAAAATAAGTTTTTAAAAAAGAACTCTGAAAACCCAACAGTACAAAGGCAATCCAATTAGAAAATGGGTGAAAAACATGCTTAGACATTTCATTAAAAAAAGATATTCAGATGACAAATAAACACATGAAAGGATGTTAAAAATAAAATTATAAGATACAGATATAATATAAAAGTTTTATTTGTTATACTAGAGGACCGGTGCATGGATTTGTGCACTGGTGGGGTCTCTCGGATTGGACCTAACCCAACTCTCTGACATCCCCTGAGCGGTCCCAGATTGTGAGAGGGTGCAGGCCAGGCCGAGAGACCTGATGGGTGCATGATCGGGGCCTGGGAGGGGCCGCAGTAAGGCTCCAGAGCATGTCCAGCCCATATTACCCAGTCCTGATCAGCTGGAACCCAGCAGCAAGCTAACCTATCGGTCGGAGGGTCTGCCCCTGGTGTTCAGTGTGTGTCATAGTGACTGCTTGAATGGTAGAACAAATAGTTCAACACTTAGCATATTAGGCTTTTATTATATTGGATAGTATTTGTTTATTAGGTGAGAGGTTTAGATATGAATAATTTTAATTATTCCAATAAATACAATGATTTTTTATTAGAAATGGAACCTCCCAACCTCATGTTATAACTAATAACTGGCAATGATAATATGTAGATATATAAGAAATATAACTTGTTAATACTTATGATAACTCAGTTTTCTACTTACTTATTTATTTTTAAATTTATCATCATTGTTGAAAATATTACAGATATCCCCTTATTTTCCCCATTGACCTCCTCTACCCCACACCTTTCAGTCCTCCTTCCCCCAACCCAGGCCTTCACCACACTATTGTCTGTGTCCATGGGTTATGCAAATATGCATATAAATTCTTCGGTTAATCTCACCCCATGCACACACCCTCTCCGACCCTCCCTCTACTTATTTTATACTGACTTAGCAATCAGAAATACACAAGGTTATACAAAGTGTTACACTCTACTTAACTCAAACAAAACAAAAAAAAATAAGCAAAATTCACATATATAATTTATGTTATACATTTTATGGTAAATCAGCTAATATCTATATTTACTATTTACTATATTAGCTGGAGAAACAGAGGGAGGTATAAGACTTCAGCAAGTTGCAAGAAACTATAATAAATAATTTTTTTAAATAAAAATATGTACAAGATATGGTCTCCCTCTATCCTAAAGTGTTACAAGAAGGCTCATTAAGCCATTAGTATATTGCATTGTTCAGGTTAGATACCAATATCCTTAATGGAAGAAATGGCTAACTTCATTGTTATTGTTGCTGTTGTTTCTCTCATACATGATTCTATAACTTTCAAGAACCATACATTTAAAATTTTATGCTTAATTCAAACTTGCACCAAAATAAAATTCCTTTGGAAAAATTTGTCCCCTGATGCTTCTGTTTTCTTCTAATCATCATATAAGTTGCCTCCTTCCAAGTGCTGTTGGGAAGATTAATATTATATCCAATATGAAATATATGAAATGCATCCAAGAAATAAGCTTCCTTATCCAGGAAAAGGTGCAATGCCAGGTTTGACAGGAGGTTGGCATACAATACATGTAATTAGTAATTATAGTAAGAAAACATGTATTGCTCTAACCGGTTTGACTCAGTGTAAACAGTGTCAGCCTGAGGTCTGAAGGTACCAGGTTTGATTCCTATCAAGGGCATGTACCTTGGTTGTGGGCACATCCCAGTAAGGGGTGTGCAAAAGACAGCTGATCAATATTCCTCTTTCATTGATGTTTCCTCTCTGTAAAAATGCAATAGAAATTTTTAAAAAAGAAAACATTTATTTTTCTTTGTCTGCCCATGGTCTTTCTTCTCTGGGTGTCTGGTTATGTAGTTCTCTCTCCTCCATTGATTTAAAGGCACAAACTTATCCTAGGCGAAATCTGACCTTTCCATATGGCATGTGGAGCTCCTCTGAGTCGGTGTTTCTGCACCGATTGGAGAGCAGTATTCTGGGTCCCCTGGCTGTTTGGTGGGTGCTGCAGCTGTAGCTTTTCAGACCATCATAGACATCCAGTTTCCTCTGCAAGATGGCATGGTCTCCATGTTTATGCTGGTGGCTCCAGCAGACAAAAACCCCATGGCAGTGGGGCTGCCTGGTCTGGAGGGCCCCATCCAGCAGTCCCCCAACTTCTCCTGGAGGGTAACTGATTCTTAACTTGCCAACAAACACTCCCAGTGTGACTCTCAGCTGCTCTCTCCTTTTGGTGGTGGACATAAAATGTAATATACAGATATTGTGTCACAAAATATACTCTTGACACATATCTGACTTATTAATTAATGTCACCCCAATAGAAATAATTCAAAAATGACATATATTTATTTTAAAAAAAGAAAGAGGACATGTTTTTATTTTTATTGCTTTAACATTTCTGAATAAACATAAAACTGAATCATAAAATGTAGACAAACTTTTCTTTATACCTTAGGCATCCTCTGTCATTAGACTCTGCATAGGTCCATTCTAATATTTTTATGCAAGGTTTTTTTGGAGAAATCTTGACATCTTTCTTGAGACTTTTCCTACTTTGCTCAGCATTTCATATAAACAATAGATCAAATCATAATATTATTTTTCAGAGTAAATATTAATCTAATTGCTTTAATCATCCTACAGTAGGCAAGAACAAAGACAGTTCAACCAATCAAAGCATTATATTCTAATGATATGCTAAGGCCACTCAACCCCTCTCTATGACATGCACTGACCACCAGGGAACAAATGCTTTGACTGGTAGGTTAGCTTGCTGCTGGGGTCTGGCCAATCAAGACTGAGCAAGATGGGCTGGACATGCCCTGGAGCCCTCCCAGGGTTCCTTCTCAACTAGCCAACCTACCACTTCCCTCCTAAGCTCTGATCATGCACTGGTGGGGGTCCATTGGCCTGGCCTGCACCCTCTCACAATCTAAGACCCCTCAATGATGTCAGAGAGCCAGTTTTGGCCTCATCCTGCAGGCCAGGCCAAAGGACCCACTGATGCACAAATTCATGCACTGGGCCTCTAGTTAAATATAATAGGCCACCCTTTTCTTTCCCTATGAATTATTGAATGTTTCTGGGAACAAAAGAAATAAAAATGTCTCTTTAATGTATCTTTTAATAAAATAGGATGATTGCCTAGGTGAAAATATTTAGTTTATTGGCTAATGTAAATAAAATATTTTGATATTAGATTCTAAATTAGACACTGAAGATAAATATAGTGGCAAAAAAAGTCTAACACTTGCTATACCAATTAGAATAATGTCAGTTGCAAGTTGCAGAAATTATAATTAAAATAGCTGAAACAATAAGGGGTATATTTTTAAGAAACAAACAAAAATACATTGCCCTGACTACTTAGTAAATAATATGCTTTTAGAATATTAGGTGCCATCATATAATATATTCACATGGTGGTAATCTTTTCAATTGAAAAGGTGATGATATGAAAAAAAAGGATCAAAATCTATATAGACATAAATATAATACTTAAATTACCACTGTATTTATTTGCCTAACCCTACTTCAGGGTTTAGATAAGATGTAGAACACTGAAATTGGGCCAAGTTATTTTAGAATAGAGATCAGGAAAACCATACTCATAGTGGACAATAAACTTAAAGAACTATTTGTTTTAAAAATAGCAGTAGCAGAACATTAACCTAGATTCAAAATTATTTTCATCAAATTACGAATGACAGAACTATAAAAAGTTAATAAACAAAGAAGAAAATGTCCAGTACGACTTATATTTCTAAAGATCATCCTGGTTTATATTATTAAATGTCATGTAAATTGTAAATAAAAAATACAAATGACAGATAAACATTTGAATATACATTGAATGTAATCTCTGGATTAAAATTTCAATTAAATAACAATAAGATATGGTTTAACTGATCAATTCTCAAATATTTTAATAATGAGAATAATACTTAATGCTGGCTAGTATTCTGTGAACAGATCCTCTCAGGCATTGCAGGTTGAAATTAAATGAGTGCATCTGTACTGAAATTACTTTGGTAGTTAATAACAAGAGTCTTAAAAGAAGGTATGCTTTTGTGACCAAGGGATTTCATTTCCAAGAGTTTATAAAAATAAAACAGGAAGTACAGAGATACAGAAGTGTGAAAAACAGATATTCATAGAAAATTCATCAACAAGAGAGAAAACTAGAAATAGTAAATATTTGACTATTAGAGGCCCAGTGCACAAATTTATGCACGAGGTGGGGGGGAATTGCAGGAAGTTGGCTGACAGGGCCCAATCTAGTTGTGTAGATGTACTGAGGTAGTGGCAAGCAAAGACCACAGACAGAGTGCCCCCAAAACAACCTGAACACCATCTACCATTTAATGTAGAAATACAGCTCTACTTCACTGCTCACGCTCAGGCTGCCTTAATCTTGGGTCCCAGAGTATGAGAGGGCACTGTACAAAGTTGATGTCATACAGGGTGTGGAACACAAACACAAATGTACAGTAAACCAGATTCAAAGCTGACAGTGCCCCAGCAACAACATAACTCATGGTCGAAGGTGAAATCATGCAGCCCCAAAAGAAATTGTTTCCCTCCTCTCTGGTTTCAGGGTTCATCACCCAAGAATAGCCACTGCCAAGTCACTGCAGCTTGGCAACTCCTGTGTTGAGTGTCTACCCCCTGATGGTCAGTGCACAACATAGTGAAGGGTCAGATGGTAGGACACTTAGCATATTAGCCTTTTAAGTATATAGATAGCAAAGGATTTTCATAACATCAATCGGGACTAACATGCTTCTAGAAGCTTTACATCAACTAATTTAATCACCACTACAACTGAATGGGGCAGGTATTACTTTACTACAGGGAAAAGAAGTATGGGAAGATGAAATAGATTATTTCTGTCTACAGCGCCAGTGAGAGGAAGGGCTAGGCTTCACACCCAGTTGTTTGGATCCAGGATCTGTATATTTAATGACTTCTCTATACTGTCTGTCACAGAATGCTCTATTCTTAGCAATAAGAAAAGTTTATTAGAGGAGTAAATGCCCTATTGGCATCAAACAGGACAAAGTGTTGGCTTGCAATAAATCTCTGTTAAACTGTTTGTATACTACTAGAGGTACAGAAAATTGTGCATGGGAAGTGGGGCATGTTTTCCAGCACAGCCTTCACCATCTCTAATCTGGGACCTCTCAAGGCATGTCTGACATTCCTCTCACAATCTAAGACTGTTAGCTCCAAACTACTCACCTGCCTGCCTGCCTGATTGCCCATAACTGCTTCTGCCTGCCAGCCTGAACATCCCCTAACCACTTCCCTGCCAGCCTTATTGATGCCTAATTGCTCCTCTGCCAGCCTCATTCTCCCTAACTGGCCTGGTCATCCCCAGTTGCCCTCTCCTGCTGGCCAGGTTACCCCTAACTATACTTTCTTGCTAGCCTGGTACCCCTAACTGCCCTCCTTGCATACCTGGTCCCCCCAAATGTTCTCCCCTACAGTCCTGGATACCCCTAATTGCCTTTCCTGCAGGCCTTGTCCTTCCCAACTGCCCTCAGCTACAGGCCTGGTCCCTCCCAACTGCCTTCCCCTGCTGGCCTGATCACCCACAACTGCCCTTCTCTGCTGGCCATCTTGTGGCAGACATCTTGTGTCCACATGGGGTCAGCTATCTTTGAAGATGTGGGAGCAGCCATCTTGTGTGTTGGAGTGATAGACAATTTTCATATTACCTCTTAATTATATAGGATTTCCTTTTGTTTAATAGTTGGTTGTTAACTAAATATATAATATTATCCACCTGAAAAATACTTATCTGGTGATATAAATGCTTCATATATACTCAGTCCTTAAAATTATTTTGCTTAAGGAAGAAAAAGATGGTGGCAGAACAGACGGACTTGTCCTGAGCCTTGCCCTTAGCAGACAGAGAGAACAGATGAGAGTCGCGGTGTGAGTGTTTTTTGGCAAGTTAGGGACAGCTATACTCCAAGAGAAGGTAGGGGACTACTGGATGGGGTTCTGCTGACTGGACAGCCCCCACTGCTGCTAGGTTTTTCTCGCAGATCCATCAGCTCAGACACAGAGACTGTGCCATCTTGAAGGGGAAAGTGGATGTTATCAGAGGCCTGAAAATCTACAACTGCAGAACCCTCCAAACAGCTGCAAGCCCCAGAACACCGGCCTGCAACTGGCACAAACACTTGGATTCAGAGAAGCTCAACATTCCACATGGAAAGGTCAGATTTCACCTGGGATAAGAAGAGAGAGAAATACATAACCAGACTCCCAGAGAAGAGAGACCCTGGGGAGACCAAGAAACAGCCTGCATATTAAGGAAAAGCAGACATCACCAGAAAAAGAAGTAAATGAGTTGGAGGCAAGCAATCTGCCAGAGAAATAATTCAGAGAAGTAGTATTAAGGTGGCTGAAAAGAATGGAAGACAAATTTGACAATATTAGTAAGAACTAGGAGGAAATGAAAAAGAACCTAGAAGAAATAAAAAATGACATCATGCCAAGATCGTTTTCCTCAGTGGATAGAGCATCAGCTTGTGGAGTGAAAGTTCCCAGGTTCAATTCTGGTTGGGGGCATGTGCCTTGCTTGCGGGCACATCTCCACTGTGGGGCATGCAGAAGGCAGCTGATCGATGTCTCTCTCTCATCGATGTTTCTGACTTTCTATCTCTCTCCCTTCCTCTCTGTAAAAATCAATAAAATATGTATATATATATTTTTAAAAATGATATAACTCCTGTAAAGAAGTCAATAGAAAGCATCAAAAGTAGACTAGAAGAAGGAGAGGACCACATCAGTAAGCTAGAAGACAAGGTAGGAAAAAATACTCAAGTAGAGCAGCTTCTAAAAAAAAATAAAATAAAAAGCAGGAGGAAAGCTTGAGGGAACTTCAGGACAACACAAAACAAAAGAAAATCCACACATTAGGAGTTACAGAAGGAGAGGAAACTGAGGAAGGAATAGAAAACTTGTTTGAAGAGATAATGACAGAAAATTCCCCTGATATAGGGAAGAAAAACTCCAAACAAATCCAAGAAGCTCACAAACTCCCAAGCAAAATGAACCCTAAAAGACTGATGCCAAGGCACATTATAATTAAGTTGGCAAACACCAATGACAAAGTAAGAATCTTAAAAGCAGCCAGAGAGAGACAGAAAGTTATCTACAAAGGAACCCCCATTAGACTAGTGACTGATTTCTCAACAGAAACTCATCAGGCCAGAAGAGAATAGAATTAAATATATAAAGTCATGCAAAGGAAGGGTCTGAATCCAAGAATACTGTACCCAGCAAGACTAGGAATCAAAATTGAAGGTGAAATCAGAATCTTCACAGACAAAAAAAAAAAGACTAAGGGAATTTATTACTATCAACAAGCAATGCAAGAAATGCTAGAGGGTCTGCTAAAAAAATAAAGAAAGAAAAATAAAGAAATAGCATGCAAATAAGGAACACAGGTGTAAAGAATAAAAATGGTGACAAATAAGTACCTATTAATAACAATTTAAATGTAAATAGATTAAATGTTCCAATCAAAAGACATAGAGTAACAAAAACATGACCCATATATCTGCTGTCAACAAGAAACCCTCCTCCGAATAAAAGACACACACAGACTGAGGGTTAAGGGATGGAAAACAATTTTTCAGGCCAATAGGAATGAAAAAAAAAAAGCTGGGGTAAGAATACTTATGTCTGACAAATTAGATCTCAAAGTGAAGGACATAAGAGATAAAAAAGGCCATTTCATATTACTAAAGGGAGCAATCCAAGAACAAGAAATAACACTGGTAAAGATATGCACACCCAATACAAGATCACTCAAACACATAAAAAAAAACATCTCCTGAAGGATATCAAGGAAGAGATTGACAATAATACAATCATAGTAGGAGACTTTAATACCCCATTATCACTATTGGACACATCCTCTAAACAAAAAAATCAGCAAAGAAATATCAGTCCTAAATAACTCACTAGACCAGATGGGATTAATTGATACCGTAAGAATATTTCACCCCAAAGCCACAGAATATACATTCTTCTCAAGTGCACATGGGTCATTTTCAAAGACAGATCATATGTTGGGTCATAAGCAAAGTCTCTTCAAGTTTAGAAAGACAAAAATCATATCAAGCATCTTCTCAGATCACAGTGGCATAAAACTGGAAATCAATTACAATAAAAACAATCCAAAGAAATAAAAAATATCCAGACTAAACAGCATGCTATTTAAACAATAACTGGGTAACTAGAGAGATCAAGGAATAAATAAAAAAAACATCATGGCAACAAATGACAATGAAAAGCAACAATCAAAAATCTATGGGACACAGCCAAAGCGGTCTTGAGGGGGAAAATCATAGCTCTACAAGTCTACTGCAAAAAACAAGTAACAATGGTAATGAATTATATAACCCTAAACTCAAAGTGCTAGAATGAGAGCAACAAGAATAGTCCACTGTAAGCAGAAGGAAGGAAATAGTAAATATCAGAGCAGAGATAAATGACATAGAGACCAAAGAAATAATAGAAAAGCTCAACAAAACCAAGAGATGGTTCTTTAAAAGGATAAACAATATTGATGAACTTCTAGGCATGCTCACCAAGAAGCAAAGAGAGATGATCCAAATAAACAAAATCAGAAATGAAAGAGGTGAAATAACAACAGATACCACCAAAATACAACTGATTGTTAAAAAATACTATGAACAACTTCCAAAAAACTGGACAACCTGGAGGAAATGGATATAGTCCTAGAAAAACATAACCTTCCAAAACTTAATCTGTTGAATCTAAACATCTCAATATGCCAATAACTATGCAATCTAAATATTTCCATAAGCCAATAACTACAGAAGGAACTGAAGCAGTCATCAAAAGCTTCCAGTAAACAAAAGCCTGGGGCCAGACGGCTACACAGAGGAGTTTTACCAAACATTCAAGGAAGAACTAAAACCTATCCTCCTCAGACTATTACAAAATTTCAAGAAGGAACACTTCCAAACTCCTTCTATAAGCCAGCATCACCCTAATACCAAAACCAGATAAAGACAACACAATAAAAGAGAATTACAGGCGAACATCCCTCGTGAACATAGATGCTAAAATTTTCAACAAAATTCTAGTAAATCGGATCCAGCAATACATCAGAAATATCATACACCATGACCAAACAAGATTTATCCCAGGAATGCAAGGAAGTTACAATGTCTGCAAATCAATAAATGTGATACATCACATAAACAAACTGACAGATAAAAAACACATAGTCATATCAATTGATGCAGAAAAATCATTTGACAAAATCTAACACCCTTTCTTGATAAAAACCATCAGCATGATGGGAATAGAAGGATTATACCTCAACATCATAAAAGCCATATATGATAAACCTACAGCTAACATCATACTCAATGGGCAAAAACTAAAAACATTTCCCCTAAGAACAGGAACAAGACAGGGATGTCCACTCTCACCACTCCTGTTTGACATAGTACTGGAAGTATTTGCCATTGCAATTAGACAAAAGAAGAAATAAAAGGCATCCAAATTGGAAAAGAAATAAAGCTGTCTTTATTTGCAGATGACTTGATATTGTACATAAAAAAATGAAAGAATCCATCAAAAAATTAATAGACTTAATAAATGAATTCAGCAATGTAGCAGGATTCAAAATTAATGCCAAGAAATCTATGGCATTACTATACACTAATAGTGAACTTACAGAAAGGATATTAAAAAAGCAATCCCATTTACCAATGCACGGGAAAAATTAAGATACCTAGGAATAAACTTAACTAAGGAGGTAAAAGTCCTATATGTGGAAAACTACAGGACACTGGAAAAAGAGATAAAGGAAGACATAAATAGATGGAAGAACCAACCATGCTCATGGACTGGCAGAATCAACATCATTAAAATGTCCATACTACCCAAAGCAATACAGTGGTACCTCGAGATAAGAGTTTAATTCGTTTCATAACCTTGAGGCATGGGAAACTATGACTCTCGAGTCACAGTAAACTGGTGGGTTCTGTGCAGCCAGCCAATCCGCGCGATTACTTGTATCTCAACTTTTGCTTGTATTTCAAAGTAAACATCGCTTGCTCAGCAGCTCATATTTCAAAAAAATTCTCGTATGTTAGGGCACTTGTATCTCAAGGTACCACTGTATATAGATTGAATGCAATCCCCATTAAAATACCAATGGCATATTTTACAGGCCTAGAAAAAAGTCTCCAAAGATTCATCTGGAACCTAAAAAGACCCTGAATAGCCACAGCAATCCTAAGAAAAAAGAATAAGTAGGTGGGATCAAGCTGTATTATAAAGCCACTGTTCTCACAACAGCCTGGTACTGGCACAAGAAAGACATATAGACCAATGGAATAGAATAGAGAATCCAGATATCCACCCAAACCACTACGCTCAACTAATATTTGACAAAGGAAGCATGAACATACAATAGAATCAAGACAGTCTCTTCAATAAATGGTTTTGGGAAAATTGGACAGATACATGCAAAAAAAATGAAACTATACCACCAACTTATACCATATACAAAAATAAACTCAAAATGGATACAGGACTAAAACATAAGATGGGGAACCATAAAAATACTAGAGGAATCCACAGGGAAAAAAAATCTCAGACATATGCTGAAGGAACTTTTTCATGGACACAGCTCCTCGGGCAATGGAAACTAAAGAAAAAATAAACAAATGGGACTACTTCCAAATAAAAAGCTTTTGCACAGCAAAGGAAACTATCAACAAAACAACAAGAAAGCTTACATTATGGGAAAACATATTTGTAAATGTTATCACGGATAAAAGTTTAATCTCCAACATCTACAGACAATTTATACACTGAATAAAAGGAAGATAAATGATCCAATAAAAAATGGGCAGTGGACCTAAATAGAATCTTTTTGGAAGAAGAAATAAGGAAGGCCAAAGGACACATGAAAACATGCTTAAAGTCACTAATTATCCGAGAGATGCAAATCAAAATGACAGTGTGATACCATCTCACACCTGTCAGAATGGCAATCATCAACAAATCAACAAACAAGTGTTGGCAAGGAGGCGGAGAAAAAGGAACCCTCATGCACTGCTGGTGGGAATGCAGACTGGTGCAGCCACTGTGGAGAACAGTATGAAGTTCCTCAAAAAACTAAAAATGGAACTCGCATTTGACCCAGTAATCCCACTCCTAGGAATATATTCTACGAAAATAGAAACATCAGTAAGAAAGGATATATGCACCCTTACGTTCATAGAAACACAATTTACAATAGCTAAGATTTGGAAACAGCCTAGATGCCCGTCATCAGATGAGTGGATCAGAAAACTCTTGTATATCTACACAATGAAATACTATGCTGCCATAAAAAGAAGTATTTCTTACAATTTGCAGCAGCCTGGATGGAACTGGAGATCATTAGTGTAATTGAAATAAGTCAGTCAATGAAAAAAAAATACCACATGATCTCATTCATTTATAGATAATAAAGAACATTACAAACTGATGATCATAAAGTTAGACACAGAGGCAGTAAAGCATTAAACAAACTGTCAAATCACAGTGGGAAGGTTAGGGAGAGGTAGGGTAAATAAATCAACCAAAGGACTTGTATGCATGCATATAAGCATAACCAATGGACATAAGACACTGGAGGGTTAGGGCATGCATGGGAGTGGGAGGAGGTGCAATGGGAATATATGTACACATGTAATAGATTAGTAAAAAATAATAATATGCTAAAACCAGTTTGGCTCATTAGATAGAGCATTATCCTGCAGACAAAAGTTCCTAGGTTCAATTCTGGTTAAGGGCATGTACCTTGATTGCGGGCACAACCCTAGTAGGAGGTGTGTGAGAGGCAGCTGATGAATGTTTCTCTCTCATTGATGTTTCTACCTCTCTATCCCTCTCCCTTCCTCTCTGTAAAAAATCAATAAAATATATTTAATAATAATAATAATTATTTAAAATTTATTTGCTCAAAATAATTAAAATTAATAAATTGTAAAAATATCATTCCTTTCTGTTTTATATCTTTTTTTCAGTATGAAAGTACTTTTAATTTTTTTACTGCAGGTACAATGGCACGCAAGTTATCAATTCCTAACTTGAGAAATAGAAACATCAATGCTGAGAAAGAATCATTGATCATTTATCTCCTGCACAACCCTTACTGGGGATTGAGTCTGCAACCTAGGCATGTGTCCTGACTGAGGGTTGAACCACGACCTCCTAGTTCATGGGTCAATGCTCAATCACTGAGCCTCACTATCTGGGCTACAGCATTCCTTTCTACACACATTTATTCAGTTTTTCAAACCAGACATGATACAATATGAAGTTATACAGCCACCATGATTTCAATTAAGAATTACAGAATCATATTTCATATCCTCAAACCAATGATACTCATCTATCTCTCCCACTTTACCCAAAATTACAGTGTTATAAATAGAACAGACCTGTAACTCCCATTTTAATGACTGTAGGAGCATATACATTTTGTTCAAAAATTGAAAATACATTATTTCCTTCTATGAAAGTAAAGTTTAATTGTTAAAAGGAAGAAAGTTTTGGAGAGTAGTTTGATTTTAAAAATATATTTCAGCTGATCTCATCTTACCTAGTTACAATGATATCAACTTATGATATCATCACAGAATAAAACAAATACAAATACAAAATTAAAATGATGACAACGAATGCATACATTATAACTTATAGGGCTAAAACCAATTTGTATTTACTTGCATAATTTGGCCTTTCACTACTTTGTTTTACAGGTTATTTGGACATTTCTCCACACCATATGTTGAAAATACATGTATATCAAAGAGAATGCTGGCTATACGGGCTCAATAGTTGCCCTTGTTCCCTGCCGCATGTAACAAATCTGCTGCTTGCCACTGATCCTCTAGTGGAATGGCACTGTACAATGTCAGGCCTGAACGCTGATGACTACCAAACTCCCACTTGTTCAACCTCACACGTAGATTTTTTTTCACCAGGATCCTTCTGGAAACATACAGATGTTCCATGTTAAGGCAGTCAGCACTAACTCTATTTAGCAGCATACTTAGTTATCTTTATGGATCCGTCTTTCCTTGGTGCTTTATAAATTTGGGATACTGAGGAAGAGTTAAAGATGTGACCTGAGAACAGAACACTTTTAAAGTTCCTTGGAATTGGAAACATTATTCCTAAAAGCAGAGAAAAAAAAAGTGCTCTCTGAAAGAGAAATAAACTTTAGTGTAACTGACAGAGGTAACTAAGCATCAGTAGCTTCAGCAAGAGCTCTATCAGATGTCTTCCTCTAATTTTAAAACTCACAGCACAGAATACAAATGTGATCCCTAAAAGCAAGTACTGTAGCCTCACATTTACTTCTCCATTTATTTATATACAAATTCTCTGAAAAGTACCCATGGATAAATATTATCACCTCATTCTACAGTTAGACAAGCAGACACAGATGACACAACTAGTTAATCAAATGAAATATTTTTCCTAAAGTCAGAGATGTACCATAAAACCATAGAAATTTTACTTTGGTGAAGTGAAATGAGAAAATTAAACAAATTCATTATTGTTACTCCCCCCAAAATGTCAGTTACCCAAATCGGGTTGGGATGGATGTTAGAGTGCCGTACTCAGGTCTTCTACTACTTACAATCTTTATAATGGCTTAACTCCCTCCTTAATGGGTACTAGCTAATCTTAAAGTAAGGTGTTCCCTAATGAGTGTATCAGGCAACAGGAGTGAACAAAAATTGATCGATATAGTACACCCTATATGGATATAGTGCTGAGGAGCAAAATCCAATAAAACATAAGCAAGTGTTCACTTTCTAAACCTAACCTAGGAGTTGTATTTGGTTATAGACTATTTTTTTTATACATTGTCACTTTTAAGTAGATACAAACCCAAGTAATATTTGTAAATAAATTGGAACTTTAGCTGAAGAATATAAAACATTTAAATACATATTCTTTTGTTCTCATGATATTTCCCTGAGGAGAAGCCCTTCCTCTTAAAACATAATTTGAATAGTAGTGTGAGAAATTGTTAATGACTACTTATTTCTTATCTACTTATATAATGGTGATGACAAAGACTTAGATCAGAAAGTTCAACATATTCTGTTGATTTATTTCTTACTATATCATTAATAATTACAAATGAGCTTTGAATGAAGAATGGTGTGTGCCTTTCTGCTAACACCTTTTTCTTGACCCATATTTTCAGAGATAACATTTCCCAGTTTATTCCAAGCATCCATAGTCATCCCTCTTAAGGTCACAAAAGAGATACAATAATGAGAAACTGGAACCAACAGCAGCTAATGGAAGGAGCAGTTCATTAAAAAAAAACCACACACACTGTAATGGCAATTCTACCCAGACAGCAAAGGAATGCAGCATTTTCACTGAGTGCTACCTGACAGATTCAATAATCAAGGGAAAGCCTTAATTGATGACACCTCATTAGCATAATGAGTCAAAGCAGGGAAGAGAAAGTCCCTTATTAATTAATCAAGCAAAGCATGAACTGTTTCAGTCTCCTACATTCTGCCATTTTACATTAATCAAGAAAATGTGTATTAAACTCACTTGAAATCCCGGCATGTGGACTATCATCCTAAGGAAGAGCAATGGCAAAAGGACTTGCCCAGTTGCACACATGCAACTGCTCTGGACTCATTCATGCCTCAGATTCAGGTGTGCAAAACTGAATACATGCACACAGTAAGTGGTTCTTTGAAACATGTAAATTGCCATCTCATTAGGAAAGTAAACTAAGCCCCATCAACCTCACTAAGAAAAAGGAAAAATGAAAGACATTACTGTAAGATTGTTTGCCACTCCTTCGCCTAGTGCCCAAAATCTCTGTTGCATGAAATATTATAAAATATACTGGGGACCTGGTGCATGAATTTCATGCAAAGGGGACGGGTGGAGGTTGGGTACCTCAGCCCAGGCTGCCCCCTGTCACATACTAGGAGCCCTCAGGGGATGTCCTACTGAGGCAACTGGGGTAATTAGGGGAAGACACCAGCCCCATCACCCTGCAGCCACTGTCAGTCACCTCAGCCACCAAGTTTTCATCAACACAGATTCCAGTCCCTTCACCATGAAAAAATGACAACTTTCTTTAGGCATTTCAAGATTTGTCTTTCATAGCATATGATCTTTCTTTCTTTCTTTCTTTTTTCCCCTCACCTGAGGATATATTTCCACTGATTTTTAGAGAATGTTGAAGAGAAAGGGAAAGACAGAGAGAAACATCAAAGTGAGAGGAACATTTTGGTTGTCTCCTGCAGGAGCCCTGACCTGGGCCCCAGCCAGGGAGGAGCTTGCAACCTAGCTACATGCCCTTGATCAGAATCGAACTGGACCCTGCGGTCAACAAGCCTAGGTATCATCCACTGAGCCAAACTGGCTATGGCAGGATATGACATTTCTTAGCCCTCCAGCAGTGGACTTTTGCTTTTTTTCACCAGAAGTGTGATGAAAAAACCTTAGGTCACCTTTTTGGATTCTTATACCCAAGTAACTAAGAATGTTACCAGTGGCATACAGGGAGCTTAGCCAATGAGCGGTCAGAAAAGATATTTTTCTGTAGTTCACACAGATCGCCTCTAGTCTCTGGCCCCGCCCTGCCAGGACCTAAAGCCTCTGGGCCTGAGCAGGGGCCCCCCAGCTCCCTCCAATCTCCTGATGGCCCGGCTCCACCTCTGCCCAGGCCCCAAGTCTCTGGCCGGGGCTTGGGGCCTGGGCAGAAGGCTTCCAACTCCCTCTAATAGCTGGGCTCTGCCCCTGCCCAGGAGCTCCCTGGCTCAGGCCCTACCCAGGTTGCTCAGGACCCATGAGGTGCCTGCCTTGGAGTGACTTGGGTGTTGAGAAGGACCCAGGCTGCTGGGCAACAATATATGCAAATTAACTTCCATTTTTATTGGGTTAATTTGCATACTCTTATTGCCTGTGGGTGTAGCAGAGACACTGTCAATACATGTTTGTTTATTATTAGGTATGAGGATATGTATACAAAATCTTTATAATAACCTGTTCAACATCCATACCTGATTCTGGATTCACTATTTATGGCTCTTCATATTCCATTAGGTCATGAGAGAAATGATTACTGGTGGTGGACTCTGATACAAGGTAGTCATATACCCTGGGTCTCCAACTAACCACAGGCACAGGTGTTGAGAATCAACACTAATGAGGTTAACAAGCCAAGATCAAGATTATGGACTCCCTACAGTAGAATGAACTGAAGAGAGACTAAAACGACGACTCTAATTTTGTAAGGTCACTTACCTGTGATGTATTTTATACACTTCAGGTGAGAGGTGACTGTCAACACATTAATAAGCTGAAGAGAGTTAGCTTCGAGTTTTGAAAACATATCATAGGAAAGGAAGGCTATAGACTTGGATTTTAGATCTAGCTTTGACATCTATGAATAAGCCATAAGAAAAGTAGGGGATTTAGTTTACTCCTTTATAGTAGGGAGTCTGAACAGGAGGGTTTTGTAGTCTAAGACCAGATGCCATTAAGAAAAGAAGGCAATTCTAAGCAGGCAATGGTCTGATTTATTCATTTAACTGACTATGAAAACTTGATGTCATTTTAGAGTGATTATTTAATCAGACTCCTTCCTTGCTTCTTATCTATCTATGCCAGTGCTTCTAGGTATTGTTGTTCCAGTAGTGTACTATCCAGATGCAGGGCATCCTTCCACAAAACAAGAAGTGAACATTGCTCCTTGAATATAGGCAATTCTTGACTGTATGACCATACATGACATTCATGCCAACCCAGCCATGTAAAATCAAGGTCATTTTGTCCATCTTCGCTATGTATTTCAATTTTATCTATACCCAGGCCAGTCCAAAACAGATTTGAAGAACTATTCCAATATTCTTGGTTTCAGGATAAGTGGAAAAAATAAAAACTCTGATCAAGCAGAACAAAATTTTATACATTGTTATTTATCAGCATTATTTGTAAGTGCTTGATATTCAAGAGACAATTTGTTTGACAGAAAAGTGATTCATCTAAATATTAAACTGGATGCATCAAGCCCAGTACAAAATTAATTCACATTTGCAGCACTACTGGCATGCTAAACCTTAAGTGCAGTGATATCAAGGTCCGCCTAAAAGAGCCATTCCCATAGCAGGGGCTCCTTCATGCCAAGCCAAGTGGTCCCAAGTGCTGGACATTGTTTGAGATCAGAGTGCAGATGGGCATCATCTCCTTGCAGTGCAATAACCCATATCAATTCGGAAAGAGCTCAACTTGACAATGAAGAAGATTTTATGGTAAGAAATTGTATTTGCAACTTGAAGATGGCTGAAGCCATCACCTATAATTTGGGATAATAACCAGGACTGCATGTTCTTAGTAGCTATTTTTTCTTATAAATATTTTATTGATTTTTTCAGCCCCACAAAGATCCCTGTTGTCAGAAAGTTGGTTTAATGCACACAATATACTTTGCTTTATGCATATAAAATGAAACCTTCTCTCAGGTATAGTAGAAATAGGAAAAATACTTGTTATATGCAGAATATAACTATTTTTTAGTTCTAGCTATTGACTTTTCAAGGAAGACTTTCAGCTCTTTTCACTATCTGCTGAATATTCTTGCAATGTGCTGTTTCTGTTTATAAGTAACAGCAGTCCATAAAGAAACATCAAAACGGATTTAAAAAGGAGAAAACTTATATACCAAAGTCAAAAGTTCACACACAAAAAAGAAAAGGCAGAGACATATAGTGATAATTATTTTCATACATACTGAAAAACAATATCAGAAATTGATGTTTATAATAAATACTGTATTATGATAAAGAATAGGTCTCCCCTACTATTGAGAAAATAATAAATTTCTTTAAAAAGGTAAGACTTGAGGTAAATTTAAAAGATGGAACCCATTATCATGATAACCTGAGAGTATAAAGTAAGACTGAAAGAATAACTTCACATAAGATAGCAAAATAGATGATTATTTTAATAGAGATTTAAATCTTTTCACATTTAAAATCAATAGGTTTACTTTAAAATGTGGTTTAAATTTCAGAGAATGCTAAGTATAATGGCTTGCCTAGCAAGTTATCTTTAAAATAACTTTACTTCTGAAAAAGATAATCATATTCATCAAATATGAACTTAATTCTCGTTTAAAAAATAGTAATTCTTCTTTTCAAGCCATTTATAAATTTATTTTATGTTCCATAAGAGCCATAAATAAATAAATAAATAAATAAATAAATAAATAAATAAAGTGCTCATAAAATATGTGCCATATCTAAAGTACATCTGGAGAGAAATTAAATAAAAATTATAAAGAAGTTCAAAAATACTATTTAAGAAAAACACTTTTTGAGTAACATTAGAGTATATGAAGCTTTACAATATATTTTACTTTGTATTTGCTATATTCCATAACCCAGTAAGAAGAGTAAGAAACAGCAAAAGAGAATGAAGACTAGTTTAAGCAGTAAGCAGACAACGATATAGCATTCCACTGTCTGAGTATATATACTTCTATGCCCAGCTCATAATTAAACAGAGAATAATGCACTGAATACTTTTAGGATAAAGAAAAAAAAAGCATCATCCTTAATTTCAAAGCCTTTAATTTATTCAATCACACGATAAATTCCATAGTCAATAGGTTAGAAGAAGGTTTGTCATTACATACCATTTACCATATTTGTTTTATTCAAGCTACTTTGTGAATAGAAAAACTTGGGGTCATAGAGAAGGAGCAACGTCCAAGTGACAAAATGAGCAAGTGATGACTATAGAAACAAAGTCCATATTTCCTAATTGTCAGTTCATTGCCACATGCTAACCCCTCTTTTGTTGCTTTTCTAGTACCAATAAGAATAGGTGGAAATCCTTGCTTGGCAAACTCTAAGGACAATCCATGCTACTTTAACAGGATGACTGAAAAAAATGGAAATGAATAGAATTTCTATTTTTTATGCTTTTTTCATGTGGATTTGGGGATACAAGAAATTATTCTGCATTAAAAAAAACAGTACTAAGCCAAAACTGGTTTGGCTCAGTGGATAGAGTGTCAGCCTGTGGACTGAGAGGTCCCAGGTTTGATTCCCATTAAGGGCATGTATCTTGGTTGTGGGTGCATCCCCAGTGGGGGGGGGGGAGTGTAGGAGGCAGCTGATCCATGTCTCTCTTTCATCGATGTTTCTAACTCTCTATCCTTCTTTCTTCCTCTCTGTGAAAAATCAATCAAATATATTTTTTTTAAAAAGTACTAAGAACCACAGTCTCTAGGCATCTTAGTGATTAGAAAAATAAACAAACAAACAAACAAACAAATGAATAAACAAACAATAAAATTAATTTAATAAATACAATGATAAAAATATGATTCTTTTAACATATTATTACAGCAGACTCTTTTGTGATTATAAATAAACCTGTAGTTGATAGTACTGAAAAAGTTGGGGTTGTGTCATAATTTGAAATTATTGTTATAATTCACTATATTTAAGGAAACTTCCAAAGAATTCATGTTTTAGAGACTTATTCCAGGAAGCTTCTGTATCAAACCAAAAGTGAAAATTTGAAACAAAACATAGGTTCACAAAGATGCAGATGATTGCTTTGTTATTGTGAAATTTTCAAAGAAGAGAATTAAACTACTTTTAAAAATAGAAACAATCCGAGGATTGAAAAATTACATATATAATTTTGTAATTATATATTATAAAAAATGTATACACACTTTAACAGCTGATCAATCACTTAATTTTCACCCTTTTTCAGGTTTACTTGACTTAAAATAATGGCTAAAGCCAGAAAAAGCTTTGAACAAAAACAATTCATTTCTGTAGATTCTTTTAAATTTTGAAAATGAACTGTATGTTAATAAACACTGACTTTATAATCATTCAAAGTGTGTATACATTTTTTGAAACACCCTATATATGCAAATATAAATTTCCTGAACATAGAGGTGAAAGGCAAATGAAAAGCTTGGAGGGAGAGTTAAGAAGCAGTACAAGTGACTTTGCTTGGATGATGGATACATGATGCTGTGTGCACATGAAGTTTTATTGAGTTGTGCACTTGAAACCTGTATCCCAATAAATTCAATTTAAACAAGACCTACAAAACTTTGTTAGCCATGATGTGATGATCTCTACTCTAAACAAGCCTAAAAGCTAATGCCATTCCTTTAGGAAATTTGGTTATTTCAAGTCATTTCACTTTCTTCTATAAGATTTACAAAGAGAATTGTTCCCAGTTTTATGTTTGGGTTTCAAATTCAGAACAGCATACATGAATGTTTTAGTATAAAGAAATGCAAAAAAAAACAGAGTTCATTCCACACACTGTGGTGGCTTTATTAAAGTGTTTAATTATCTCTAATTATTTTTAAATGTAGATTCAGAATATTTTTAATTATAGAAACTTTTAAAATTTGACTTTGAGTTCGTTTGAGATAGAGTAGATATAGATTCTAAATCAAACCTTCAACCATTAATTTGATATAATTATGCTCTTGGGGAATACATAAATAATTTTAAGTAAATACTGCCCTAGGAAATTAATATATGATCATTCAGCAATAAAAACAGGTCAAGTAGGAGTGGATACTCAATTTTTAATATTTTCTTACACTAACTTATTACAATATTAATTGTTGGCGTGCCTCCACTCACACCTTTCATTGGTCCTTTTTTACAACATTTTCCCAAGCTCATAATGAATAGCTATGAAGAAGTAATACCATGCAACATACCTTATAAGTCATATCACTTTGTGATAGTCTTCATTTATAAAAATTTATAAACTGTCTGTGTGTGTGTTTGTGTAGAGCAATGTTAATGTGTCTGTGTGTGATGAAGCAATGTTATATCTTCAAGGTTGTTAAATCAATAGACATTGACAACTAGGGGAAACAAACAGATTTAAATTCTGCTTATGTGTTTCAAATCAGAATAGAGATCATGGTTATCTATCAATTTCAAAGAAGAACCCAGTAGATTAAATCAATTGGAACAGTTTGAATTTTGGAAATAAAAGTTATGCATTGATAAGTGAATTCTATTCAAACAAAAAGCTCTGGGAAAATAAAAAACAATCCTAATATTTTCAGATAAGAAATCCAATGAGGAGGGGAAGAAATATTATCAAACTCCATAATGGAAGAATTAATAATAATAATAACTGGAACATATGAAATTTAATCACAACTTAGATTTTTTAAAAATATTTTCCTTCCAAGGTCCTTATTTTGATAACATAGTAAAGCAAAATAAAACAACAACCATTATAAAGAGCAAACACAAAGACTCCAATATCAAGGTGAATATATGCAGAGGGCACAATTTTAATTAGAACATGAAAGATATTCTGTGAAAAATAGGAGTAGTAAAAGGATACTTCCAGAAATAACATCATTGGCAATTTATGGAAATAGTAGAAAGCTCATAAGTTCATAGAACACCACAACTATTTCTCCAAACCTCACTTGGGAAAATTAGAATTTTTTAGTTGTGACTCAATCAAAGATCACATTTTCCTCCAATTTTTCTTAAGGTACAATCAATGCATATCTGTATGTTTTTAAAAATGTGTTATAGCTCCAATCGGTTTGTATCAGTGAATAAAGTGTTGGACTGAGGACTCAAGGGTCCCAGGTTCAATTCTGGTCAGGGGCATGTATCTTGATTGAGGTCACATCCCCAGTAGGATGGCAGGAGGCAGCTGATTGATGCTTCTCTCTCAAGAATGTTTTTAACTCTCTATCTCTCTCTCTATATGTATTTTTTTAAATGTGTTATAATCTTCACTGTATTCTCCTTTATTTTCAACTAGAGGCCTGGTGCATGAAATTCAAGGTTGGGTCGGGGGATGTTTCTTCCCTCAGGCCAGCTTGCACCCTCTGCAGTCTGGGATATCTCAGGGGATGTCCATTTACCAGATCAGGCCTAATCCAGCAGTCGGACATCCCTTTCACAATCTAGGACCACTGGCTCCTAACTGCTCGCCTGCCTGCCTGCCTACCTGATGGCCTCTCACTGCCTCTCCCACCTGCTGATTTATTGTCCTTTGCAGCCTGCTGTTGGGTCATTTGGTCATCCCTCAATAACCCCCCTACTGGCCTGGTCACCCCTAACTACCCTCCCCGCCTGCCAGCCTGGTCAACCCTCCAGCTCATTGTTCAGTTATTTGGTCTCACTAATCCCCTGCCAGCCTGGTCACCCCACACAGCCTGTTAGGTCATCTGTTGGGTTGCGATGGCCACTTGGCTTTTATTATTATATATGTTCCCCTTTTTCACCCCCTTTAACTCTCTTGTGGATATCCTGTCTCTGACTTCTCTGTGCTTGGATCATAGTTTAACCCAATAATCCTCCCCCCCCTTTTTTATGGTCATGACCCACCTAAGCATCTCTAAAATCCTGCTGCCACCTCTCCCCCTGTCCCCATGCACATAAATCTTAGTATTCATCCCTAGCCAGTGAAGCTCAGTGAATAGAGCATAGGCCTGCAGATTGAAGGGTCCCAGGTTTGATTTCTGGTCAAGGGCACATGTATGTATTGCAGATTCAATCCCCATGCAGGAAGCAGCCAATCCATGATTCTCTATCCTCATGGATAGTCTGGAAGGCATCTGGTCTAATTAGCATATTGCCCTTTTATTATTGTAGGTAATTCTTATTGGTGCTCTTCCCCCACATCTCTTAACTATGAACTCTTTGTGATCCCACAGATAATCTTAGTTGAGACTGTCTTTACCTTCCTAGAAAGAAAAAGGAGAAAGGTGGGCAATTTAAGAGCTCACGAAAAGGAAGTGGAATTCAGGGCACACCTGATATATTAATACTTTATCCAATTTAACAGTAGAAAATCAGACAGTATAGGTGGTTACAGGTGCAGGTTAGTTGAGAGTTTTATGATGGGAAGGTGAAGAGAGTATGAGTTGTACTATATACTAGTGTTCTAGTGCACATATTCATTCACATTGAAAGGAAATTAATTAAAAGAAATATTTTAATACTTCTGTTCACCACCCAGTCACTATAATAGAAGTGTCAACCAAATTCACAATCTACAATGACAGATCGAAACACACACATGTGATTGGCGCCAGCGAGAGCTTTATATGTATTGCACATATGCAAGTCAACTTAGCATTTTATATATGTAGGTAAACTTGCTTAATTAGCCCTGATTTCTGATTTAGCTAAGCTTTTTCCAGGCCAGTGAAGCACCCCAACTTTTCTTTCAGGTAATTGTCAGCAACACAGTAATAAATATCAACACAAAGCAGATTATTATTGTAGATCATGCAAGGAGAACAAAGGGTAAAATATTTAACTGTAGCAGTGCTTGACTATATTCTCCACAGTGAAAAAATCTGAAGTCATTTTCAAGTTCCACCACTTCTTACTTATTTTCAGTCAGGCCAACTTTCTAAACTTTCTAAATCTCTATTTTCTGGCTAATGGAAAGAAAATAGGATTCTACTGACTCTCCTATCTACCTTCTCCAGGACTTCTGTGAGGATCAAAAGAGATTAGGCATGGGAAAACACTTAACAAACATTTGGTTAAAGTGTAAAATCTTTGCACCTGGCTATAAAGCAAGTCATGGTTTAAGGAGGCTAGTCACTAGGAAGAGGAAACCAGGCATTGTTATGTGATGTCATTACTGTTTTCTGGCTTGGGCTGGGCTATGGGCTGCATTTTGCACCATGGAGTCTTGGCAGCATTGCCTGCAATTTGGTGGGTTGTCACTCCAAGGTGGTGGATGGCCTGTGTTTCAGTTGGAGGAAGCCAATTGTTGATTTTTTGGTGCAAGGTCCATGGTGACATTTATTTTTAAACTAGAGGCCTAATGCACAGATTCTTGCAGCAGTGGGGTCTCTCAGCCTGGCCTACGGGAATTGGCCAAAACTGGTTCTCCAACATCCCCCAAGGGGTCCTAGTTTGTGAGAGGGTGCAGGCCAGGCCAGGGACCCCACTGATTCATGATTGGGGTTGGAGAGAGACCACAGGATGACTCCATAGCATGGCCAGCCTATCTTGTCCAGTGTTTATTGGCTGGAACCCAGCAGCAAGCAGTCGTAGCATCTGCTACCAGTTGTGTATCATAGGTACCAGCTGAACAGTCTAACAGTCACTTAGGCTTTTATATATATAGATGGCCAATGTGTTGCATGGTAGCTCCTGTGTTGAGCACTTGCCTCCTGTGGTCAATGTGCATCATAGCTACCAGCTGGATGGATAACTAGCCATATATATATATATATATATATATATATATATATATATATATATATATAAAATTTCTCAATTTAGTGCAAAATTTGGTCATTGGTGGAGGGCAAAGTAGAGAGGGAGGAAGGAATAGAACATGCACAGAAAATAAGATGGCATCAATGGTTATTTTGGAGCCTAGTGGATGTTTTATACAAACAGTAATAAATCTGATAAAATATCTGAAACAAACTTTATTTGGTATCTGTTCTCACAAAAATTGGGAAACCAATGCTCCGAAGATCCACTTTGTTCAACAAGTATTCCTCCAGAAGATGTATATTCATTGAGCAGAAGTAATAAACGCAGATGATAAAATCAAGAGCTCATGATGAAAACACATACATGGTTCCCAACTAGTCCTTTTAACAAAAAAACACCAGAGTCACACAAGGAAATTGTGTGACAAGCTATTTCCTGTACATTTGTCATATTAATAATAAATTAGCTCAATAATTGTATTTATTGTTCCAAAAGGTAGCGTTTACACCCTAATGCAACCTATGCTTATGTGTCTTAAGACTTTGTCTTGGCCAGGCTAAATGCCTCATTCCTCACTGGGTTCCTTGACAATATAGCTTTCCATTTTTCACACTGGAGAAAGCATAAAACTCTACTCAGTCATATCTATGAAGTGCATGTCCTACTTCACTTTGAATCAGTAAATCAGCAATGTTAGCTAAATTTATTATAAATATTTAAATGGTGACTATTAGGCTGGAGTACAAAGGCAAAAAAAGAAAAAGCTACTATGTCCCTGTAAAGAAAGAACAACTGATAAGCTTAATGTGTGATCTGTTTTCCAGAATCGTGGAATAGTTTTCAGATTAACAATCTGAAGACACAGGCATAAGGGATTCTGGAGAAATCTACTTAAAAAATGAAGCACATGTTGGAGCCTTAATTCTTGTGGAGTTAAACAAAGGTTCAACATTAGCCTATATGGAAACATGATTTGATGCTTAAACCAATAATGATATACAATCCCTTAAGCTTTTCTATCTCAGGAAAGCTGTAATTTTTTATAAAGACTTTCATTTGAGAGTGCAATTGTACTATGGGAACATTTAACAATGTCTGCAGAGGGTTTTTGCTATCAGAACTAGGGAGTGTGCCACTGGCATCTAGTGAGTAGAACCACAGATACTACTAAAGATCCTACAGTCCACAGAACAGCCCCTCAGAACCAAGGGTTATCTACATCACAATAATATCATCAAAATCAAGAAACTCTTCTAAATAGTGGGCAAATGGTCAGTTGCAAGAAAAATGAAGAATAGATGGAGGATTTATCATTCCCATGTACTCAGAGTTATTCTTATTGGATTTAAGTTTCATTTTTTGTTTTATCACATAAATCACTGAGAAACAACCTGTATTCATGTGCTTACATGGCCATTATTCAAAATGTTCCCTCTTCTCTCCTGTCTGAAGACTGACACAGTTTCTGATCATATTGTTGATCTCTCTTAGGAAATAAATCTGTTCTCTCCCTACAAAATTGTTCCCACTTTACAGCCTGCCTCATACTTCCAACACAGTCCCACCTTCATATCTTTTTACCTAACTTCTTCACACTTTGTCTCAATTGTTGCATCTTAAGACACAATAAATAATTTTGATCTGGACAAACCCTTGAACTGTGTTCTTCTATATCCCAACATGAGGTGTGACAATTGCAAACATGCTCCTCATTATACAGTTGTGATATTTCAGAAAATATTGTTTGAATAATATATCAATGCTTAACAAAGAACGAATTTGAAATAATGTACACTGACCCATATCATCTTCCTCTCCCCTCACACTTCAGAGTGTGAGACTATTTGTCATATGTAGTTTTCATTCATCAAAGAACAAAACTGCCCTGCTACAGATGCCTACCAGCCCTGGAGAACTGCCAAAGGCTGCAGCTCTGCAGCCACTTTCCTAGGAACACAAAGGAAAATGTGTTTATTTAATTATGTTGTGCTAGACGCTCACAATATTTGGTGATTCCATTTCATCTGCATAATAATAATTGCATAGAATCAGTTATAGTGATAAAAAAACACATTCATGCAGGAGGAATTGTTCTTTCCTCTTGAGTCATATATATCTTTTTATCCATCCATATACATGCTTTAAATTCAGCACATGTTTGGATAATCCTCTTTGTGACAGCTTCTGCAGCATCTCTGAACAGAAATAAAAATAAGGAGGGATCTTGGAACATTTTATTCTTCTTAGTATATAAAAAATTGAAAATGCAAATCACTGAAAAATTTAAGGATTTAGAACTCCTGATAAATATAAAGATTTTTTTAACCACATTATTTCAAATTCTTGACAGAAATAATGTAATAATAAATTAGTCTGTAGCATGTGAAGTAGCTATAGAAAACAAGCTTGCTTTTTTGTGTGTTTTTTTTCCTTATAATATGTCATTGAAAGTACCTCTTCCTGATGAACTGTCCTCATTTTTTTATTGCACAATGAAAAGTAATTTATTGCTCTTTCAAAATGAACCAGCTCTCATCATATATTTTCTGCATATTTTATTATGAATGATAAAATTTGTTTATGTGAGTAAAATAAAAAAGCCCACATTTTACATTTTTCATGATGAACTAGTTCTCGGTCAGAGACCTGATTCTTTTTTCTTTAAAAATTTATAAGTTTGATTGTTTATTTAAATTATATCTCTGCTCAATTCTAAATTTGTATAATTATCCTTTGACATAAGGCTCTACATCACTTAGCACATGTTCATGTAAGAAAATAATATAGAAGAGCCAAAACCGGTTTGGCTCAGTGGATAGAGCGTAAGCCTGCGGGCTGAAAGGTCTCGGGTTTGATTCCGGTAAAAGGCATGTATCTTGGTTGCAGGCATATTCCCAGTTGGAGGTGTGCAGGAGGCAGCTGATCAATGTCTCTCTCTCTCTCATCGATGTTTCTAACTCTCTATCCCTCTCTCTTCCTCTCTGTAAAAATTCAATAAAATATATTTTAAAAAAAGAAATACTATAGAAGAAATTATTCTATCTATCTGTGGATAAGTTCCTCAAATTCCCACATATCAAAGTACCTGTGGCAATCTTTCCAAAAGGATGGGGATGCTATTTAAAACATTTATAAACTATCAGTCATTGTGTGCAAAGAAAAGAATTTGTTCTTAAAATCTGTATTGGTATTTTTATATGACTATAAAATTACATCAAACTCTGGTTTGAATTTATCTAAATACTTTATTTTCTTTATTTACTTTTAGTCATTTTTTTTTTAAATTTAGATAATTAAGGATGGTAATATAGCACAATGAGAAGGTCTGGATTTTACTGGTTGAATTAAAAAATACAGCAAAATACGCATACAAGAGTTATAAAATGGTATGAGATAACCAGTGCTGATATTTCTAAATAAGCCACATTTTCATAAAAAGGTAATCAACTTGCTTCAAAATTCTTGCAAACACAAAAGTCAGTATTACATGGAGGATCAACAATCTCACATAGCAACTATGTAGCTGTTCTATACTCTTGTGTCAGCACAGTCTAGACAGATGTTCTGGAGAGGATTTGGTAGTTGATTCAAAAAATGGTCCTTCCTAAAGAGGCAGCATAATCTCTTTAATTCCACAAAATACTGTCCTAGACATACCTTCTTATGAGCAAGAAAAAGCATCTCAAATTTAGTGCAGATTTACCTCAAAATCCAGAGCTATGAAAGCAAATCATCTCTTCAATTCTACCAGTAGAGTATGACTACCATGTTTTCCTTAAATTATTTCTATGAATTATTATAGGCAAGCTGTGTGTCTGTTATTTTAAATAACAAATCTATATAGGACAGCCAAAAACATACTTAAAAGAGTATTTCAATATTCAAAATTAAGCAGAGAATAGTGACAGCTGAAATTAAAACAAGCAGAGGGCAATAAAATTCATAATGCCCCTTTAAAAGAAGAATCTAGCGTATGTTTTAGGTTTGGTGTGATTTAAACCAATCTCTAAGGGATAGATCATGGAGCCTACCAGATAGTGAAGAGACAAATAATGCTTCACTATGGATTCCTGTCTTGTATAGACAGGATCAGAGGGGTTGGCAGATAAAACTTCAAATCACTCATAATAAGGCCTTAAAAATAGTGTATCATTTGTGGATGGAAGAAAAAGCAGGAATTTCAACATTTGAAATCACTTCTCTTAAACATTTAGGTTATCATCACTTATTTCATGTGGCTTGTTTCTTTCAAAGCACAAAAAATATTCCTTAAAATGATTGAAACAGTAGTTAAGAGTGTATGGGATTTTAGACTCATCATGTTTTTTAGACAGTTGACAAGCTATGGTTTGTCTTTGACAAATAGTGTGGAAAGGAGAAACATCCCTGGCGATTCTTGATTATAAAGAATCATATGTCTTGCTGAGACCAGTTTGGCTCAGTGGACAGACTGAAATGTCCCAGGTTCGATTCTGGTCAAGGGCATGTATCTTGGTTGCGGGCACATCCCCAGTAGGGGGCGTGCAGGAAGCAGTTGATCGAAGTCTCTCTCTCATCGATGTTTCTAACTTTCTATCCCTCTCCCTTCCTCTCTATAAAAAAAAAGAAATCGATAAAATATATATTAAAAAAAGAATCATATGTCTTAATCAAACTAAACTTTACAAATATTTTTAAACGCATGTATGTTCTGGTTATTCTTTCTTTCACAGTGGACAAACCTTAAGAAGGTCATGGTCTAAAAAAGAAGGAGAAATAGGTCCAATAAGAAGACAGGAGAAAGAAAAACAGCATCTGACTGTTTCTTGGAGGATACAGCAAAACTTCTGGAATCATGAAGCAGGTAGGGGAAAGAGGAGAGGAAGACAAGTGGGCTACGCATAATGAAGGGCACATGGGAAGGTAGTCACTTGAGTGAAAAATAGACTTGTAAAGAATTTAGTAAACTGGTGTGAATTTATAAACTGTTTTTTTTATCTTTGTTGTTTATTTTTAGCTCTTTAAAAATGTCTAAGTATTATTTCTATTAGAAGTATCCATGCAGCTTCAATAATTAGCTCTAACTACAAAAATCTTGTCACAAACACAAGCTCTTGTCAGAAATATTTATTCAGGATTCCAAAGCAACATTTGCCAAATCCTTATTATTGTAGATCACTGGCCCCCAAAGAAGCTTGAGTAAGCTTTATCATGAATTCTACTCAGTTTTTTAGGAGAAGTAGGTTATATTTGTATACCTCATAACATCCACCAAGTTGTAAGGTTATCAATATTCTACATCTATCTCAGTAAACAAGTTACTACTAGTTAATCAAATCATTGTAATATAACCTTATCGCTACTCTAAATGGATAGAAAACAGTATGGCTTCACAAAATTTAACACATAGAATTGCAATTTGTTCTGTTGGTGATGGTCTAGGAAAAAAAAAGGATTAATAATTCAAAGAACATACTGTGTAATATTTACCATCACCTCATAGTTTGTGTTAGCAGTACTCATACATATGAACACCTTGAATGTCAAACTGATAGCTATCCTCAAAACATAGGTAAGACCAAAATGCAGCTTTTAATCCCCCTATTTACTCTTATTTTTATTCTAAACTAGGGACCCGGTGCATGAAATTTGTGCTCTGGAGGAGGAGGTCCCTCAGCCCAACCTGCTCCCTCTCACATACTGGGAACCCTCAGGGGATGTCATACTGATGGCTGGCCACAGTCTGGCCTCCCTTTATGGGAGGCGACCAGGCTGATCAGGGGAAGGCACCAGCCCCATCACCCCACTGCTACAGCCACTGCTAGTCACCACAGCCACCAAGGTGTTTTCATTAACACGGACTCCAGTCACTTCACCATGAAAAAATGACAACTTTCTTTAGACATTTTTAAGATGTGTCTTTCATAGCACATGACATTTATTTCTTCTTCTTCTTCTTTTAATCCTCACCCAAGGATATGTTTTCATTGATTTTTTAGAGAGTATAGAAAAGAGAGGGAGATACAGAGAGAAACATCTATATAAGAGGGACCTTTGATTGGTTGCCTCCTGCATGAGCCCTGACCTGGGCCCCAGCCAGGAAGAAGCCTGCAATCTAGGTATATGCCCTTGATCAGAATCGAACCCAGACCCTGTGCTCAACAGGCTGAGGCTCTATCCACTGAATCAAACCAGGTAGGTCAGGATAGGGCATTTCTTTGCCCTCCAGCAGCAGACCTTTGTTTTTTTTTGTTGTTTTTATTTGTTTTTTCTCCAGGAGTGTGGTGGAAAAGCCCTAGATTACCTTTTTGAATTTTTATACCCAAGTTACTAAGAATATTACCAGTAGCATACAGGGAGTTTAGCCAATGAGTGGTCAGAAAAGGTGTTTCCTCTGTAGTTAAAACCTATCGCCTCTGATCTCCTGCTCTACCCTTGTCAAGGCCTAAAGCCTTGGGTGCTTGGCTGGGGCCCCAGCTCCCTCTGATCACTGGCTCTGCCCCAGCCCAGACCCAAAAAACTCTGGCCTAAGCTTGGGGCCTGAGCAGGGGACTCCAACTTCCTCAACTGCTCGCTCTACCCCTTCAAAGGCCTAAAACCTTGGTGCCTGGAGAGGGGACCCTCAGCTCCCTCTGATTGCCAGCTCTGCTCCTGCCAGGGCTGCAAGCCTCTGGCCCAGGCTTGGATCCTGCACAGGGCCCCCTCCCCACTGCTCCCTCTGATTGCTAGCTTTGCCCCTGCCAGGGACCCAAGCCTTTGGCCAAGGATTGGGTCTTGGGCAGGGGCCCAGCAGCTCTGTCCAATCACCCAGCTCTACCCCTTCCCAGGACCCACTGGCTCAGGCCCTCCCAGTTACTCAGGATCCACCCCAGGTTACCTCAGATTGACCTGGGTACTGAGAAAGTTCCCAGGACCCAGGCTGCTGGGTGCCAACATATGCAAATTAACCTCCATCTTTGTTGGGTTAATTTGCATACTCACTTTGATTGGCTGTGGGCTTTGCAGAGGTAGAGTCAATTTGCATGTTTGTCTGGAAAATCTTTATATCTATTGTTCCAAGATTGTGACCACTGCTTTATCTAACAAGATCAATTCCTGGCTAATGATCCTTAAATGCCTCACCATCAACTTCACAGAACTCAGAAAGACACACATCATGATCAATGGTCATCTTTAACCTTATCTCTTGATAGGATTCCATCCTAAGCTTTGATCATATTGAATTATTTCAATTCAACCCAGGTCTCCTACCTACCATCTATGTACTTATTTTTTTCTGTTTGATGCTCTTACACCACTTCACCTATTGCTTTCTTAGCTTTCACAATTTAATATAGATGTCATCTCTTCTAAGAATCCTTCCCTAGGCCTCACAATACAGATTAGGTACTTGTAAATATTGTTTCCTATGTACCTTATACTTTATCATATGTTTGCACTTCCAGTAAAATAGAAGCTGCATATTAGAGAGAGCTCTGCATTTCAAAATGCCCAATACTATTTATAGCCATTGCCATCCTATCTAATAAAAGTGTAATATGCAAATTGACCATACCTCCACTTCACCTACAAGTCACACCCACAAACCATGCCCATAAGCCAATCAGAGGGTGTATGCAAATTAACCCAACCAATATGGCTAAGGCCACAGAGAGAACAGGAGGGAGTCTTCGGTTATCCTGGTGATGGAGGAGGCCAAGATTTCCACACACCCTGGAGGGCCCAGGCCTTCATTAAGGCAACAAAGTTTCAATGGCTGTTCCAGCAGAAGGCTTGGCTCTGCTCCAGGCTACACAGTTTCAATTGTAGAAGATAAATAAATCCCAGATACCAGGGCCTCCACTTAAGTCACTGGGGAGCATGGCTGGCCTGCAAACTCCCACAGGTCCTTCGCCCAGTCCACCCCACACCCCAAGGGAACCCCCACTCAGATCTGGGACACCCTTCAGGGAAAACCAGCTGGCCCTCACTCGTGCACCAGGCCTATATCCTATCTAATAAAAGAGTAATATGCAGATTGACCATCACTCCAACACACAAGATGACTGCTCCAATGTGATCAAAAGATCCTGCCCCCAGGTAGACACAAGATGGCCATCACAAGATGGTCAGCAGAGGAGGGGAGTTGGCAGGGACCAGGCCTGCAAGGGAGAGCAGTTGTGGGTGATAAGGCCAGCAGGAGAAGGCAGTTGGAGAGTCTAGGCCTGCATGGGAGGGCAATTGAGGATGATCAAGCCTGCAGGGGAAGGCAGTTAGGGGTGACCACATCGCAGAGGAGAGAAGTTGGGGGTGATCAAGTCTGCAGGAAAGGGCAGTTGGTGGGGACCCAGGCCTGTAGGAGAGGGCAATTAGGGCCAAACAAGCTGGCAGGGGAGCAGTTTGGCATCAATTAGGCTGTCAGGGGAGTGGTTAGGGGTGATCAGGCTGGCAAGCAGAAGCGGTTAGGGGCAATCAGGAAGGCAGGCAGGTGAGCAGTTGGGAGCCAGTGGTCCTGGATTGTGAGCGGGATGTCCGACAGCCCTCAAGGGGTCCCAGATTTGAGAGGGCTGTCTCATCCCCATGAATGAATTTCATGCACTGGGCCTCTAGTTTACTTAATAAATGTCTATTGAATTAATAAGTAAAAACATACAAATTAACAGTGTTTCTCCCTTCCTTTATATGGGCATTTTAAGGTTGGTTTAGGAATGATGGGTTAGTTTTTCTTTGTCTTCATATCGGGTTTTTGTTCATTTAATTCATGTGTTAAAGAAAATCAATTTTCTTGACTGACTTCTTAACTCAGCAGTACAGTTTTGACATTGCTGGAGCTTGGTGTTTTGTTTATTTGTTTTTCTGTGCTCTGAATGGATTACTTTGGTTTATTCTGTACTATTTACTATTATAATCTGAATTTCAATGAGAGTTTTGAAGTGTAATAAGCTCTGTGCCTGTGTGTGAGTGCATGTGTTCTCTGTGTGTTCCTTGTTAGGGGAGAAAGCTCAAGGTTAGTGGATTTAATGCCCATTAATTTTTACTTTCTTTTATTGGACTAGTTTATGTGAATTACTAGAGATATGTTTCTTTTTTACAACAATATCTGAAATTATAGGATAGCTCATAATTCTGGGGAGTTTTATTTACACATTTGGCATCTTGAATGAGAAAGCAAAACCACTAAATATCTTTTAAGTTATTCTGAGCAATCTTAAGATGTTTTAAAAATTCTATCAAAATATCTCAATTTTTATTTAAAATGTTAACTAGTATTAACTTTTTCTATGTTATAATGATTTGACTGAGTCAAAGAAGTATCAAAGGTATTTTAATAATTTTCTAGAGGTCAAATTGATAATTA
The DNA here is from genome assembly GCA_004026805.1 of Lasiurus borealis. Taxonomy (NCBI): domain Eukaryota; kingdom Metazoa; phylum Chordata; class Mammalia; order Chiroptera; family Vespertilionidae; genus Lasiurus; species Lasiurus borealis. Next base: position 90,757 of record PVJN01000289.1, on the reverse strand, counting down.
TAGGACACATTCCTTCTGAACCACAATCCTGGTCTCCATCAAATGAACAAGGTAGAATCAATAATTGGAATTTACTAAATTAATATCTCTAATATAATTTCACAGACATTTACTTGTGTTTTCAAAGAAATTTCACCTTCTAAAATGCCCTTACATTGATTCTATTAAGTATTTCAGTTTATTAAGAGGGACAGTTATGTGATAATGAAAAGCCACCAGTAGACATAATTTAGGGATATACATATTTTAGGAAAAATATAAAGAAACTTAGAGACATCTTTAAATGGATAAGGAGGGGGTTATGCAGCATATTACCAGGAGAAAATACACATCTCAAGTCCTTCCTACATCCCTCAAGGAAGCATAAATCTGTTGACAACTTCAACTAAATGAAAGAAAATTTCCACTCCATGTGAAGAATCCCACCCAGCTTTGACACTATCAAAAGATATTCATATAGTCCTGTTTCTGAGTCCTCCTCAGAAATTTAAGTTTAGCAATATCTACTTAGACATTTCATAGCTATCAATTCACTTTCTTCTCCCTGCCTCATCCTCATCTCTTGCAACATTTATTGAAATAAATCAAGTTGAAGCTCCGTAAATAATTGTCCTCTAGATTCACCATGATCTAATAATAATATACTTGGGAGTGGTGATTAAGTAACTCTTAATACATTAACCCATAATTCATTCAGTCTACACTCTACCATTGTTTTAAATATATTGCAGTAGAATTTCTTTAATGCCTTATAAAAATTCAGATATATTATGTCTATACTGTTACCTCTTCTATCACATTAGTAATAATAAAAATCAAAAACCACAAAATATATATTAAATGGAAAGATTTGTTCTTAACTAAATTCAAGCTCCCTAAAATGATAAACAAATTACTTTCTTTGTTTTCAAGTTTTAAATTTCAAAAATAGGAAAAACAGAGAGAAATGTATAACATAATATATAACAACAAAAAATGTAATATACATGTGCTATGTCAGTAAATAATTTCCCCCTAGATTTTAATCTGATCTCCTTTCTTTCTTTTTTTTTTTTTTTTGACTGGAGAACGATGCGCAAAATTCGTGCCCTTGGGGTAGGTCCCTCAGAGTGGCCTCTCTCTCTCACAGTCCAGGAGTCCTTGAGTGATTTCCCACAGCTGGGGAGCAGGCCTAAGCTGGCAATCAGACATCCTTAGCACTGCTGTGGAGGCAGGAGAGGCTTCTGCCCTGCCACTGTGCTCACCAGCCATGAGGGGCTCAAGGCTTCTGGCTGAGCATTATTCCCCTTGTGAGAACACACTGACCACCAGGGTGCAGTTCTTGCATTGAGCATCTACTCCCTAGTGATCAGTGCACATCATAGTGAGGAATTAAGTGACCATAGCATATCATTACTATATTATACTTTGATTGATTGAATGGCTGATTGGATGTACAGACACTTATCATATTAATCTCTTATTATATATGATATGTTATCAATTTTACCGTAGAGAGGAAGGAAGAGAGAGGAAGAGAGAGAGAAAGATCAATGATGAGAGAGAATCATTGATTGGCTGTTTCCTGCACACCCCTCACTGGGAATCAAGCCCAAAATCCAGACATGTGCCCTGACATAATTGAACTGTGACTTTCTTACTCATAAGTTGATACTCAACCATGAAGCCACACTGGCTGGGCCTAACCTCTTTTCTTTTTGTAATCCCTGTTTTCAGAGCTTTAGCAGTGCACATAACTACTCATTTAAACATTGTATTTCATAGTCTCCTTGTACTGCATGTGGAAAAGGACTCAACTCAGTCTTTGCAAATGGAATATGAGAGGTGCTATGTACAATCTCCATATCATTCCCCACTGCCTGATTTCCACTGCCTCTCCAATTCACTTCCCATAGACTGGAGATGAAGTGTTGCTGATGTGCTAGTTTCAACTATGCAATTCAGGCAAACACTCATTTGCATGGTGAGCTTAAAATAGAGAGTTCAAATTCCCATTTGACCTTCTGAAGCAGAACTGTGTACCTCTACAATATCATGAAATATAGTGAAAATAAACTTCTATTTTGCTTTTAGCTTCTTTTTTGGGGTTCCATTTTTCATATAATTAGTTTATATCATAATGATTACTTCTATGTGCCCAATGCTAAATTTTTAAACATTAACTTTTACCAAATTTACTTCAGATTTTTTTAAACAAAGTATTGTATATACTACTGAATCATTCTTTTCCCAGCCATCAAATTTTCATCTCTCTGACTCCAAAGGTAATTATCATTCTAAACACTAATAGGAAAGGCTAGTTATTTTTTTTCACTCTGACTTGCTATAGTATTGAATCAGCAACCAAGGGGTGAAAAAAATACACAAGAAAACGATATAAATGAGCACATAAACATAGTTTCTCAATGTATGTTTAGTTGCTTATGGGGGCACATTAATATTTTTTGAGATTAGGATATTTGCCACACTGGAGGATCCCAGAATATTTTATACCATGAGATTTGGAAAGGGAAATATGTAAATCATCGCAGTCTACCTGATTTGTTAAAATAATTTTTTTTCTGTATTACAGTGGTATTGTATTGTTACTGCATCATTAGACTTTTTTTAAAAATATATATTTTATTGATTTCTTACAGAGAAGAAGGGAGAGGGATAGAGAGCTAAAAACATCGATGTGAGAGAGACATCGATCAGCCGCCTCTTGCACAACCCCCTACTGTGGATGTGCCCGCAACCAGGATACATGCCCTTGACTGGAATTGAACCTCCTGCATTAAGCATCTGCCACCTGGTGATTGTGCTCATCATAATGACCGGTTAGTTGTTTGGTTGACTGGTAACTTAGGCTTTTATATTTAGAGATAAAAATTCATAAGATAATAGAAAATATGTGCCACATAATAAATTCAATAATATAAAACTATGCATTTCCAAATGAAACAACTATATATAATAAATATAATTAAATAGTAACATCCAATACCAAGTTATTTTATACTATATTTTCCCACCAAGTTTTATATATTTATTATTTTATCTTTACCACAAAGTCAATAAAACTATATATAGACATTTGCAGCTTTTATTTTTCCTGGTCCCCAAAGTTGGTAAGAAATGTTGATAAAACATTGATGGTAAAGTTTAAGGAAAAAATAAATGCTTTTCATAGAGGACTTTAAAATATTATCTTCAGTAAGTCTTAGATAATATATGCTAGTAACTAGAGCTTGATCTTATAGTCAAAACATATTTTGGTCTAATACCAAAATATTAATCCCAGTAAATTCTATGATAGCTTGAAATTCCTTTGATAAAAGAGCCCAAAGTTAGAGTTCAGTATTTGTTTCGGGAAGTAATCTAGTATGCAGTAATCTAGTAATGTGGAATTATAATAGTGACATAAGCAAAGAGAAAAAGCCAGTCAAAGGATCCTTTAATGAACTGGCTTCTATAATGGATAACTGAAGCTCCATCCCATTGGAAAAACTTTGGATATCTGTGTAGAGTGTGTACCAGAATTGTATGCCTGTTATATGGAAGACATATTTTTTTGCCTTTCTTCTTTCTGTGATGTATCTAATTCCAAGATAAGGAGTTTCAATTTTATTTCATAAATGCTAAATATTATTTATTGAATATTGTATATACCACAACAACTTTTCTAGATATTATTTAGTCTACATTTCAGATGACCAAAATGAAACTCAATAATGTTAACCAAATCCCCCCATTTTATCTAGTAGCAAGTGCCAAGACCAGGATTTGACAAGTTTGCAATCAGGAAAAATATGGTACAATAAAATTAGTATAATACAGGAAAGTTTAATGGAGGAATTATTTATAATTTATAAAGATATTATGTAGGAAAACCACTAGAGATTGTGTAATGCCCTGGTGATAGTTTGGGGGTTGAGTTAGGGGGGAGTTCTATCTCTATGTCTGAAGGAGTATGGGAAAGAAACTGCTACGAACACTGGGAGAAAAGCATGTTAAAGGGAGCTATGCCTTCTGGTTGTAGAACATAGTAATCCCAAAACAAGGCAGGGTGAATAAACAATCTACAAGAAGTGAAAGAGCAAAATGGATCTGAGTGTAGTTCAAAACACTTCAGCCTCTTGCTTCAGAATAACACAAGATAAAAATAACAGTGGATCTGGATAGAATAGAAAATAGAAAATATCCAGTAGAAGAAGACTGTCAAGTTCCAAAGATATATTTGAAATCACTGTTATTAAACTACTTAAAAAACAGACATTATATGTCATGAATATTTATTCAGAAAGTTTGAACTGTAAGCTAATATATGAAAAAGATAGGATGGAGTTTATACTGGGAGTGGAAAATCAGGGTGATTTGCAATGATCAAAGAGAGAGTATTGAGAAATTGAAACTATTGTTGTGGTATGTATAGATTGATCACAATTATACTGCAAATGTAGAAGCAATGGTATACAACAACTAAATTACTATACACTAATATAAGATAAGGAAAAGTGAAAAAGTCATGTTGCAACCATGAGTATCTTGTACAAAATGGCACTAATAAAAGAAACTAAAAAAATAGAGGAACAGGTTTAAGAAGATAGAAGATTATTTAATTGCAGGGAAGACTGTATTTGAAATTCTAATGGGATGGACTGGTGAAAAGTCCAGCAAGTTGTTAGAATTTTACAGCAATGTATCTCTAGGAGGAGGTCAGCATTTAGAATACAGATGAGGGAGTCATCTGCAAAGAGGTGATATTTATAGTCATGTATTAGAATTTTAAAAGACATTAAATCTAGATAGAGAAGTGCTTTCCACAGTATATAGAACTCAGATGAAAGATTAAATTCACTTGAAAACTATAACAAATTTAATTTTGTATCTAATAACTTAATCTCAAAATATATAAGAGTGAAAAAAACACTAAATGCATAAAATGAAACACTGACCTTTAAAGAGAGAGTTTTTTTATCTATTTTAGCAATTAATATATTAATTATCCAAATAATCTGTAAATTAATAAATGATGAGAATAATACAAGTCAACATATTTAATTTAATTGATTAGATTATATAAAAACTAGGCGCTTGGTGCATGACATTCATGCATTGGAAGGGTCCCTAGGCCTAGCAGGTAATCAGGGCCAATCAGGGGCTTCTGATTGCTGACCAGGGCCTTTCTTCTGGCTGCCAGCTGGGGCCTCCATTCCCCAGCTGCTGGCTGCTGCCCAGCGCCTTCCTTTGTTCTTCATCAATCCTTGGTGATCAGAGCATGTCATAGTGAGTGATTGATCTTCCAGTTGAACTCCCATGGGGACAATTTAAGTGATATATATATATATATATATATATATATATATATATATATATATACACACACACACACACACACACATACATACATATATACTCAAAACTATTCTATGATTCTTTTCAGGAACACTTCGAAGGAAAAATGAATATGGATACTTTCTGTATAAGGATTTTCCAGAGAAACAGAACTAATAGGGTGTGTGTGTGTGTGTGTGTGTGTGTGTGTGTGTGTGCGTGTGTTAAGAAATTTATTATAGAAATTGGCTCACATGGTTGGCATCTATAAGCTGGATAACAAGGACAACTGGTGGTATAACTCAGCCTGAGTCCAAAGGCTCTAGAACCAGGAGTTTCAATGTCCAATGGCTAGAAAAGATAGATGTCCCACCTTAGGAAGAGAGAACAAATTGCCCTTCCTTCACCTGTCCCATCTGGGCCCTCAAAAGATTGAATAATATCTGAACATCGACGAGGGTATCTCTTTATTCAGTCTACTGAATCTAATGCTTCTAAAATCACCCTCAGAGATTCATCCAGAAATGAAGTTTTACCAGCTATCTTGGAATCTCTTAACTCAATCAAGTTGACACATAAAACTAACTACCATACTTTCCTAACATCATATTTAAAAAAATAAATAAATAAATTCCCAACTTATAAATTGGTAAATGTAGTGCAATTTTAAAACCTTGGGAAAACAAAATGTGACAATATTTTTAAGAGTTTAAGACAGGGAAATATTTTTAAGGACACCATAAGCACAAACTATAAAAATTGTGATTAATTAGACTAACTCGGAATTAGAATTATATAATTCTAATTACATATTTAAGAACATAGTAAAGAAAATGAAAAGACAATTCAATGACAGAAGATATTTATCATACACTGACAAAAATTAATATGCAAAATGTATATTTAAAAGTCCTATCAATTACAAAACAAGATAATGCAAATATGAGATACCAGATTACCAAAAATTAAGAATACGACAGTAGCATTTGTTGGCAGGTATAAATCTGAACAATAGCTCTTACACTATTTGTAGTTACATAAATTGATGCCACCCCTAAGAAAATAATTGTGATCAGCTAGTAAATTTGAGCATGTATGTAAGACCCAACAGTTCCACTCGTAGATTTATACCCCAGAAAAATGCTTTCATATGTACTAGGAAATATGTCTGAGAATATGCATACGGATATTACTCATAACTGCAAAAAATGGAAATTACCTAAGTGTTTATCAATAATGCAAGTTAAATTGTATTACTGGTATAAATGAGCACCTTAGAACTATAAAAATGGATAAATTACAACTACACCATCAAGTTGGAATGCTCTCAAAAAAATATTGAATTACTAAAGCAAGTGTCAGAATACATCAAGTATAATTTAACATACAAAATTTAAAACCTTGAATAAGTAAATAATGTGTTTTTGGAAAGCACACATATGTGATAAACTAAAAATAATCAAGAAAGCAAAATTAAAAAAATAAATATGTAGTCATCATAACAGAAAAGAGAACTATGGTAAGTAATGGGCACACTTATGTAATGTGAATGAGACAAATTGTATTTTCCCAAAATAGAGTATTGTGATAGCAATATTTCTAGACCCATATACTTTTTGAGAAATGTGCCATTTTCTCATCAATAGGTGGGATTCACTGACCCTTTTCATTTACTTTGTGGCTGCCTTACATCTTTCAATGTATAGAATATGACAAAAGTGATGTTTTATGATTTTTAAGACACAGTCATAATTGGTAATACAACTGATATCTGATTCTCTCTCCCCATGTTAAGATGCTTATCACTGAAACATACTCACCATATTATAAAACAGCCTAGGACACATGAATATGTTTAGTTCTAGCTGAAATACTAGTCAAAGCCTTCAAGCACCAGACATGCAAATAAAGAAGCCTTCTTCTGACTCCAGCCTTCAAACTGTTCAGTTCCCACTGAGTGAGATAGAGATAAGCAATCTCAGCCCAGCTCTGTTAAGCCCTGACCAAATGTAGATTCATGAGTAAAACAAACAAGTTCTGTCATTGCTTGAAGGCATTGATTATGGGATTGCTTGTTATATAGAAATTGAAAACTGGGACAGACTCTGCTACATAGAAGTAGAATGTCATTAAAACAAAATTTGGAATATGTGGCTTCAGAAGTGGGTGGTGAGTTAGAATGACTGTAAAGAAAGTGCTAGTGAAAAGGAATGGAGGGTGCGGGGGGAGGAGACTTTCAACCTAGCTCAGAATATGGTTAAAATTGTAGTCTTACTTCCCCATTCTGACTGACTTGGGCAGAGCTGCAGAGCCTAATGCCAGGATCCTGCCACAGCTGCCTTGGGCGGTGCTGTGGGGATCCTCAGAGGCTGCCCATAGGGGGAGATATATAGGTCAGAGCCTCCCCATGAGTTCAGTTCAGGCTTTGGATCCAGAATTCCCTGGACTAGCAGATCTGCAAAATAAAGGTTAAACTTTCCTCATTCAGAAGGCTGACTGATCCTTCTCCAGTACATTCTGCCACAACACTAGTAGAAACCCAAAGGCCTTCAAGGTGCTTGTCAGTGAGAGCTCAGAGGAAAGTGAGGATTATTAGGAACTAGAATAAATGGCATCTTTTATATAATGGAGAAAATCCTACCAGCCTCTAGCAAAGGTGAGAAGAAAAAGACAGGTGAATAGGAAGAAAATAATAAGATGAAATACTGCCATTGAGACAACATGGATGGATCTTGAGACTACCATGTTAAGCTAAATAAGTCAGACAGAAAAGGTCAAGAACCATATGATTTCCCTAAAATGTCATATATAAAGCTGAAAACAATGAACAAACAAAAAAAGATAAACGAATCATCATAGACAAAGATAACAGTATGGTGGGTTCCACAAGAAAAGGGATGGGAATGTAGAAATAGGAAAAGGGATTCAAATATATGATAGAGGAGGCTTGACTTTGTGTAATGAGCACACAATGCAATACATAAATTATAGAATTGTACACTTGAAACCTATATAATTTTATTAACCAACTAGAGGCCCTGAGAATTAAAATTTATGCACTGGAGGGGGTCCCTCAGCCCAGCCTTCTCCCTCTCACAGCCTAGGGGCCCTCAGGGGTGGGAGGCAACCTGGTGATCAGGGGAAGGCTTCTGCTGCTGCCACTGCCAGCAGCGAACGCCTTGGCTGGCCCTGGTTACCTGAGCCTCTGACAGCCAAGGCTTGCCTGCACCTTGGGCTAATCTTGGGCATCTGGGAAGCCACCATCTGAGGCTTTCCTGCACCTCAGGTGGGCCCCGGGTGGCTGGGGGTGCTGAGGGGACTTGGGGACTCCAGAGGAAGTCATGATCCTGCTGCCCCAATGGGGCTGAGGGGATTGGGTGCTGGCATCATGTGGCTATGAGCACCACCATCTTTGAGGATAGGGCAGTCAATAAGCATACTTTCTCCACATTGACTGTGAGCACTGCCATCTTTGCGATGGTGTGAGGGTCAATTAGTATATTCCCTCTTTATTGGATAAGATGTCACCTCTGCTAACATAAGAAATATTTAAACCTGTAGAAAATCTTTGTGAGTTTATTTGAGTCAAACTATAGACAATTGCCAGGAAGCAGAATCTCAATGAATTAAGATAATGCTCCTGAAAATGGCAGTTTTTCACTTTGTGTTATTCATTAAACAGAGGAGATGTAAGTGGATTACATTAAATCCACTGGTGGTAGATTAGGGAGGTGGGAGAGAGCAAAACAGGGAAGTCTCTGGAATGAATAAAAAGTAAAATGATAGACACATATTTCTTTTATTTAGGTGGGTGCAGGATAGTTAACAGTCAACAATTAACTCAAGAGAGAAACCAAGATGGTGGCATAAGTAAACACCTGAACTTGCTGCTTCACACAACTTCTTCAAAACTACAACTAAAAGACAAAACAGGTATCATCCAGAACCATGGGAAGGCTGGCTGAGTAAAAATTCTACAACTAGAAGGAAAGAGAAAAGCGCACTGAGATTCCAAGCAGGAGCAGACGTGCAGAAGTGAAGAGCAGAGGTATGGAGAAAGGGCTGGTGCTGTTGTCTTTTTTGATCAGGAGGGAGACACAAGCTCCTGATTACTCTGAACTCCAGTTCCAGGGACTCTGGGCACCCAGACTCATATGGAGAGGAACTGGACTGTCTGGCACCAGGCAGAACTCAAGGGTGGCTTTCTCTCAGAGGTGCTTGCAGTAATCATTGTTCCTGCATGGTGCCACGTGATACAGAGATATAGAGCCTCTTCCAGGCATGGCTGACTATCAGCCATTGCTGTTTGCTCCACCTTGGTGATTCCCTGAGACCCTGTCCCACCCAATTTGTATGCAGAGGCTTTTACATATGAATAGCCTGGTCCTTTGCACACTGAAAACTAACATACTGCAGCTGGGTCAAAGAGCCCCAGAGCCTCCAAAAGAAGACCCAAGGCTCAACAGCAGCTTTCATTGCTTCACACTGAGCTTCATCTGGGCACCTCCAAACCCCAAACAAAGAGAAGGAATCTGCAAATCTCCCTGTAGCTCCTGCTGAGTAACCTCTCTCCTTGGAGATCCAAGAGCCAATGTACCCAGTGCTCAGAGAGAGACCATCCAGACTACAACCTTCAGATCCAAAAGAGACACAGTCAGGGAGCAGATTCAGTGAGCACCAAAGCTCCACTGAAGCAAGCCTTGCCCCATAAGGATGTCTCCAGCACAGAAGTTCTCCCATCATAGACACAACTGATCCTCACAGCCAATTGGCCTGGAGGTCAAGTCCTCCCAGTGATAAGAACAATAATCAAGGCTTAACTACAACAAGACTGTGCACACAGCCCATGAAAGGGTACACCAAGAGTGTCCACCTCAGGTAATTAAAGCCCTATATGACACTATCACACAAAGCCATACTATCAACACAGGGAAGCAGCCAAAATGCAGAGACAAAGAAACGAGTCACAAATGAAAGAAATGGAAGAAAGCAAATTACTGGATATAGAGTTCAAAACCAGGGTTATAAGGTTACTCAAGAATCTTCAAGAAACCACTGGTAAATTTAGTGAGACCTTTGAGGATAGGAAAAAGGACCAACTAGAACTTAAGCATACATAACTGAAATAAAGAATAATATACAGAGATCCAACAGCAGACTAGAGGATCTCAAGAATCAAGTCAAAGATTTGAAATACAAAGAAGCAACAAACATCCAACCAGAAAAGCAAAAAAGAAAAAAAGAATAAAAAAACATGAAGACAGTTTCAGGATCCTCTGAGACAACTTCAAGCATATGAACAGCCAAATGTTGGCAGTGCCAGAAGAAGAGAGAGAGCAACATATTGAAAACCTATTTGAAGAAATAATGACAGAAAACTTCCCCTACCTGATGAAAGAGATAGATTTACAAGTCCAGGAAGCACAGAGAACCCCAAACAAGAGAAATACATGGAGGAAGACACCAAGACATCATAATAATTAAAATGCCAAGGGTAAAAGACAAAGAGAGAATATTAAAAGCAGCAAGAGAAAAACAGTTAGTTACCTACAAGAGAGCATCCATACGACTGTCAACTGATATTTCAACAGAAACTATGTAGTCCAGACAGGAGTGATGAACAGCAAGAACGTACAATCAAGATTACTCTTCCTAGCAAAGTTATCATTCAAAATGGAAAGTCAGATAAAGGTTGCCGGTCTCTGTGTCCTGATATCCCTTCTGATTGGTCAATATTCTCTTTTGAATTGGTTATTATAGTAACTCCTGAGTTCAAAGGTTAAGCATCACATGAGACTTGTGAGGCCTCCCTCTCTCATGGTTCTTCTATTCCCTCTGGGCTTTTTCCCTCCTTCTTTATTTTGTAAATATAGACCTTTTGCTATTCTCAGCTCCCTTTTGCAACTTATAGCTCTGTGTATTTTCTTCATGGACCCCCAATTCTAAAAAATTATCTAAAACTGACTATTTTACCCCTAAAATTCCTATTTCACCACCATAAACTGCTTTTTAATTTAAAATGTTTTCATTTCATACCATCCTTTGTTTGCAAGGTCTCTGTGTTTACAAGGCAGCAACACAGGCTTTCCCTGAGCTAGTCAGGTTAGCATGTGGCCCTTTTTCATCCACACCTCAATAAATTTACTAACATTTATAAAAAGAAACCAAAACTCCTTGTTCTTGAAAACAAAACTACTCCTCATTTTCAGCCTCTCCAAGATTGCCAAATTAAGGAGAAATTTCTAAGCAAAAATCCATCCAGAGAGAAAAGATAAGATTCTCAGTTATAGTCACAGAAAGACATAAAGTAATGTTTCAGAGATCAATCTGGCCATATTAAAGGTCCTTTTAAAATATTAAAAGCATGCATGCCTTATATATTTCCCTCTTTCTAAAGTGGAGGAGGAGGGGTGGGGAGAAAATGGTGTCCTTGAACCTATGGACAGAAAAGGCCACCTGCTAACCTGACAAGCTCAGAGAAGGCCTGCATGGCAGTCTTGCAAACTCAGAGACCTAAAGTAACGACAAAGGATGGTCTGAAATTAAACTTTAACTAAAAGCTGTGATGATGGGTGAATAGATACATCCTAGGCTGGTATCTTCACTGACAAGATCAACCTTTTCCTTCACTGAACCTATCTGGTTTGTTGCATCTATAATAGCATACCCTTAAAATGTCAAGGTAACTTGTAACTTCCCTTTTTCTGGTCCCCTTGGGGCACAACCTAATGTGCCTGGGGATCAGGACAGGTACCACAAATTCCTGCATCATCATCATGTTAATTATTTCTGTACCCACCTAAGTATGTGTCTATCATTTTACTTTTTGTCCAATCCCAGGGGTTTCCCCACTTTGTTTTTTCTGGCCTCTCTAAACTATCATCAGTGGATTTCATGCAATCCACCTGCATCCCTTCTTTTGATTGGAATGTACAAAAATAGATGAGAAACCTCCATCCTGTAGACTCTAGAGTCTAGAGCATAATCCCAATCCATTGAAATATTGTCCACAGTTTGGCTCAAATAAAATCACAAAAATCTTTACAAGTTTGAATGTTTTTACATTAACAAACATAATCAGGAAATAATGAGCTTTCTTTTTCTCATATTTATAATCTCTACCCAAAAAGCATCATTTGAAACAACCATCTGATAGTACAGTTATAGTCATTTATTTTACTACATGTGCATGCTTTTATTTTCCTTCTTGGCCATAAAAATAATTACATAAAATTGTAAAATTTGTAATTGGTATATGTCAAGAAACAAGCAAATTATGATGATCAAAAACAGAAAGGCAGTTGAGGGGCTTTACTCTAAAATGATCAGATTTTCTAAGTAACTATCTATCAGAACCATTTCTAGCTAAACTTTGACCCAAGTTTTTACCTGTTACTCATTTAATTATGACACTGTATGACTTTATGAGCCCTAACGATTTAAAAAAAAAAAAAAACTTATTAAAGGCATTATTAACAAATTATAGGAAATATTGGCTATTATATTTATATTTACAAACTTTTGCATTATGTAGACACTTTTTTATTTTTTATTTTTAATCTTTTTTTAATAAATATATTTTATTGATTTTTCACAGAGAGGAAGGAAAAGGGATAGAAAACCAGAAACATCAATGCGAGAGAGACATCGATCAGCCACCTCCTGCACGCCCCCAAATGGTGATGTGCCCACAACCAATGTACATGCCCTTGACCAGAATTGAACCTGGGACCTTTCAGTCCCCAGGCCAACACTCTATCCACTGAGCCAAACCGGTTTCGGCTATGTAAACACTTTTTAAAAAATAAGAATATGTCAACCCAGTTTGATTAGAGTTCCTTCACCTTCCAGCTATGAGACACTTTCAACTGATTGCCATGCCTAAATATTATTAATTGTTGATGCTGGGTGATGGGTAGAGTACATGTGGATTTGTTATACTATACTCTCTAACCTTATGAATTATGAATTATTTGACAATATTCATAATAAAAATATTTTAAAGGACATATCATTTTGTAATTTAACATATGCATTTTGGGAAATAGTTTTATGCAATCTATACAAAGTACATAATTTGATAGTATACCAATTGTTAACTGAAATTCCTTACTTTATTTTTGAACTTGAAACTTGACCAAAAAGCTTCCTTTCACATACTTGATATGGAAAAAAAACCCACAATAATTCATTAATGAAAACTAAACTCTGAATAAAGTTATTTATGTATTTAAAAATGGGTATGCTCATAAGAATCTTAAAGACATCAACTTAAAATTAACTACAAGACTGTACACACAGTCCACAAAGGGGTGCATCAACGGAGTTCACCTCAGATAACTGGAGAGGCAGAGCCACTGGGCCATAAAGGACAGCTAGCACACAAATCTAGTCTACCAACTCAGGAAAGCAGTGAAAATATGGAGACAAAGGAAAAGATCACAAATGAAAGAAATGGAGGAAAACAAACAACTAGATATAGAGTTCAAAACCACGGTTATAAGGTTTTTCAGAATTTCCTAGAAAAGATGGATAAATTTAGCAAGACCCAATAGGAGATAAAAAAGAACCAACTAGAAATTAAACATACACTGACTGAAATTAAAAAAATATTATATAGACCTAACAGCAGACTAGAGGAGCGCACGAATCAAATCAAAGATTTGAAATACAAAGAAGCAGAAAACACTCAACTGGAAAAGAAAAAAGAAAAAGAATCCAAAAATGTGAAGATACTCTCAGGAGCCTTTGGGACAATTTCAAGTGTACCAATATGAGAATTATGGGAGTATCAGAAGAAGACAGAGAGCAAGATACTTAAAACCTATTTGAAGAAATAATGACTGAAAACTTAACCCCACCTGGTGAAAGTAATAGATTTACAATTCCAGAAAACACACAGAATTTCAAACAAAAAATTTATCCATTTTTTTCTAGGAAATTATTAAAAGAACATATAACTGTGGTTTTGAACTCTATATTCAGTCATTTGTTTTCCTCCATTCCTTTCATCTGTAATCTGTTCTTCAGTCTCCGCATTTTTCACTGCTTTCCTGAGTTGGTAGAGTAGCTTTGTGTGCTTGCTGTTCTCTGTGGCCCAGTAGCTCTGCTTCCCAGTTACCTGAAGTGGACACTCTTGGTGCACCCTTTTGTGAACTGTGTGTACAGTCTTGTTGTAGTTAATTCTTAATTGTTGTTGATATCACTGGGAGGGGATTTACCTCCAAGCCAATTGGTTTTGAGGATCAGCTGTATCTGCACATGCAGGCTTGCCTCCAGACTTATGCTTTTCACTTGCACGTGCATGGGCGAGCTTCCACAACTCTGACTTTTTGTTACCCTGAGGCTCTTGCCAGAAAGTGGGGTTCAGTGCAGTTGTATCTGGATTTCAGTGCTTTTGTGAGACTCTGTTTTCCTCCCACTAGAGGAAGTCAGGCACAATCAGCTGTCAGCCCTCTGTGTGTGCACTTTTGCATGCACCTTTGCATGCACTTTCACGAGCCCCTAAACTTCTGTCTTTTGTGGCTCCCCTAAGTTTCAGTGTAATCCTTCCTTTTCACAACAGTCCAGACTCCCTTTATGAGTCTTGCCTGGAACTGGAGTTCAATGCAATTGGTATTTTCTGTCTCCCTCCTGCTAGAGGAAGCCAGCCAGACCATCCTCCACCAGTCCTCTCCATGAGAATGTCTTTGTACTGCAGCTTTTTATAGCTCCTCTGAGTCTTCGTGAATCTCTCTCTTTACTTTTATTTGTAGAATTTTCACTCAGCAAGCTTTCCTGTGGTTCTGGATGGTGTCTGTTCTGTCTTAGTTGTAGTTTTGAAATTGTTGTGCAACACAGCAGCTTAGGTGTTCACCTATGCCACCATCTTGGTTTTAGGCTGATCTACAACTTTCTTGTTTTGTGGTATCCTTGTTTGGCTTTGGTATCAGGGTAATGCTGGCCTATTTCCTCTTCATTTTTTTTTGAAAGGTTTAAGAAAAATTGGTATTAATTATTCTTAAAGTATATGGTAGAATTTACCAATGAAGCAATCTGGGTATAGGACTTTTCATTGTTGAGATGTTTTTTTATTACTGTTTCCATCTCCTTATTAGTAATTAATCTTTTGAGATATTCTATTTCTTTATGATTCATTTTGGTAGATTACATGTTTCTAAGATTTATCCATTTCTTTTTTTAAAGTATATATATATATATATATATATATATATATATATATATATATATATTATTTTAGAGAGAAAGAGGGAGAGAGAGAGATAAAAACATTAATGATAAGAGAGAATAATTAATCAGCTGCCTCCTGCATGCCCCCTACTGGGGATCAAGCACACAGCCCTGTCATGTGTCTTGACTGGGAATCAAATTGTGACCTCCTGTTTATAGGTAGACCTTCAATCATTGACCCACACTGGCCAGGCATATCCATTTCTTATAGGATGTCCAAATTGTTGTCATTTAATTGTTCATAGTAGTTCTTTTTGATCCTTTGCATAGCTTGTTTTAGATAAGCTGCCTGGTGGCACAGGAGAATAAATAATCAGTGGGACGCTCAGAAGATTCAGAAGAGGAGCCTTTAATGCAGAATTGCAAATACACCAATGTGGTGACTCAGGGGAATCAACCTCCACAGCCTGAGTGATGAATATGGAGGAAGCCTTCCTCTAATCCCTTTAGTTTCTTTGTCCCCAAAATATGGATCAGGTTTCTAAACTTTTTTGCAGGTTTTGTAGCCCTCCATGGATTGGGATGGGGAAATAAGATTACACCCAGAGACCTGGACTGGCTGGTGCAAGAGCTAGCAACCTTCTCCGGGGGCTGTGTATAGTTGATGGTTTATGGCCTCTATAAAATGGGAGTATTCTAGAAAATGAGTTCTGCAAGGCAGGACAAGCATTACAGATAAGAATGGACTAATTATCTTCTAACAAGAGTGTGCACCAGAATACTTGTTACTCGCACAGATTGCTAGCCCCCAAATGTATTATATTTCCTTTCAACCTAAGGAATCATTTTTAATGTATCCCTTTTATTTCTAACTAGAGTCCTGGTGCACAAAATTAGTGCATGCGGGTGGGGGTGTCCTTCAACTTAGACTGCTCCCTCTCCAATCTGGGACCCCTTGAGGGATGTCTGACTGCCCGTTTAAGCCCAATCTCTCTCACAATCCAGGACTGCTGGCTCCCCACTCCTTGCCAGACTGCCTTCCTGGTTGCCCCTAACTGCTTCTGCCTGCTGCCTGATCATCCCCTAACTGCTCCCCTGCCCACCTGATTGCCCCTAACTGCCCTCCCCTGTGGGCCTGGTCACTCCCCTGAAGACCTGGGTCCCCACCCAACTGCCCTTCCCTGCTGGCCTGATTGCCCATAACTGCCCTCCCTTGCAAGCCTGGTCCCTGTCAATTGTCCTCCCTACTGGCCATCTTGCAGGGGCCATCTTGTGTCCACATGGGGGCAGGATCTTTTGACCACATGGGGGCAGTCATCTTGTGTGTTGGAGTGATCCTCAGTCTGCATATTACTCTTTTATTAGGTAGGATAGTGGCCTGATGAATGGGTGGGGGCCAGCTGGTTTGCCCTGAGTCCTTGGTCAGGATGGGTTTTCCCTTGGGGTGTGGGCTGGCCTGGGCAAGGGTCCTGTAGTAGTTTTCAGGTCAGCCATACCCCCTGGCAACTTAAGTGGAGGCCCTGGTATCTGGGATTTATTTATCATCTACAATTGAAACTTTGTAGCCTGGAGTGGAGCCAAGCCTTCTGCTTGCACAGCCATTGAAACTTTGTTGCCTTAAGTACCAGCCAGGGTGTATGGAAAGCTTGGCTTCCTCCATTGCCAGGGGCAACCCAAGCTTCCCTCCTGCTCTCTCTGTGGCCATAGCCATCTTGGTTGGGTTAATTTGCATATTCACTCTGATTGGCTGGTGGATATGGCTGGTGGGCATGGCTGATGGGTATAGCAGAGGTACAGTCAATTTGCATATTACTCTTTTATTAGATAGAATTGAATTTATTTGAGTTTTTTCTCTGCTTTTTCTCAACTGGTCTAGATTAAGTTTTGTCTATTTTATTTTTCTTTTTCAAAAATCAGCTCTTAGTTTCATTAATCTTTTCTATTGTGTTTTTAGTCTTTACTTCATTCCTATAAACTCTGATTTTTTTATAGTCATGTACTGCATAACAATATTTCAGTCAATGAAACATACACTAAGGTGGACCCATAGATTATAATTAAGTTGACTCTCCTGTTAGAAATGAAAGAATATGTGGTTCAGAAGAATTTTTCTGTTCTCTGATGGGAGCAACTATCTGTAGGGCTTGGCAATAAATTCCCTCTCACTCATGGCACCTCAAGTTTGAGTGCACAGATTACTTCCTAATCAGTCCACCATTGACCTGTTTCAGCACGAAGGAGCCTCTACCTCCCGTGTGACATATTCAGAGGATGCTAGCTTGAAGGTATTCAGAGTACATTGCTGCAAATTCTTTGTTGAGAACCAGTGACCTTGTACAAAGACACAGGTCCACAGGACCTATGATAATAGTCAGGTGACTGTCATTTTAGTAAAAGCTTTCTGTGTCAGTGTAAAGCCAGCCTATACATGCACTTTGGAAATATTTTCAGGTTATAATGATATAGAGCAGAGATAAGTTTTATGTCTTCCATCAACTCAATGCCAGAGAGAGTCATTTGTGCCAGATAGAGTCAATGGAACCAAAACAAAATGTTAAAGTAAAATGCTGAGTCCTCAATTCTATACCCTCTTCACGTCAGGGCTTTTTAAAATGAAAACCACAAAGTTTCTTCATCTGGCCAATGTGCCAACATGCAATAGCTAACATCACATTGCTATAACAATTTCCTATGTTCATTTACCTCTCCATATTGATTTCTTATTCCTCCAATCATCAGTCCACCCTTCACTCCTTTCTTTTTTTTAATATATTTTATTGATTTTTTACAGAGAGAATGGTAGAGGGATACAGAGTGAGAAACACTGATGAGAGAGAAATATCAATCAGCTGCCTCCTGCACACCCCCTACCAGGGATGTGCCCGAAATCAAGGTACATTTCTTTGACCAAAATGGAACCTTGCACCTTTCAGTCCACAAGCCAACACTCTTCCCACTGAGCCAAACTGGTTATGGTCCTTTGCTCCTTTCTTACAGTCACTATTATACTGATCCAGTTTGTTCTCAATACTTCTAATCAATCCAGCCCATATCCCTGTTCATTAAACAAATATTCATAGCTTTACCAGTTCTGTTGGAAACAGGAGAGGGTACGTGTGACAGTGTTTATAAAGTCTACAGTAGTGTCCAGTAATGTTCTAGGCTTTCGCATCTACTCACCACTCACTACCTGACTCATCCAGAGCAACATTTAGCCCTGCAAGCTCCATTCATGATAAGAGCCCTATTGAAAACTTTTGAAAGGCAAAATAAAATGTCCTCGAATCATTGAGTTCGGAGGGAATGACTATTAGAGGAAGGGGGCCTAAAAAAACAGGTAAGAGAGAAGACCCCTAGAAGGGCTGCTGAATTAATCCTGAGTCTGTGCAGTTTCTTTGCATATTACAGTGTATTCCAATCCTCAGTGCAATTTACAGCTAAGAATCCAAGGATGGTCCTGTCAGAAGCCATTGTCGGGGACAGGGAATGCAATAGTCATTTTGGTATTCACAGAGGATGAAATGATACAATTGACAACTTCAGAAACCTCAAACACACATCAGTTTTTACTTCAAAATGTTGTCCAAATGATGAAGCTTTAGGCGAGTGGGAGGATAAAAATCTAACTAAAATGATCTGAGGATCAGGACTGAACTCACATTTAAGAAAAATTCAGACAGCATTCCTCTGAGATTGGAAATGAGATTTAAAAAAATGCTTGCTCTTATCATGTATATTCAAAGTAGTTCAGGGAGTATTAACCAACTCAATAAAGCAAATGGGGGCAAAGGGGAAATTATGAAGAAATAAATAAAACTGCTTAAGAAATCTATAAATATATTTTTAAATAAAATTTACAAAATAAAAGTTCTATATGCAAAAGTCATTTAAAAAGCCATTTAAAATGACTATTTGGCAGCAATAAACAAATAGAAAAAAATTTTAAGTAATCTCCTAAAAAATATTAAATACCTATAAGTAAATTTAGTGCATGATCTAATAGATCTCAACAGTGAAGAACAAAAAATGTTATTGAGAAAAATTCAATAATATCTGGACAAATGGAGATATGTGCTATGTCCATTGATTAGAACACTTAATAATATTAAAATAAAAAAACTATGCAAAATAATATATACAGTAAATGAACAATAAAATTTCACTACTTATTTTTGCAAAACGAATTCATAGGAAATACATAGTTAAATATATACATGGCATTTCTGAAGAAGATTGCTATTGAGAACTTAAGAGTGCTATGTATTCAAATCTTACAACGCTATAGTAATACCATACAATTGGTATAGAAATGGACAAACTGAATAGAATAGTCATTCCAGAAATAGTTCAATGTATACATAATCACCTATATTTATTTAAGAAACTTGAATTCATAATGAAAATCTTCTCATAAAGAAGATTCCAGATCAACATAGTTCTATCATTTATGGAAGAATTAAGAATTACACAGAAACATAAAATAGAAAAGAGAAAACTTTTCAATTCATTTTATGATTACTGTCTTACTCTTATAGCAACTCAGACAAAAGTAATAAAGAAAAACTACAACACAATATACCTCATGAACATAGATGTTAAAATTCTCATGAAAAAATTTAACAAATTTAGTCTATCATTTTATCAAAAAGATGATACATTAAATCCATGGATACAAGGTTGATTTAACATCCAAAAAAACATCATTGTAATTCCCTATAAAAAGTATAATAAATACATAAAAATTTTATATATATAAGAAAAGCATTTGGTAAAAATCAACACTCATTTAAAATAAAAGATCCCACTCCAATACCACATTCTTTTGATTACTGAGAGGAAATGCTTACTATGTAGCAGATAGGCTAAGTCCTTTATATTTGTTCTATTTTTAAATTATTTGGGGTATTATAAATTTGTTGTATTTCTAAATCCATTTTAGACTATCAGCTAGTCAATATCTATAAAAAAATCTGATATAATTTTGAATGGGATTGCACTGATTTATATTTTGGGGTAAAAATGAAATCTTAACATATATTCTTTCAACTCATTAATATGATTTGTTACTTCACTTATTTAGGTCTTTTAACTTTTTCTTAGCAGTGTTTTTTAGTTTTTTTTTTTAATAGATCTTTACATATTTTGCTAGATTTATCACTAAATATTTTATGCTATTGGATGCTATTTTAATTGATTTTTAGAGAAAGAAAGGGAGAGAGAAATATCAATGTCAGAGAGAAACATTGGCCTGCTGCCCCAAGTGAGGATCAAACACTCAACCCAGCCAGGTATGTGCCTTGAACTTGAAACTGAAACCACAACCTTTTGGTGTACAGGTTGATGGTCCAACCAATTGAGTTCCATAAGCCACGACTATTCTAAATGGTAATTTTAAAAATTCAAATCTCAACTGTCTGTAAAGGATATAAATCTACCTCTGTATATTGATCTTGTATTCTAAAACTTTGTAAACTTGGGATGCCTGGTAGCTTCTTAAAGGCTCCTTTTTTTTCTATGTACAAGATTATTTCATCCCCAAATAAAAAAGTTTTACTGTTGTCTTTCCAGTATCTATTCCTGTTATTTATAAAAACAGAGTAAATTTGCAATGTTATGACAGAAAAAGTAATATATTTTATATATTCCAATATTCAAGATATCTTTTTGGCTCCACTAAACATGAATAATATATCTCTGGATCAGTGCCTTTAAAATATTTTTGGTTTATTGTAGCCCCAAGTATGATATAGGTTTTACATTACAACACAGTACACATACACACACATACACACACACAGAGACACATAAAAACGTCATACATTTATCTCAAAATTGTGTGACACACTGATATTTCCTATTATATTGAATTATATATTTTATTCTATTGTATTATATTATATTTAAATATATTTTTATTGATTTTAGAGAAGAAGGGAAAGGGAGAGAGATAGAAACACCAATGATGAGAGAGAACAATTGTTTGGCTGCCTCTTGCTTGCCCCCAATGAAGATTGAGCCTGCAACCCTGCAACCTGAACATATGCCTTCACTGGGGATCAAACCATGACCCCTTGGTTCATAGGTCAATGCACAACAACTAAACCACACTGACCAGCTATTTTATTGTATTTTAAAATACTGCTCAAAACTTATTAAAAACTATATGCTAATGGGTCACAACTTACTGCTTGAAAAGTATTGTAAGATTATAAAAATATCACCTCAATCTCTATTACTTCATCTCATCTTTCCATGTGAGTCCTCTATTCTTCTTAGAGGAACATTATTCATCATATTTAGAGCTTGCCCTTAATCCAGTATAATTTCATAGTGAGATCTTTTATTAATTACATCTTCAAAGACCTTATTTCCAAATAAGATCACATATTCTGAGATTCCAGATATGTGACATGAAATTCTGAAGAAAACAATTTAAATTGCTATATGCTCTAGGTGCTGTAATGCATGAGAGGTGAAAAGTCACGACCTTGATTTTAATAACCACCCAAGAACATCAAACAAAGGAGTCTGCTTCCTAGACACTATTCCAAGAATTTACCTATCCAGGCAAGATAAAATGTACAATAATTCCAAAGGAAAACTTGTTCACCGAATGAAAGACTGAAATCAACAGGTTGTCCCACGATCAGAACAAGACTAGTTTTGAAGTGCATTTGGGCTCCTCAAAGGAAATGCAGGATGAAATGAGCAGAGGCTGTCTGTAGCTGTTTTTTCCATTTGTGGTTTGGCTTCAATGGAGTTGCAACATGTTCTTACAGAGGTCAAACCTTTGGAATACTGCTCCTTACTCTTAAGGAGCTTAAATTCTTAAAGAAATTAGGAAGTATTGTTTTAATTTGGGAATCATTTAATGTTATATTTCTCAAAATTCAATGAGATTTCTTTATTTTAAAAAGAAACTTTCTCATTTAGAATGTCTGGAGGGTAGGAATCAAAATATGAATGTTTGAAAAGTTACATAGATGGCCCAGAGAACTACCAGTTTCGGAGAAAAAGTTTGTTGAGGAAAAAAAGTTGATCAATTTTACCTTTATTAGAGTATTTGCCTTGGGATTTTATGTCAATGTTACAGATTGAAAAGGGTTAGGAGAAAGAAATGCATATACTTAGGAAAGTCAATTCAAGTGACACTAGTATTATTACTGAGGACATAAAATATAACCCACTGTCTTGCTTTGTAGCTCTCAATCTAGACTCTGCCAAAAGGAAAGGCACAATGCTCAATTTTGATTACTCCCCATATTGAGGTCATATTATTAGCTTTCATTCACAAATTTTTCTATAGAAAGAATATTTTCTTCACACCTGTGTCCCCATTTTTACAATTCTTTGAAATTTCCTGCAATTAAAACTATTATTTAATCTGATTATGGATTTTTTTTAAAAGAATCTAGTGTGTAATCAGCATGACCTCTTATCTTCATAATGTTTTACAGAAGGACATTAAGTTTCCTTCTCAGAGAGGAAATACATCATATAGACACCAGATTTTTTTACTTTGATCATGATGTCTGTTAAAGGTCTCCTAGTTTTCAAGTTTGATTATACTGATGCATATAAAATATTTCAGGCACTAATGATATTATCTTTCATAGTTGCATTTAGATCACATAAATAAGAACTCCAAAACAAGTGCTATTTTATAAAGGCATTTTGTGAAAATGTCGCTCCTGTTTTTACTGATGATGCTCTCTTTCTCATCACTATCTTAAATCCTTAAGGAAACATTTAACAAAAATGTTTATAGGAAAGACTTGTGTCATGGACTAATAGTTAAGAAATGCCAACTCTTCTAAAGCCAATGCTTGTTGATGCCTGTTCCCTGGCTGGCAGGAGAAGCTTTTACACAAATGCTAAGAGGTTTCTTGGCTCCACTATGTTCTATAATTCACCCTGTTATGGAGGAAAACAGCTGTTTTGTGATCATGGTCTGGACATTTGCCATACTGACATACTGAGTTAAAATCCCAACTTGCCTTTCAGCACTGCAGCTTAGTCTCTGGGCTACGGGATAATGAATGAAGTAGAAAATCCTTGGACTTCTTTTAATTCATGGAGTTTGATTCTTCTCTCGGTCTTACAGTATGTTTTGTTCTTATCAATATCCAAATTTGTAGCAATATATAGCAATAAAAATATCCCTTAAAATTTTATGTTTACAAATCAAGATATTGAAAGACAACGACAGACATTATAAGTAAGCCCCCTTGTACAATTCAGGGTGATGTATAACATCACTGGTTCATGATGAGCCGCTATTAGCAAACCATGTCTACTGTTGGTTTATATGCAATTTGAACTCAGAAAATGACCCTAAATACTACTTATTATATATGTGTAATGTACCCAAATACAGATCACTGCAGGAGAAACATCATCGAGAATTCCCTTACCTCCACAAATGTAAAACCTCATAAACTAAAACTCCATTTAAAAATTGTAATCTTAAGGGATTTTTAACATCAAGCACAGAAGACACTCGCTGATTTTGTATAATTATTCTCCAGAATAGCATAAGCACATATCCTGAAACAATTCACATGGAGTAATCCATTTTAAATTTAGATAATTCCCTCATATCCCCTTAATAATAGTAGAGACATTTCAAAAGGAAAAGAGCATAATGAGACACATTGGGAAGAATAAAGAAATCACTTCTTTTTGTAGAGATGCATCTATTTCCAGAATCCTTTGGATACAGTTACTATACTGTTATGAGATTTCACTAATCTTACCATTACACCATGGAACAATCCACTATAACTCACTAAGGATCATTAAACTTCATTTAAAGCAGTTAGTGGTTTATCGAAGGAACAAAAATGTTAATTTCATCTCCAAATGGACTCACAGAGCATGGAGATTCTCAAATCTGTCATCCAGATGAGGAAGACATGAATATGCATATGCATTTTGATCACAGTGTAATTAATGGCCATTCCATTTAAAGAGCACAATTTACATTATACTCTTGTTTCTTTAGTACACAAAGTCTGGGTTTGTTTGAAGGGAGATAGTATTAACAAGCCTTTATTAATAAATTGTGATGCATTTAAAAGTATCTGCAAATTTTAAGTGAGTTAAAAGCTTTCTCAAACTCTAGGATTAAAGACATGGGCAAAGGAACATTCCACATACATTTCGCAAGTCTGAATCATCATTTATCCACAATAAATTGGAGTAGAAGCATAATATTGAATATTAGTAATTAAAGGGTAGTGAAAGGACCTTCATCGAGTTCCCAGGTGGTAATAGTCATATGTAAAATATTGGAGCAGACCACAACTAACCTGGGGCCAGAATGCCTTCCATGGATGCCATACAGTTGCATGGAGACAATTATTTCCTTGTATATGTGCACAACAGACTATTTAGGCACACATTCTAAATCCACTTCCAGCACTTAGAAAAGAGGATTGTCAATGAGAGGTGAGCAAAAATCTGGAATAATTCTACTGATGCTTGAAGAAATCACATGATGAGACACAGTTCAGTAGTTATTAATTTTTAAATAATTTTCAGAAAATTTACTTTGCTGATATTTATTTTGAGATGGAAGATGTATATAAATATAATAATATTTAAAAACAATTATTTTATGAGACATATTTATTAACTATTTCACATTCACCCAGCTAGTGTGGATCAGTGGTTTAGTATGGACCTAGGAACAAATAGGTCTCTGGTTAGATTCCCAGTTAAAGTTGTGGGCTCAATCCCCAGTAGGAGGCGTTCAGGAGGCAGCCCATTAATAATGTTCCTCTCTCATCGATGTTTCTCTCTATCCCTCTCCCTCCCTCTTTCTCTAAAAATCAATAAAAAATATTTTTTTAAAAATATTTTTTTATTTATTTTTTACAGAGATGAAGAGAGAGGAATAAAGAGTTAGAAACATCGATGAGAGAGAAACATTCATCAGCTGCCTCCTGCACACCTTCTACTGGGGATGTGCCCACAACCAAGGTACATGCCCTTGACCAGAATCAAACCTGGGACCTTTCAGTCTGCAGGCCGATACTCTATCCACTGAGCCAAATCAGTTAAAAAGTATATTTTAAACATATATCATATTCATTAATAAAACACTTTACTACAAAATGAATATTTTGTTATGGCATGCCAGCAGGAAAAATAAGTATGTCCACTAATTATATCAGGTGAAAATGTTGTTGTTTCTTGTTAAATATGCTTCATACTGCCAAACTGACCATCTTCCTTAAAAGGTATTTGTGCCCTGTACCTGAAAATGAATGATTCTAAAAAAGGACCTGAAAATGGATTTACGATTAATGTAATAATATATTTAGTGCTAAAGCAAAATAAAAAGTACTCATAGTTCTTCAGCTCCCAACATGAGCCAATGTTTGCGAAAAGAAACGTGTTTGCTTTATACCATACTATTCACAACCAAATTATCCCAAAGTGCTTTACAAAGTAATTAGTTGGGGACTAGTATGAGTGCATGTAGGCAAACATAGGAGCCATTAAGGCACTCAGCAATAGCTCACACACTGCTTTGGACATTTAGGCCTGTTTTACTGAGAGTGAAGATGTTAGTTCAATTATAGAGTAATTTAATAGAATAATTGAAATTCCTCTGGGCTTGGTAAGTTTTACAGATCATCAAAAGTAATGTTAACTCTCTTCTTTTAATTTTTAAAAAATATCCAAGTGTGAATTAAAATGTACATTTTCCCCCAGTTAATTTATTTACAAGCAATTATTGTTATGAAGTTAAATTATAGCAGAAAAAATATGTATGTGATTCTTCCCAAAAAGATACTTTATAGATTTGATAAAGAGCTATTATTTCACAAATTTTCTTCTATAACTTTCCCATTTGACAAATGTTTTAGTTGTTTTCCCCTGAGCTTTGTTTATGCTTAGATTCAACCAGAAATCCTTTTCTCTCTTCTCAAGGTATTTAATCCCTACTTTTTCTTTAAGTTACAGTTTAAATTCAAACTCTTTTATGAAAAATTTCCCAGCTGAAATGTGCATTTTACTGATTTTTATGTCACATATTTCTTGTATCTCTCACTTGGCCCTGCTCAGGTTATTTTTAATTATCATTTATAGCTCAAGAAGAATACCCAAAAGAATAATGTCTATTATTTCACTTACGCCCAATACTTTGAGTAGGGAACTGACATGACCATACACATGGTTTCCACCGCCCATGTACATAGCAGCCTGGAGGAGGTACTGGCAGGAGCTTCTCATCTAAGAAAGCACTGCAGCTCCAATGAGCAGTGAACAAACAGCCAGGCTTCTGCTTCTGGTTTTTCACCAGCATCAGGTTTTTGCCTTGTCCACCCAAATTCTAAATTCCTTTGATCAATGGGCCCTCTTTAGACACCATTTCACACATAAAGAACCACTTGGAGGTGATTATGGTCACATAACTGCTCTTGATCTTTTCACCGTTTTTTGAGTGTGAAAGGCAGCTGGCTAGGATTAGCTTAGAAGCTGTTAGAACACGGCTTACCTTATTTGGGTCCTCAATTCATGGTAGGGACTGCCCCCAGCTGGTTCCTCTGTCTGTATAAGAGCAAAGGAAAAATATTCAATGGGTGAAATAATAAAAAAGATGAATTGGAGAATAAAAAGGGGGTTGGACTCTTACCTAAAATAATCATAAAAGGTTAAAGTCCTGCCTGTTTCTTACACAGTTGTTGAATGTGTATAGAGGCCAGAATTTGACTGTTTAGTTAACAAAGGTCATAAAGTCGATGGTTTCTGCTAAGCATAATTATGCTTTGTCAGTTTAGATTTCTGTCACTTTAAAAAAAAATCATGGGCAGGTGCTAAGAAACTCTCTTTGGCCAGGAGACATTCCTCAGTAACAGGTGCAGCCTATTATCAGTGAAATTAGATAAGTGCCACTGCGTAGCCTGTAACTCAGAAGCTAGCGTCAATTCTGTGGCGACAGCCTACACGCACTTCTTCAGCCTCTCTGACTCACTAAGAAACCCTGTCCCAGCCAAGAAGACACTCTATCACATTTCAAG
The DNA here is from genome assembly GCA_004026805.1 of Lasiurus borealis. Taxonomy (NCBI): domain Eukaryota; kingdom Metazoa; phylum Chordata; class Mammalia; order Chiroptera; family Vespertilionidae; genus Lasiurus; species Lasiurus borealis. The sequence goes on along the minus strand of PVJN01000289.1, from coordinate 63,239 downwards.
GATGAAGGCACTTGCCTGAAAAGAACTGTTACATCCCAGCCACCCAGGGGATATGGAAGTGATGTGATACTACAAGTATCAGGTTGGGCTCTCTTGTTTACCAGTAGTGGAAAACCAACCCAAAGATGTTTATTCAAAAAGGTCTTTATTAGCTCACATACAGAAGTTGCCTGTATCCTCATATAATGTCACCAAGAGGTATCCTCTCTCAAACACTTACCTCTGAGTTCTTTGTATTGCCTTTATTTTGACAGAAATCCCTTCATGGTGCCAAAAAGGATACAATGATATCAGCTTCATTATCCTCTAAATTCAAATTCTACATTACCAGTGGATATCTGATTATAACTCATTAGCTCTGGCTGTGTCAGGTACTCCTTCCTAAACAATTACAAGGGAATGCATTGCCTGATTCTAGAAATTGGAAAGGAGTGAACAAGCATCAAATCATCAAGGACTAAAAGGAGCAGAAGGGTAGTTCACTGGAAGAAGTCTGAGTGCTATTTGGGAGGAAAATAGGTAATATATAAATGACTGCTACATTATACACTGAAAAACTTCTTCCTTTATGTTCACCATTATCATTTATAGGAACCTTCTTTAAAAGTCAAAATTCTGAAACTTTGATCAGTTGTATAACTGTTTGCAATAATATATCCTCCTTTCAGTGGAAATTTTTGGTGTTTTTTTATAGTTTTATTGAGATATAATTGATATGCATCACTATAAAAGTTTAAGATGTACAGTGTAATGGTTTGACTTATATACACTGTGAAATGATTATTGTAATAAGTTGAGATATCATCTATAACATTATATAGATAGATAAAGTTTTTATTCAAAAAAAGGGGGTGAAGAAATTATATTAATAAATATAATAAATAGAGAGGTGACTGAGTGCATCTTTTCTCTTATAGAGAGGGTTAGGAAAGAAAGGCCAATTTTGATACTCAATGATCTTCCTCTCTCGCACCCCTAGCATTAAGAGCTACATTTAATGGAAACTATCTATCTATATAGATATATAACCCTAATATACAAAAAAACAGAATGGGGGAACAATTGGTCGCTATGATGTGCTCTAACCACCAGGGGGTGTGCAGAACATGGCGAGCATCGGCTGCTAGGGGATGGTGGAGTAAGTGAACAGGGGCGCCAGACCAAGGCAGGGTGTCAGTTGCTGTCACTGGGGCAAGCTCTGGTGGTTACTGAACATTCTTTGCTCCCACATACCATGGTCACGCCCAGTGCTCACCCCTGCTGCCTGTGCCAGCCCCACTTGCACCCACTGCCAGCACCAGAGCTACCCTCACACCCGCTGGCAGCACCCAGCCCTGATAACTCAGCACTGTCAGCAGGTGCAAGGGTGGCTTCTGGCCCGAATCACCCCTGAGGGCTTCACCATCTCCCCCTACTCTTGAGGGGCAATCTGAGCCAGCAGCCAGCTTCTCACACCTGCTGCTGGTGCCAGCCCTACTTTCACCCCCTGAGGGCACCAGGCACTGGTCCCAATCACTTGTTACTATCAGCAGATGAAAGGGGCTTCTCCACTTTCCCCTAATCCTGAGGGGTGATCAGGGCAACAGCTGTCACTCACATCTCCTGATGTCACCAGCCCTGTTCCCAATTGCTGCTGGCGCTGGTCCCAATTGCTCTGCAATGTCAGCGGGTGCAAGGGGGGCCAGCACCCTCAGTAATTGGGAGCAGTGTCAGCAGGAGCAGAGCTGCCAGCAGACAGGGGACCTAGGGCCAGAGTGGGAGGGTTCAGGAAGGGGTGCAGAGGAAGGGGTGCGACCCTCCCCTGAGCCCACTGCAGCTCTAAGACCCACAGTTCCTTTCTATGTGCACGAATTTGTGTTCTGGGCCTCTAGTTGAACAATAAGGCTTAAAAAGTAAACAGAAGAAAGATGAATAAGGACTCATGGTGTCCATGTCAAGGGATTTAAATTTTATCTGGAAGATGGTCATTTGAGAACATTTGTTATCTTTGCCTCTGAATCCTCAAGATACTTACTTTCTAAACATTCACTTGTCTATATAAGTGTTTCCTAAGTGATCATGTATTTTAACATTAGACTGTAAATTATCTCTTTTGCTCTTTAACTTTTCAAACATTTATCACATTTGAGTCTTATCTAAGCCTTTGAGTTCCAGGACTACCTTCATTTTCTTTGTAGTCTGATCCCATTCCTTCCACTGTCTTGATTATAGTTAGTACTTGCTTGGTTGTTAGACTTCCTGCTAATTGTTGTATTAATTTATTAGATGATTCCTATTTTTCAGTGATAAATGGTTAGTTTTTAGTATGTGAATAAATAACATGTTGTTTATGACAATGTCTCTTCCTCCATTTCTGCTTTGCTAATGTTCTTCCTGGGTTGGAGTTATTTCCAATCAAAAATAATTTCAACTCAATCATAAATCTCCCATATTTCTTCAGAGGGAATGGTACCTACACCACACTCTCAGGGTTATTTTTTAATCTTCTGATCTTGTAATCACTAGAGATTAAATAGTTCCCAAGTTACTCTATAACCTTTAGACAAGAATTGATTTATTTTTCTGAGTTTCATCTTGCCAGACCTCTCATTTTAAAAATTGCTTCAAAAATGAGGTCTACATTACCTTAATACTGGCTCTTTCCTTGATACATGGACCTGCAGTTAACTGAATATGTGTCAAAATCATTGCAGACATACACAGGGCATTTTCTATGCTAATTATTAAATGGACCCTGTTATGTTTTCCCTCTCAAAATTACCTTTGGTAAAATAGCATTATATACCTGGGCTAAAGGAATGGCAGCATTTTATAATAGAATCTCCAATGACTGAGGTTTCTCAGTCCTGACTCCACATTATATTACTTAAGAAGAGCTATAAAAAATTACCTGGTGTATTTTACCCCTAGAGATTCTGAAGTTAATTGACCTGAACTAGTCTCTTGAGAAGCATGCTGCACAATAACAGATCAGTTTTTGTTGTTGTTGTTTAGTTTTGTTTTGATTTTAAAGCAACAAGAATCTGAAGACCTAGGTTCAAGTCCTTTATAACTCTACCAGACATTACCTTGTGAATTTTATCTTCCCAATTCTCGGGATTTTTACCTGTAAAATAAAAAAGTTTACATGAGATGATTTAATCCTTCATTAGGGCAACACATTTCATCTACTGAATTCCAGACTCACTAAGTACCAGGTTGGATGCAATCACTATGTACCTGTCATTGACCCTGGTCCATAGACTTCAAGAAGCAGCTATCATAACCAACAGTGCATTTTCATTTGCAATTGAATTTTCACTAAAATAAATGTTTAACTCAACAACATTTATTAACTTCATTTCCAAACACATTTTCTTTCACCTTTCTGCTTACAGCTAATTGCCTAATTAAGTAATTAAATTGTTATAGTACTCTGAAGGATTTCTGTAGATGGAGGTCAGAGTTGGTTTGTTATTTTTTAATCACCTATAGTCTCCCCATATTTGGGTAGAATGAAGTGGATCACAAGAAGCTTTAATTTAGTTGCATAAGTGAATAATAAGGCAGAAACCACGGCCCAAGAGATAGGAGGTTAGGCATGTGGGTAGAAGATATTTAGGGCAAGAAGACTAACTACGTCAGCCTGTCTTGTTTTAGTCCTTGAGAAGCTGCAAGTATGTTATTCAAATAGTGAAAGACATGTCATTGGTGCCTTAATGGCCCATCATAGAATGTGATATCCTGACCCAGACCCAATTACCCAGATCTGGTCGGCCTCCACATACATATTACCTATCCTGCCTCTTCATGTGTATTTGTAAAAGGAATAGAATAATTCACATTCTCATCATCCCACTTTTCAAGAATGGCATTTCCTTTTATCTTATACCACATTTCTTTTAATCTTTTAGTAAAGATTAAAAGCAACAAATCAATTCTCTCTCATGTTTTAACATCCTCCAAAATAAGCAATGCTTTATCATTCTCTTTGATTTTCCCTTCTATGCTATAGTATTTCTCCCCAAAATGTAAGAAGGACCTCTGTGGCATATTGAATAAAATATTCCAAATGTCCTGATTTATGAATTATGAAGAGGGTTGTATATATGTACATATATTTAGACACCATTGATTTGGATTGGTTACCTGTTGTGACCCTCAATAATTCTACTCTACTCTGTCTTGCTTTGTTACTTAACTCTTTGGATTTAGTTTAGGGTCTGAGTGTAATTTGGAATAAAAGAAAATTAGCAATTTGGAGCGAACCTATATTGCATTCACTCTGCAGAACAGACAGAATATATTTTTAGGCACTGCATGTTTATAACCTAATTTTCCCTCATTACTTTACAGAGGTGACCTTGTTCTAATACCTTTGGCACCTGACGTTATAGAAGTAAAATTCTTTTCAAACCTGCTCAGTTAATGTGTTCCTGCTCAGAAACAAATGCAAAATAACATTAACATTCCTGCCACAAAATTCCTGCTAATTTGCATGCTGTGAAAATAGAAAGCTTTTTATTACATATCACAAACTCCATTTACGTAGAATGAGTCACCAGGCCCACTGAAAAGCCAATGAGCATCTAATTTTTAATGCTACCTTCAGCCCTAACATCAGTTCTCTTAGTTCAACTCATCTTTTATCAGCTATTCACTCCTTTAAAAATATCTATTCTGTTACAAAATTGCATTGTTCATCTGTTAAAACAGGTTTGATTTATGTTTCTGGTTTTTTAATATATTGTAGCTTCAGAGAAGTAAACATTCAGAGGGGAATATGCAATTTTCTTATTAAGGTCAGAATGAAATCTATGCAACAGAAAATTTGAACACCTCAGTTTCAAATAAATGATGACATTATTAAGTTAATAAAAGTTTCATTCTTGACTTTAAAATTCTGCTTGATAGGTTTCCCTCCATGTTAAGTTTTCCTTGAAAATGATCTGCAGAGACCTATTCAGATTTATATGCCGTCTCCAGGCACAAGTGAAAAATAGAAGGGACAAAGCTTGCAATGTCTTGGTTGTTCTAAATTTATTAAGATGACATTTGTACTTTGGTCATTCTATTAAAGTCATATCCTTATGGCATACTATTGTTGATGGGGCCCTTTGTTAGTCTCACAACCTTGGATGGCTACTTTGTGTCAATCTTGGATCATTTCCTTCAGAAGGAAAAAAAATAAAATGTCTTATGTATCATACTTTAGATTTTCATTAAACATACTTCACATACACTCTTACTTATTAGATATATTTCTCAAGAGTTTCAGGCACTCAGAAAATCTAAGAGCGAACTCTTTTGCACTGGCAGAATTAGGTAGTAAGTTAAATAGAAGTTACTAATCTTGAAGGTGAGAAGTCAATAAAATCAGGCAGGGAACGCATGCATAAAAGATTGGAGATATTCTATCACTTGTCTTATTGGTATATTATGCAAAATTAAGAAGGTTCTTTTTTTCTATTCTTTTCTTTCATTTATTTAAATGACAAAGACATTTTATTTTTCCCAACAGGTATTTTCTTCCTGGTAAGCAGTAGAGCCTAGGGTCATTATACCCAATTTGTTGTGCCCTAGGCCCTAATAGCATCCTGATGAAAAACACAAGGTTAAATAAAGCTCCAGAGAGACGCCTTCCTAGAATGAAGGCTAGTCTTATTTGTCTTCAGAAAAAGCACACAATTCTCCATTGTATGGTGTTTTTTGTGTAATTAAAATGAAAATGAAGACAAAATAAAACAGTCATTAGCTGGTTCCACCAAATGACAGGTAAGTCACCAATACCAATGGTCTTGCAATTCTAATTCAGTCATTCTCCATAAATTTTGCATCTGAAATTATTTTTCTTTAGCCCAGAATTCAAAGATGGGTACATATAAAGATTATATGCAAATAATATTCTTAATATAAAGGTTTCCTGCTTTTTTTTTTTAATCATCTCCCAGGGACATTTTTTTCATTGATGTTTAGAGAAAATGAAAGAAAGGGGGAGAGAAAAACATCAATGTGAGAAAGACACATCAATGAGTTGGCTGACTCTTGCACACTCCCCAACCAGGGCCAGAAATTGAGCCTGCAACCAAGGTACATGCCCTTGACTAGAATCGAACCCAGGACCCTTCAGTCCTCTGTTTGATGCACTACCACTGAGAAAAACTGGCTATGGCAAGGTTTCCTGCTTTTTAATTGTCAGCTCCAATAAGGGTACTGAAATTATTCTAACCTTAGTTTTTGCAAGTTACATTTTCTCTAAGACCCTATTACATAACATTAAATTACTTATTTTTTCAACATCCATCAAATTATTAGATAGAACAGAATAAATTTCTGAAATCTCCATTAATTTTTTTTTTACTTTTTTACAGAGAGGAAGGGAGAGGGATAGAGAGTTAGAAACATCAATGAGAGAAAAACATCGATCAGCTGCATCCTGTACACTCCCCACTAGGGATGTGCCCGCAACCAAAGTACATGCCCTTAACCGGAATTGAACCTGGGATCCTTTAGTCCAGAGCTCGACAGTTTATCCACTGAGCCAAACGGTTAGGGCCTCCATTTTCTTGATTACTTAATTATTTGCATCATATATTTTATGTTCAAAATAACAATAATTCAGCATAGTTATTACTGAAAAAAAGCATGATATATTCTGAAATAATGTACGAATGATTGTTGTGTTGAGGATTTCCATATACCTTTCTTTGTCAAACACCTTCAAGTCTTTCTAGGAAAATTTTTAACTCTAGAAAATTTATATTAAAATTACCACAATAATGGTAGGCAACCCATATTGCTACAGATTTTTCAGTGCATTTATAAGCATGCCTTTTGTGATATCTACTAAAGGCCCAGTGCATGGAATTCATGCATGAGGGGTGCCCTCAGCCTAGCCTACACCCTTTCCAATATGGAACCCCTCAGTGGATGTCCAACTGTTGGCAGTCAGACATCCCTCTTGCAATCAGGGACCACTGGCTCCTAACTACTTGCCTGCCTGCTTGCCTGCCTGATTGCCCCTAACTGCCTCTGTCTGCTGGCCTGATTGGCCCCCTAACAGCTTATGTCTATCAGCCTGATCACTGCCTAACCACTCCCCTGCCAATCTAATTGATGCCTAACTGCTCTCCTGCTGGCCCAATTGTCCCCAACTTCCCTTCCCTGCTGGCCCCACCCTTTACTGCTCTCCCCCGACAGCCTGATCACCCCTAACTCCTCCCCTGATAGGCCTTAATAGCCTCTGCCTCGGCCCCTGCTACTGTGATATTGTCTGAAAGACATCTGGTCAATTAGCATATTACCCTTTTATTAGTATAGAAAATAACACTATGAAGAAGATATGTGGTCAACTAGTATATTTTCTTTTATTTTTTAAAATATATTTTATTGATTTTTACAGAGAGGAAGGGGGAGGAATAGAGAGCTAGAAACATCAATCATCTGCCTCTTGCACACCTCCTACTGGGGATGTGCCTGCAACCAATGTACATGCCCTTGACCAAAATCAAACATGGGACCTTTCAGGCCAATTCTCTATCCATTGAGCCAAACCGGTTAGGGCAATATATTTTCAACACTGGAATAAAATGGAAATAATTTTGGTTGATAATTCAGAAGATCTGAGTTCTGTAGTTTCTACAATTTTAAACACTGGTTTGGGTAAGTCACATAACCCTTTTGAACATCATTTTTTTCACTCATTTGACTAACTGATTAAAACAAACTATGAGTTACAGGTTGTCTGGAAATGAGAAAAATATAAGCTACACCTTCAAGTTATGATACTGTAAAGACTCAGAAATTTAAAACTACCCGTGTAATACTAGCAATATAAATTAAAATTTGTAAAACCATTGTAAGGAAAATTATATGAGATATGCCCTTGCTAAATATTGTTTAGATCAAATTACAAAGAACTAGAAGAAATTTTAAAATGATACACATTATGCAAATGGAAAGTATTATCATCAACATAATTCTAGTAAATAATCACAGGGTAGTAGCCAGAATAATGACCCTCAAAGACTCTCATGTCCTAATCCCCAGAACCTGTGAATATGTTACCTGCATTACAAAAGGGGCTTTGTAGGGGTGTTTAAATTAAAGAGTGTGTGATGAGAATATCCTGGATTATCTCAGTGGGCCAAAGTAATGAAAATAGCATAGGGAAGCAGAAAAGGGGATCAGAATGATGATATGTGATCTGGCTGCTGGCTTTCAATGTGGAGAAAAGGGGCCAAGGAGTGTGGATGGACTCTAGAAATCAAAAAAGGTACAAAAGCAGACACCCCTAGACTCTCCATGAAGAAATGTAGCCCTCTGACACTTCAAATTTAGCCCTTTATTGAACTTCTAAACTAAAGAACTAAAACTAAGCTTATAATAATGTCAGCACCAATAAGAAAATAATATAATAAGCATTTAGCTGTTTAATATTAGACTGAAATAATTTCTACATATTCAGTCTCCAAGAATAAAAGGCAGACCAGGTGGGTTACCACTATAGGAAGTCATCCGGTGGCCAGGAAACATGAGGTATAGGGAGGATATGAGGAATGAAAGAGGGTGATTCTTGTCATTAAGCATAATTAATCTATTTTTCACATATTATTAAGCAGATATTGTATACAGTAGTGCCCCTTTACCCCAGAAGACACAATCTAAGATGAACAGTAGATGCTTGAAACCATGGAGATAGCACTTTTCAGCTTCTTTTTGGCATATCTGAATTACCAAAATCAATACTTTTGCACTTTATTAAGTAAAATAAGGGTTACTTAAACACAAGCACTGGGTCAGTCGATCTGATCATCTAATAGCTACTAAGTGACTAATGGGTGGGTAGCATGTATAGCATGGATATCCTAGACAAAGGGATGTCCCAGGCAGGATGCAGGGGAATGGCACAAGATGTCATCATGCCACTGAGAACAGCAAGCATTTTAACACTTATAAATTGCTTATTTGTGGAATTTTCCATATAATATTTATGGACTGTGGTTGAGGTTAGGTAACTGAAACCACAGTAAGCAAACCACAGGTAAGAGGGAACTACCCTACATAATTCTATTTTAGAAGTTCAAGAAACACAAAAGTAAACTCAATGCATGATCTTAAGTGCAGAGTCCAGGTAAGGAAAGACAACAGCATAAGTGTTATGAAGTGAGCATGCTTTAAACAGTGTAACTGTGAGTTCTACATATCTACTCAAGATCTCAGAGAGTCTATGATGTTGAAAAGTGAGAGTGTTTAACAATGAGAGAATAGTGAAGATGGGAATGCTAAGGGATAAGATTACTAGGCCTAAGGGCTTCTGTTAGACCAAGAGGATGTAAAATGTAGAGTTAATGGGAAGATTCCTAGCCCCACTTCCAAATGCAACTAGAAGATTTCAGTTTTTATCTTTTTGTATATATTGAACTCCCATGAAATATTCCTTTGTATAAAGATGTAAAGCATTCTCAAATAACTTGGCAACCACCTTAGCAATCAATAGGGAACCAATAAACAATTGAAACTTGGACATTCCATAAATAATTTGCCAGGAATGTAAAAGATAGATCAGAGACATCAATTGCAATAGTCGGAGTTTAAGGTTAATGAGGAAAGAAGTTTCAAAGACAAATAGATTTTAAGAAGAAAACACAAGAAAAACTGGTAGGATGTGGTCATAATTAAAAAAGAGAGGGAGATATAATGACACTAAGATTCTTGGAACAGAATGGCTTGGTGGTGCCATTACTAATTAGGTAGCAACATTGGTTTAAACATATTAATTAACTTAATCTTCATAACAATGCCAGAAGGTGACTTGTATCATCATTACAAGCTTTTCAATGAAAAACTGAGGCTGAAAGGAAATAACTATTTTGCCAAAGTTCACTCAGTTAGCTAATGGCAGGGCCAGGATTCACAATCAGACTGTATAGCTCCAGATCTACATTCTCAGCCACTATGCTGAAGAAGATGAAATACTTTGAGAGAAAGAGAGCAACTTTCATTTTGGACTTGCAGCAAATGAAACAGAATATTTCTGGTACATTTTGCTATCATTATCCGAAGAGGTCAGAACAAGCCTTGTTGTGTAGAGCAAGGGTGACCTTGTCAAATGACAATCTACTAGATACCACTATGTCATTGTTTGAGTCAATAGGACATCTTGACTTTTGCTGTTTGTGCTGAGAACAGTAATATTATCTCATTATCACTAAACTTTAGCAATTCATAAAGGAATTAAAGGGAGAAATATTTCCCTAGAGACCGTCATGCTATATGACTGTTATAAAAAATATAGTTTTAAGCCATGTCAAATCTAAGTAGTATTGTTGAAATCTCTTCATATCACAGTAAGGATAATTCTCAAGGGATCAATTCAACATTAAATAAACCCCCATAACAAGATATTATTTTGTTGGTCTTTATAAATTAAAAAAAATACTTTAATAATTATATTTCACTTTTTAAAATGTAGGTAAATTTCTCATTAAGGTTTAGTTACTTACCTATCACTGATAATAAGTAAAATAACAGGTACTAGTTTCAATTTAGATATAGAAGTCCTAACATATACTTAGAAATCTGCAAACTCAAGAGTAGTTGAGAGAAGCTTCATTCCCCACAGAGAGTTGACAAAATTCTTTACACCTGCATACTCTTTGTAAACTTAAGATCAAGGTTGACAAAATATTTTTCCTATGGTGCTTAAAATTCAAACACCAAAAGTTCTAAAACTCCCTTGCCCTAGTTTCACTTTATACATACATATATATATATATTTTTTTTTTTTTATTTTTTGGAGAAATCTTTCTTAGCCTTTAGATTTTTTGTGAAACTTTTTTCCCCTATCCTTTTGCTGTTTGGAATTCCAATTCTGAGTTACAACTATTTGAAAGCTCTAAGATAACCACCACAACAAAAACAAAAGCATGTCATCGAATTGGAGCTGACCTTTTGGCAGGCAGAATGGAACAAAATCTATCCTTTAAATCCCTCCAGTATTTGGTGAATCTTCTAATCCTAAAGAGCTTTTATTGATTCTTTCTGTGCCATAAAAGAAATATCATATTTGAAGGAGTTTTGTGTTTTTCTTATAAAAGTCTGGAGATTTTCAGCTACTTTGTTGAGAAGAATTTTAATGTTGAATAGAGTCAATAATAAGTACCCAAAGACAAACTGACTATTTGAAGAACAGCATAAAGAGGATCTTTCATTTTCTTTGAATTTCACTTTGAAGCAATTTATGGCTTTCTGACATATACTACATTCAGCTGTATCATCGGAGAAAATGTCATAAATAGATGGAAAGAATTCTCAAAGATTGAGAATATACTGAGATTAATTAACTCACAGATAAATTGATATGAACACAGGATATATACACTTATGTGCTTACTTTTCTTACCATATATTAATTTGTTTTAAATTTACATTTTCAATCATATATATAAGTACATTCAGCATAACTATGCTTTTTATGATTTGTCAACATTTCAGATCTTTCACACAAGCAAACCATTATTTTCTGAGTTTGAAGTCCAGCTGCCATTTACTCTGGAAGTTAGAGGATTGTTTTGGGAGTTCTTAGGTCACTGCTGCATCTGGGTCACGGAGCTCAGATCCAGGCATAACAGAGTGTTGCTCCTCTCCCAATGGATTTCTTTTTTAGTACATGGTGCTTTTAATATGCACTCTCTCCCTCGGGTCTAACCAGGTTACATGCACAGTCCAGCTCAGCACAGTGGCCAGATTTCTGACACTCTTGAGGATATGGGGAGCTATATTAATGTTTAAAATTTGGGTAATGAGTCACATATAGACCAAAAAAATAAGCCCTGGAACTGCACAATAAAAAAAAAGGCTTTCTATTGATATAGTCTCTATGTAAACAATTACAGTAACTTGAGTAATTCATGTGACTTTATTAGAATGTGATTAATGTTCTCCAGTCTTAACTATGAGATGGGCCCAACCATCTCAATCAAGGACAATACAATAAGGAATCTGTAATGTATGCACTTAGTGAGTAGTGAAATATTGTTTCACAGAACTCAATTGGAAGATACACTGACTTTGTAAATTTTCTCCCAAACACTGGCACTTACACTTAGCCTAGGGATATTTCCAAAGTAATTAGTCATACCAACAACATAATTAGTTTTAAAATAGCTAAGATCCATATCAAAAATAGAAAGGTCCCAGTTGTGATTACAATTCTTCAGCAACAATACATTTTCAAATCCCTTATTTAAAACTAAAATAATAAAAAAGCATTTTGGGGGGAGCAATGGGAGGGCATTTGTTTTAGAAGTGATGGAATGCAAAATGTCACAAACAATAATAAGAACATGAATTATTTGGAATACATGTCATGACAATTCTTGGAGAGATGATGAGAAATCAGAAAGCTCTATTTTGTGTCTTTATTTGAGGATATACCTAAATTGACTTAAGAAAAATCTGTTCTCTCAGGAGAGAATTATGTAACCACTTTAAAGATCTGTATGTAATAAGGAAAACAGAAATCCATTTGGTTCTTTCATACAGAGGAAATTTAACATAGAGAATTGGTTAAGAAAGAGATTTTTTTAAAAAGCTGATTAGCCAAACTGAGTACTATGAAACACAACAAATAATTAGCAACATCAGGAAGACACAACTGTCCCTAGGACCAAAGGGCCAATAAGAGGGAGTACTGCAACCAGAGCAAGAAGGTAGCCTTGTTTCGTAGGCATTGAATCTACTGTTCAGCAGGCAGGAGCGATGGGACAAGGGCTTTCTATGAGAAGCTAGAGCCAATATGGGCACAGTCACTGCCAGCAATGTTATTGTGGGCAGAATAAGAGGGGAAGAAATATCCTGATTTATCCCTTTTCACACCCACCAATGCCCATAATTTGCTGAATATAACCAGAAGTCAGCAGACACAAAAATCTGTGATACAGAGGAAAGCAAAGGAATTTGAGAAATAAAAAACAAACAGGCAAATGACCAGCACAGAAATTATGAGAAAAGAAAATTGTAAGACTCCCTAAATGCCAGTTTTTACAACTTCTTACTTGTTACAAAAAATGCATAGCCATAAACAGTTCTGGGGAGGTGGGGAGGGGGGGGGAGTTGGTGTTTATGAGAAAACAAAGTCCTTTAATTGCAGTCTGATCACATTTTCTAATGCCCACTAAGCTGGTCACCATCCTTTTTACAGTATCTTGTCAGTTTTAAAGTTCATGTGATGATCTTAATTATTATTTTATTTGATTGACTATAGAAGCTTATCATTCCTCAAGTTCATTCTTATTTTTATTATTTTTTGAATTGTTTGGGATGACAATGGTCAACATGAACATATAGTTTTCAAATGTGGGTTTATATGTTAGAAGATCTAAATATTGCACAGTGTGCCCACCACTCAAAGTCAAATTTTCTCCTGTCATATTATATTAAGATCCCTTATCCCCGAACCTCCTTCCCTCTGGCAATCACCACACATGCTATTGGTGTTCATGAGTTTCAGTGTTATATCCCACATATGAGTGAAATCATATGGTTCTTAACTTTTTCTGACTGATTTATTTCACTTAGCAGGATATTCTCAAGGTTTATTCATGTTGTTGCAAACACGTTCTTGAGTGGTTATCTTCAAGAATGAACAAAATGATTGATATGCCATGGCAGAAACCTAGGGAACTTATAGTTCTATCCTCCCTTAAGTATTTCTCAAGTTCTCTCTCTATAGACTTTTATGTTTCTCCTTAGCGTGGAAGAGTAAAGACTATTTAGTTAACCAAAGCTGTTCTCATGCAGCAGCCTCAAGTCATAAAACTCAGTTCATATCCATTCTGCTTAGAACATCAGCTATTTTACATAAATATTTCCAGAATTCCAACTACCTATCTCTGAAATCATGTTGAACACATTTATCACCCCCTTTCCTGGGAAGTAATAACAAATCTTATTCATATAAAAATACCATTGACTTTCAGTCTCTTTTCTGTTTTAAATGTTCTCTATTTTAAGAGGATTTTTTTTCTATTTTGAGTTATGATCTTAAGACAGTTTTTAGTACTGACAATGTGTTTTTTTCAGCCCAGCCAAATCTAATAAATCTAATTAATTTTTCAAGCAAAACTTTAAGGGACATTTTGTCAAAACTGTTACTCTACTTAAAAATAAAATTCAAGAATAGAAAACAGCTGTGTGCCTTTCCATACTGTTTCTTTTATTTCTATCTACAGTTTTGTTGTTTGTTCTTATGCTAACATAATTTTTGTAGAATTAAGTGACTGTTGTTTGGCTTGGAAGTTTGGAATAGGTGTTTTTTTGTATTAGTCAGGGATCTCCACACAGAACAAATAGGACGTGTGTGTGTGTGTGTGTGTGTGTGTGTGTGTGTGTGTGTTTAAAAATTTGCTCATGAGATAGTGGGGACTGGCAAATTTGAAATTTGTAGGGTAGGCCCAAAGACCATAAATTGTGTTGAGTTGTTCAGTCTTTAATCTGAAGATAATATGGATGCAACAGTCCTTCCTCTTCGGGGTATCTCAGTCTTTTTTCCTAACATCTTAACTGTCTGGAGGAGGGCTCCCACAGTATGGAGGGTAATTTACTTGATTCAAAGTTTGCTGATTCAAATGTTAATCCTGCCAAAAATGACTAAACAGTAACATCTAGTCTGATCGTTGACCAAACAACTGGGCACCATAGCCAAATCAAGTTGGCACATAAATTTAACCATCACATTTTTCTTCATCAAGAATTCCTTCACCATTTCAAGTGACCAGAAACTATTTTACTTGAATTATACTGCAACACTTTTTATTATAAAAATACAGTGTCATGAAATATTTGGCGGAATATGCATTCAGAATATAGGACTATCATTGCTAAAATATTATTTAAGAATCCCAATATTATTAAACTTTCAGTAAATGCATGAAAATGAAAAATGACTAGCAATATTTCTCAAGCAGAAAATATCACAGAATTCCTATGGAAGAGATAAATTAACTTATATTTATTAAAATATATCCTCAAAACTAACTTTAACTTATAAAAATGTTTTCTTAATGCTGAACATTTATTATATAATATTCTTCTCATTATCTTAATATTTCATACATTTTTCAAAAGTAAATTTCAGTGGCTACATATGAAATATCCATTTTCAATGTGGAGCTAAATCAGATTTATTAGAAAACACATTTTAGTAAGCTTAAAAGCCAATGATTGTGGTTTAATTATTATTTTAAACCTTGCTAATCATTACTTTAGTGAATGTTTCCCAAGTACTTTATGCACCATTCAAGTTTTAAAAATATTTATATAAACACACTGTTTTATCACTTTTCATAAGTCTACTTATTAAAAAGTATAGTCATAAAATTAATGTTCCTAAGGAGACTAATTTCTTAGTCACTTTATACCTTTTATTAATTAAATGCCATTTCTCATACATTAATGATCTTTTTTAACCATACAATTTCTCTAGATGAGATAACAAATAAAAGTTATCTATTAATTATTTTGTTCAATGTTGTTTTAATTACTCATTTTCATATCTCTCATACTCTTCTTTCAAAAATCCAACCACCACAGAATTTAAGAACTTAGAGTTCCTTAATTTTTTTCAGACTCTTAATAGTAGACTGAATGATCTACAAAGTTGAATTCCATTAGAAAAAGTTTGTCCTTCCTTTTTTAATCATAAACTTAATCAGTATTTAGATTATCAAATCACATGCTACTTTTTTAAATAATAAGTTTCAAAGTTAGAATGAAACAGTCATTAATTTCCTTTCACAAATACATATTTCAAACATGCATATATATATATATATATATATATATATATATATATATATATATATATATATAATATGGATTATTAATAGTTCCTTTACTGAAGATAATGCTTTTCTATATATAATTTAAATATTTTTCATAAACATAGCCTCATTAATCTTTGCCGTGTCCCCAAAGGTAATTATGTATGCATGATTTCCATTTTAAAGATTATAAACTAACCTGTGGAAACTGAGTGTCGTGGGATTCATTTTGTTTCTCATGCTACAGCTATGACTCACGAGGCTTCAAATGTATTAGAGGCATAGAATTTATTTCATCATTCTTGTAGTTTATCCCCCTAAAGTTCAAAGAAAATTCAGTCTAGTGTGACTGAAAAAAAAACACAGAGTTTCAAAGCCAGAAAGCCAGGCTTTGATACATAGTTGTCCCACTTGGGCAAATTATTTAACCTCTCCAAGTTTACATCTGGCCAAACACCTGCTCTCTTCACAGCACAGTGTTGTAAGGCTTAAATGAAAGAACTCTGTAAATGTGTCTTATAAACTGCAGCTCCTATATAAGAATTAGTTGTTATGTTTTGTGTATATGTCCACTTGACACTTTCTTTGAAGCAAAAATTGAATGTTATCTATGTTGGCATTCTTCAAGTCATAGTACTGGTATACCAGCTATATACATTAATAAATGAATGCACTAAACATTTACAGTGTGTCAGGCTCTACCCTATACCTGTGTTGATAGATGACATTTCAAATCTTGTTATAAGGTAGGCCTAAAGTCACTAAAAACCAGAAGAAAAGAAGGATACAAGCTTGTTTCCTCTAAAAATTAAAAAAAAAAAATCCAGATGATCCAGCAATTCCACTTCTGAATATATATTTAGAGAAATGAATAGAGATACTGAAGAGATATATATACCCCATGTTCATTGCAGTGTTATCCACAATAGGCAAGGTATATAAATAAACTAAATGTCCATCAAGGAATGAATGGATAAAAAAGATGGGCAATATATTATATATATACACTAGAGGTCTGGTGCACAAATTCATGCATGGATTGGGTCCCTTAGCCAGCCGTACTGGTGATTAGGACCATTTTGCCTGGTCCCAATTGGGGCCAGCCAGTGTGAAGGGAGGGACTACAGGATGTTGGTTGGCCAGGGGGAGGGACCACAGCAGGTTTCCTGTGGGAGCACAACCACCACTAGGGACAGCTCCTGTATTGAACATCTGCCTTCTGGTGGTCAGTACGCATCAGAGCGACTGGTCGACCAGTCATAATGGTCTCTTATGAACAACATTCAGCCAAGAACACAGGATATCTTGCTAATGTGATAATGTGGACAGGATTGGCCTTGAGGACAATATGCTAAGTGAGATAAGTTAGATAAAGACAAATGCAGTATGATAACACCTATGTGTGGGATCCAAAAAACCAAACTCATAAAACAGAGAGTAAAACTGTGGTCACCAGGGTCTGGGGTTTGGGAGATAGGAGAGATATTGTGAAAAGGTACAAACATGCAATGAGTGCTAAGTAAGTCCTAAGGTTCTAATGTACAGTATAGTGAATATAGTCAACATTGTTCTAATATAATCATCAAACTTACTAAGAAAATATCTTAATTATTCCAAACACTAAAAAAGGGATAATTATGTAATGTGATAGAGATGCTAATGATAATCATATTATAAATGTATTGTATTGACTTAACAGGTGTATTTTAAATTACTTAATATTATATGTATTATATGTCAAATATATTTGTTTTTAAAATTTTTAAATAGATTGAATATTGACAAATTGAAACACAGAAAATTAAACAACAGAAAGTTCAATTTATTCTAAGTTATGGTGGTCATTCATATTAATAAGATAAATAAAAAATATCATCCATGAAATAGAAAAAAATATTAAAGTAAGAAATGGTTCATAACTAAAACTTAATAAATTAGGGATACAGGTGAACTTATTTTCTTGATTTGATAAGTGGTATTTACAAGTACTAACAACAAATATAGTTAATGGCAAAATATTAAAAGGTCAACCTCAGTCATTAGTTGTGAGACAATGATGTCTGCTCTTATCCTTTTACTAAACATAGTACTGAATGTCCTAGTCACAAGAGAAGTACAAGCATAAAAGGTCTGAGAATTCAAATGTAAGGCATAAACTGTAATTACAGCACCCATCATTATACACTTTAAAAATCAAAAGAATCTACTGTCAAATTATTAGAATTAATAAGTGGATTTAATGAAAATTTTGAAATCTGAAAACACACATAAATACCCATAATAAATTATATATTGATGTTAATGTTACATTGCAAGGCAATTAAGTTCAGTGATATTACATGATATAGTCAACATATTGTTCCTTACTTGCAATACGTAATTCCATAAAGTATAAGATTGCAGTAAGAGCTTTAATGCAATGTTTAATTGGTCTGTATGCTTAAATCTGTAATGTGCCATTTTATATGTGCATAATTTTCACTAAGAAACCTCTGCTTTAAGCATAACATACTACTAGAGGCCCAGTGCATGAATTCATGCACAAGTGGGGTTCCTCTGGGTGGCCTGCAGGGATCATGCTGAAACCCACAGTCCAACACCACCTGTAGCTCCTACCTGCCACTCCTACTCATCCTAACCCCACTGTGCCTGCCATGGGCTCATGCCTAGTCAGTTCCAATCGAGAGAGGCTCACACTGTCGCAGCAGCACTCACCAGCCATGAGCCTGCATCTGGCAACCTCCCAAGGGGAGTGTTCTGGGGGATTGAGCTGAAACTGGCTCTGACATCCCCTGAGGGGTCCCAGATTGGAAAAGGGTGCAGGCCAGGCTGAGGGACCCCCCTGATGGCCAGTGCACATCATCGTGAGTAGTTTAGTAGTCTTAGCATATCATTAGCATATTACACTTTGATTGGTTGTTCAGTTGTTCTGTCATTTGGTCTATTTGCATATTACCCTTTTATTATATAAGATTAAGCCTAGTGTCTCATTTCAGTAGTGGTATTTAGTAGGCACTCAAACTACCTACTGATTAAATGACTGAGTAAATGACTCAGTCTCTAAAATCTCTTAAACCTATGTTCTTATTCAAATTACTTTTCATTGTAAGTTGGATGATATTTTAATTTTTAAGAGATAAAATTATTAAATGCTTCTCTTTTAACAACATCATCCAGGTTCTTTTCCAATTAAGTAAACTGAGCAAATATATATATATATATATATATATATATATATATATACACACACACACACACACATCCCTTTGTTAGTGATGTATAAAATCACTACTCAGAGTAGAAGAGGTAATATGGTATTGCTGAACAAGATGCACAAATTTATTATAAAATAGACTGGCTTCATACTTCAGCATAAATTTGACACAAATGCTATTATCAAAGGCAAGTTATTTTACTTTTCTAAGCCACAATTTACACACTTGAAAATGGGAAAACAATACCAATCTCTAAAGGTCACTGCAAAAATTAAAATGTGATTAGATATGCTAATTTATTTTTATAATGCTTGGCACATGAAAAGTGTTTAAATATTATTACAAATCAGTGTCTGTACAATTCCTTCAAATATGAAAAGCTCAAAATTTCTAAATAAGAAGAGCATAGGCAGAGATATCTGGTTGTAATAACAATTCTAGAAAATATGTTCTGAAACTATAGTGACATAGTAAGAGCACTTTATTTTAGTTCAGAGTACTTTTTTTATTGACATTTCTTGGGCATAGTGGGTAATGGAGAATATGGAGAGTGTTGATAGTCTTCCATTGACATTGTGCAATTTTCCTCCAGGGTGTGATGAATTTCCTACTCAATTAAGAGTTTATAGCAAAAGAAAAAAAGATTGCCTTTTGAAACCATGTTAAAAGGCAGCTGCTAAGTTCTACAGAGTTTTACCAAGACCATGGAAGACATTTGTTAATTTTCATAGTTTCATTACTGTACAATATTTGGAACATGTTGGCTTTTATTAAGCAATATGTTGGCCTTTATTGGTATTAGTCTGTAGCACAGGTGTTAACAAAAAAAGGAAAATAAGCCAAGCCAGTATAGTTCAATTGATTGAACATCAATAAGTCCCTGTACCAAGAAGTCAACCCTTTGATTCTCAGTCAGGACACATACTCAGGTTGTGGTCTCCATATTTTAAAAAAAAGGAAAATAAATTTGGCAAATCATAATGCAGGTAACTAAAAATCTTGAACTTTTATACAAACTGTAAAATTAGGTTTGTATAAGATTCAAAATTATATTATTTAAAAAGTGTTACTTCTGGAGAAACCAAGATGGCAACATAGGTAAACATTTAAACTGCTACTTAGGACAACAATTTCAAAACTAAAAGTAAAAGGGAAAACGGACATCATCCAGAACCACAGGAAGGCTAGCTGACTGGAAATTCTACAATTAGAAGGAAAGAGAAAAGCACATTGAGACTCAGAGCAACTGCAGAAGGCAGAGGAGAGGTACTGAGGCACGTGTGTGGAGAGGTCCACCAACTGAGTAGGCAGCTGGCTTTCTCAAATGGGAGGGAGACAAAAGCTCCTGACTATACTGAACTCCATTTCCAGGCAAGACTCTGGGAACCCAGACTCTTATTTATGACCATGGTAACTGGTCTATTCGGGGAGAAACTGGACTATCTGCTAGCAGGTGGAACTTCAAGGCAGCTTTCTTTCAGAGGTGCTTGTAGTGCTTACCATGGGACATTGAGACACAGGGACCTGTTAGGGCAGGGCTGATGGGAAGCCAACACTATCTGCTCCACCCTGAGACTCTGCCCCATCCAAGCTGAGCACAGAGGCTTTTGCTAGTCTTGTCTCATAAGGGTGTCTCCAGCACAGATCTCCCAGTATACACACAGCTGATCCTCACAACGAATTGACCTAGAGGTAAATTCCTCCCAGTGATACCAACAACAACCAAGGCTCAAGTACAACAAGACTGAGCAAAAAGTCCACAAAGGGATATACCAAGAGTGTCCACCTCAGGTAACCAAGGAGGCAGAGCCACTAGGCCCTATAGGACACCTAGCACACAAAGCCACTCTATCAACTCAAGGAATAAGCCAAAATGTGGAGAAAAAGAAACATCACAAATGAAATAAATGGAGGAAAGCAAACAACTGGATATAGAGTTCAAAACCACTGTTATAAGGTTTTTTCAAGAATTTTCTAGAAAAGGCCAATAAATTTAGTGAGACCCTCTATGATATGAAAGAGGACCAACTAGAAATTAGCATACACTGACTAAAATAAAAAATTTTATACAGAGATCCGAAAGCAGACTAGAGGATCCCAAGAATCAAATTAAAAAAAAAGTTTTGAAATAAAAAGAAGCAAAAAACACTCAACTGGAAAAGAAAAAAGAATCCAAAAATATGAAGATAGTGTTAGGAGTCTCTGGGACAACTTCAAGCATACCAATATCAAAATTATGGGGGTTCCGGGAGAAGAGACAGAGCAAGATACTGAAAACCTATTTGAAGAAATAATGACTGAAAACCTCCCCAACCTGATGAAAGAAATAGACTTATAAGTCCACGAAGCACACAGAACCCCAAACAAAAGCAATCCAAAGAGGACCACACTAACACACATCATAATTAAAATTCCAAGATCAAAAGACAAAGAGAGAATATGAAAAGCAGCAAGAGAAAAACAGTTGGTTACCTATAAGGGAGCACCCATATGATTGTCAGCTAATTTCTCAATAGAAATTATGCAGGCCAGATGGGAATGGTAAGAAATATTCAAAGTGATGAATAGCAAGAACCTACAATTAAGATTACTCTACCCAACAAAGCTATTCAGAATTGAAGGGCAGATAAAAACTTCACAGATAAGAAAAAACTAAAGGAGTTTATCACCACCAAACCAGTATTATATGAAATGCTGAAAGGTGTTCTTTAAGAAGAGGAAGAGGAAGGAAAAGGTAAAGATAAAAATTATGAACAACAAATACATATCTATCAACAAGTGAATCTAAAAATGAAGTGAATAAAAAAATCTGATGAACAGAATGAACTGGTGAATATAATAGAATCAGGGGCATAGAAAGGGCATGGACTGACAATTCTTGGGAGAAAATAGTTGTGGGGGGTGCGGGAAGAGACTGGACAAAAATCATACACCTATGGAAGAGGACAGTGAGGAGGGTAAGTGCAGAGAGTGGGTAGGAAAGGGGTGGAGGGGAGCTATAGGGGGAAAAAAGGAACCACTGTAATAATCTGAACAATAAAATTTATTAAATTTAAAAAAATAAAAAGTGTTACTTCTTTAAGATTGACAGAGAATTGAAGTTACTTATATTATCCAGATTATGTTAAAACAGGGGAAATAAGTGCTCATTGTCTCTCAAGGTTCACTGGCTCTGTCTTTGCCTAACAAAATCACAAAGTTATAATATAATTAGAGGCCCCATGCATGAAATTCATGCACAGGAGGTGGGGGGTGTCCTTCAGCCCATCCTGCTCCTTGTCCAATCTGGGATCCTTTGAGGGATGTCCAACTGCCCGTTTAGATTCGATCCAGGATTGAGTTGGATATCCCTCTCACAATCCAGGACTGCTGGCTCCCAACTGCTCACCTGCCTGCCGTCCTGATCACCCGCTAACCACTCCCCTGCCAGCCTGATTGGTGTCTAACTGCTCTCCTGCCAGCCTGTGGGCCCCTAACTGCCCTCCCCTGAAGGCTTGATCACACCCAACTGCCCTCTCCTGCTAGCCATCTTGTGTCCACATGGGGGCAGTCATCTTTTGTGTTGGAATGATGGTCAATCTGCATATTACTCTTTAATTATATGGGATAGAGGCCTGATGCACGGGTAGGGACCAACTGTTTTTCCTTCAAGGGTGTCCTGGATCAGGGTGAGTGTTCCCTTGGGGCATGGAGTGGCCTGGCTGAGGGGTCTGTGATGGTTTGCAGGCCAGCCACGCCCCCCAGCAACCCAAGAGGAGGCCCTGGTATCTGGGATTTATTTATCTTCTACAATTGAAACTTTGTAGCCTGGAGCAGAGCCAAGCCTTCTGCTTGCACAGCCATTGAAATTTTGTTGTCTTAACCTCAGCTGGCCAGGCTTTGGGGAAAGCTTGACTTCTTCCATAGCAGGGACAACCCAGGCCTCTCTCCTGTGCTCTCTGTGGCTGCAGCCATACTTGCTCTGAGCTCTGACTGGCTGGTGGGCTTGACTGGTGGGTGTGGCTTGTGAGTATAATAGAGGTACAGTCAATTTGCATATTGCTCTTTAATTAGATAGGATTAGAATCTCAAAGAAATATAAACAAAGACACTTAAGAAATCAATGTTTCAGTTGTTTCTGAGACTGTGTAAGCCCTGGAGATAGAGCAACAGAGAACCTGAGAGCATTGTCCTTCTGAAATTCAGTCAGCCATCAAAACATGACATGTTACCAATTTCTAATCTGGTGTTTATGAAATTTAGTGGAACAGTTTTTATTCAGTGCTTCAGCTTTTTTCTGAAACAAATTATTTGTAATACAAAAAAAAAAGAAAGAAAAACTGAAAGATTGTTTTAGAACTCTCCTGGTACCAGGATTTTTACTTAGAAACACAGTTATTTATAATCTTCCAATTATAAGGTGCAAAAGAAGAATTTAGAAGTTAAGAGTGTTATTATAACTGAAGATAAAATGATTCCCAATGTTTATAGGTGTTGATATAATTATAGGAATTTTGACTTCAATTCTATAGACTTGTTTAGAAAGTTGGGACTGCTAACAATCAGAATTTGGGTATGAAAGCCTGAAATTTGGTGGTATTTTTGTTTGTTTTGTTTTGTTTTGTTTTGCTTGTTTGCTTTCTTATTAAAAACATAGAGCTACAAATTGAGAGGTTGATAGAATCTTTTCAACAAATGCTAACTGCAACTTGGTTTTAAGAAGTCCTAGAATCTGAATTCTGACATAGAGTTTCAGAAACTCCAAGTGATGCCAGTGCTCTAACAATATGTAACTGCAAAAATCAACTGGGGGACTTGGGATAGCAACTGATTGTGTGATTTGATCAAGAGTTCATGAGAGCTTAACATGCTAGCTGCAGTAAATATAAGAGTTTAAGAGTTTATTTGGAAATCCATATAATTAAATACATTATATAGAACAACATAATAACACATTGGATAATTAAGGAGTCCTTGAAAGAATTTCAGGGTAGGAGAATGTTTAATAGATACTTTGCTAATTAGGAAAGAATTCTAGGAAGGGATGAACTAGGGACTGGCCTATTGGTCAGGGTGACGTTTGTTTAGGGGTGGGGGATGACAAGAATATTGCAAATAAAAATTGTTTGATGAATGAAGACACATAATGAGAAAGAACATAATCTGCAGCTATTGAGTGTGCAGAAATTCCCAAAGAATGAGCTGAGAATTCTTGCCCCAAGTTGTATCAGAATTTCTATAACATAATTCTAGTCAGTATATATTTGTCTTCAAGGTTCAGATTTTCTAGTATTTTTCATTTAAGGATATAAATATGAGGACACATGTGGATAAATCAAATAAAATGTATTGTCTAAGCACATTCTTCAAGAGGCTGTATTTTGTCAAGTGTCTCACAATATAAGCATATATGAAAATGAATTCATGGAAAATAGAAGTATATATGGGTTGAGAAAGCTTTATGATACAGAGCTCAAACTCAGCTTCTTTAGCTTCTAAAGGGTATTCTTTTTTCAGATAGACTATTATATTTTGTAAAAATGATGATGGACAATTTTTTCTCTGTTACTAAGGAGAAAGAGAGGGGAGAGAAGGAGAAAGGGGGAGAAAGGGAAGAAGGAGGAGAGAGAGAGAGTACTAAAGAAATAGGAACTGAAATTACAGGCAAATGTTTTTAGAAAAAGTATCTTACTTACTAGAATTTTAAAACTGAAGAAAATATTACTAAGGCAAATGATCAATTTGTAAATTTTTGAGAAAATTTTATTAAGACTAACTAGAAACAAGATGGGATTGAAGTGACTACTTAAAGTGAATATCCTGTGAACTCAATCCTTTCCAAAGGAAACCTATAAGGATGTTAAAAATGATTTCCCTGTTCAATAGTACAGCATAACTTTCTTGAATGCTAAAATCAGCTAAAATACTGTGCACAGTAAGTTAAAACAAATTAAAACAGCTTTAATTCATTGGAATAGGGATTATCATCCCAATTACTTGTAATATTAACAAAGACAAAAAAGTATGTCACTGAGGAGAGGCCTCTAAATCATTTAGCTTATCACTTCACAGAGTTGTCAGACACTGGATGTGCACACTTTATTTCAGTTATTGCTTAACCAAAATTTAAAAAGATCTGTAGGGAAATCTTGTCCACCTGTAGTCAATAGTTTGTAAGGGCCATTACTAGTAATCAGATAGACATATATTTGATAAACTCAGTCTTGTAATGAATTACTCTACTATCAAATTGCTTTCTTTCCTTGATCTAGAATTAAAATTTTAAAAATGCATTGATTTCAATATTTCTGCTGGAAGCTTCCCTTTTTATAGCATTCTACAATCCCCAAGTATTTCCTATTGTTTTAAGTTAATATAATTCATTATTAACCACCAAAATTCCATGTTGTTCAACTTCTTTGGAAAGTACTGTAATCCTATATAATAAAAACCTATATGCAAATTGACCAAATGGTGGAACAATCGGTCACAATGACCGTTTGCTATGATAGGCACTGACCACCAGGGGGAAGACACTCAATGCAGGAGCTTCCCCCAGCCCACAGGCCCCAACCAGCAGTGGTGGGGGGTGGGGCAGGGCTGATGAGCAGGCAATGCCAGACCAGCCATGGCAGGTGCCAGCGAAGATTCCCAATCACCCCACTGGTCACCCCACAGATTGGTCCTGATTGCCAGCCAGGTCTAAGGATTCTACCTGTGTACAAATTTTGTGCACTGGGCCTCTAGTTATTCAATAATTATGCTATATTGATTCAAATATTGGACTTCCAAGATGCTTTTGCACTGATTGGCAACAAGCAGATAGATATTATAAAATAATTACAAATGAGAAAAGAAATCTGTAATTCTTGTTCCACCTTGCTACACAGACACTCCAAAGCTCACACTGCTTAGATCTTTAAGAACATCTGAACCTGCATGCAGCAGCATGTTTTGTCAGGCTTTACTGAAGCCTGCAGAGAATGGTGGGATCCAAGCCTCATCAGTGGCTGCACAGTCCATTCCCTAATGCCACTTCAGAAGACCACTCAGATGTCCATCATTGAGAGTGGTCCCTGCTTCATTATCACATAGCCCTGGCCAGGGCGCTGGCACCCTACTCAGTTACACTCTATTTTTCTCGAGCTAAATTTGCTTTGAATTGTCTCTTCTCAAAGCTATAGCTGATGTTTTATTAAATAAAACCAAAAATATTGGTGATACTCCTCCTGAATTATAAAAATAAAAGTGTAAATAATGGTGTATTCAAGTTCCCTTTCCTTTCAAAATCATGCATCTAGAACCATGTCATAGATTTCAATTTAAAAAATAAAATAAAAAGGTGTATCCTTCCTGGAGCTACATGCAATTACCTTGAGAAGTTAGGAAGCAAATCTGCACAAGAATGTTATATTTAATGATTCACATTGTAACTTGGGATTAGGACCCAAGTTAAGATCACAGGGTCCTCTCAATACAGGTACATCATAATTCTTGAACACCACAACACAAGACAAAGGTGTTAAAATGACCCACAGTGATCATCCCAATGACCTATTGCTTCCATCCCACAAACTTAAGCCACCTCTAAAAGAAGGCTAAATTCAAATTGTCCTGGAATATCATCACTTCTCAATATATTTAGTTCCTAGAATTTCATCATCTGCACTAAATTGGATTTCTTACTTTAATAGATATAATTTCAGCCAGTCCTCTTCAGCTCCAATTCTCATGAAAATGCCTAAGACTTAATGAGCTGATTAAATGTGTTATTTAGCCTTTTCTTAGTTTTCTTTTCTATTTTTAGATATTATAAATGTCCATATTGAGAGCATGGGCCAGCAGGTCTTTTTCATATCTGTCCTTTGCCTTTTACAGCATGTCCTTGCCGGCTGTCCTCTTTTCAAATTTTGTTTTCCTCTGAATGGGCTATTGCACTGATGGCTTTTGGCAGCTGCCGAGTGCTAAACCTGCATATAAAATCAATCTGTGGGGCCAGAGTCACAAAACAGGGCCTACTTGAAATGATTTTTTTTCAACTTTCTGGTTATTGTCATATTAGAGATTTAATGCAATGGGCAAGGACAATAATTCGCTTTACTTTCTGAGAAATCTTTATTTTCAAGGGCCACTGCTTGGTTGAATTCTTTCCAAATTACCATCCTGAATTTATGCAGTCCATAAAGCAATTAAAGATTCTCCTCTTACTCTAAATACGTGGAGGAAAGACCAAGCCCTAGTTTTTTGCACCAAAGTTTGTATCAATGTATTAAAAGTTAGTAAGATATTATGGCACACTTATTATTTTCCCATATAGTGTAAGTATTACCAGGAGCCATTTCAGTGTCTTCCTTCGTGTATTTTCCTACTTCATCTCAAGAATAATAGCTCTATTTCACTTCAGATAAGACAATGAGTTTTGGTGTCAACCCAATCTAGCTTTACTTCCCAGCTCTCTCTGAAGGAAAGAAGGAATGCACTTGGCTCAATTACTTGAGTGGTATTTAAACCTCATTACATTTATATGTAAAATATAATGATTATGTCTACCTTAGAAGAATAAAGTGAATATAAAAAAATAAGTTAATAATACATATATAATACAGCTAGCACAATACCTGACACAAAGGGAGCTCTCAAAATATGTCACTACATTTACAACTAATTCTATTAATTGCTACATTTGTTGTTTATTAGTATGAGGAAGTTGTTCCTGAGAAACTCACTCCATTGCAACCATTTGATCCTCTGAACAACACAAATTGAAAATGTCCCAGAATGGTAAAAGTAACTTAAATAATGTTTAAGAACATAATGAGAACAGACAATTTTTAAAAAAATACAATTTCTCAAAAAGTGTTACCCTTATCTTAAAGGTTTTTGCCAAACTTATTGGCATAAGGCAACAACTATTTAATTACGATTACAAAATCCATAGGTCAGATATCTGAAAAGTACAGTAGGATTGATTCTTTTTGCTTTTCAATGTTTGGGCACTCCATTGGAAAGACTCAAATAATAGGAGGATATAACAGCTGTCTGGAGGTGCCACTCCTAAGAGGTCTTTTTCATTCATAAGTGTGTCTGAATTGGGACTTTCAACCAAAGCATTGAAATATGCCTCTCCATGTAGTTTGGATTCCGCACAGCATGGTGGCTGTGTTATAACAGAGAACTATTGTGGAGCAAGTGTTTCAAAAGAATCAAGTGGAAGCTGCTTTACCTTTTCTAATCTAGCCTTGAAGTCACACAGTGATCACTCAGTTGCACGCTTTTAGCTCAGAGTAATCACAATCCTCTCAGATTCAAGGGAAGGAGACATAGACCCCATCTTTCTTTGCAAAAATAGTTAAATAATTTTTAGGTTTTATTTTAATATACCACATTTTGCCCTGGCTGGTATGGCTCAGTTGGTCAGAGCGTCCTTCAGTACACTAAAAGGTTATATCTTCCTTTCATTTGTACCTTCAAATAATTTCTAACATGGAACTATTCTTATACTTTGCTAATTCATTCAATGAGCTTACCTATTCAGCAGTCTCTTTAAACAAAAGTGCATGTGCACTTACATCAATGGTTAACAACTTTAAAAATGAGGACTAGTTTAAGAGATTAGGAAATGTGTGATACAAACCAAGACACATTTCAAGACAGCCTAACTAAATTAAGACCTCCCCAAAAAAAGATTAAAACTGGGAATATAATTGTCTTTTTACTTAACAAGCCAGGAATAACTAATTCATAAATGCATTATAATGTTCAACAGTTTTGGAATCAGAAAAAGTCTATTTGCTACTATCAGATACTTAAAATGAATGCAGACTTCAAATATTGGAGAGCTGAATCTAACATCCACCTTGAGAGAAACTATTTCCCCTGTATTTGATTTGAGACACTTATGGTTGATTTGAGATACTAAAGCATCATTGAATCATCTTTGTGTTTTTGAAATAGTCCATCATGCTAAATTTAGAGAAGGCAATATTTTATTAAAACAGTTCATTCTTTTTATCTTTCATTCAAAAATTATTTCTTGAACACCTAACTCCTATAATTCCAGATGCTATGTATAGAATGATACATAGGACACAAGAGATTTGCACAAAATATTCAAAGTGATAAAAAGCAAGGACCTACAACCAAAATTATTCTACCCAGAAAAGCTATCTATAATAATAAAAGCATAATATGCTAATTAGACATAACGACCTTCCAGACATCATTACAAACGACCTTCTGGATGAAGCTGTGGCAGTGGCAGCAAAGGCAGAGTGGTTAGGGGCAATCAGGCAAGCAGACAGAAGGGTTAGGGATGATCAGGCAGGCAGGCAGAGGTGGTTAGGGGCTAGCAGTTAGGAGCAATCAAGCAGTCAGGTGAGCAGTTAGGGGCAATCAGGGAGGCAGGCAGAATGGTTAGGGATGATCAGGCAGACAGGCAGGTGAGTGGTTAGAAGCCAGCAGTCTCAGATTTCATGCACCAAGCCTCTAGTCATTTATAATTGAAGTACAGATAAAGAGCTTCCCAGGCAAGCAAAAGCTAAAGGAGTTTATCACCACTAAACCAGTATTATAAGAAATGTTAAAGAAACTTCTGTACGAAGAAGGAGAAAAAAGATAAAAAATATGAATGACAGCCCTCCCTGGTGTGGCTCATATGGTTGTAGTATCATCCTATGCACTGAAGGGTTGTGGATTAGATCCCCAGTCAGGACACATGCAACTTCTCTCTCACATCAATGTTTATGTCTCTCTCTCTCTTCTTCTTTCTCAATAAAAACACATACTCAGGTGAGTCCATATGCAACAACATGTTCAGACCTAGAGGATATTATAGTGAGTGAAATAAGTAATAAGATAAAGACAAATGCCATATGATTCCAATTATATGTGGAGTCTAAAAGAAAAACAAAATATATGAGCAAGTAGAACAGAAACTGACTCATAGATACAAAGAACATTTTGAAGGTTGCCAAATGGGAGGGGGACTGGGTGAATGGGAAAAACAGATAAAGGGATTAAGAATTACAAAATGGTAGTTACAGAATAGTCATGGGGATATAAAGCACCATATAGCAAAGGGAAGATAGTTAATAATATAGTAATAACTATGTATGGTGTCAGATGGGTACTTGATTTATTGGGGTAAACAAGTCATAAGTTATATAAATGTCTAATCACTGGGTGGTAAACCTAAAACTAATATAATATTATGTTAACAGTAATTAAAAAATAAAAGTATATTACTTTTAAAATTGAGTTTCCCTTACCTAGTGAATAAATTTTAAATTAATTAACGTATCATTTAAAAATTCTTCATTATCTGATTCTGACCTTATATTTTCATTTCCCATTCTTTCCATGTATTTATTATTCAACTGAACAGAATGAACTATTGCACTTATTGAATTTTATCCCACATTTATTCATTTGCTCATGCAGTTCCTTTTACCCTGATATGGCCACATGGCCAAATTCTTCCCATTTGTTTACCAGTTATATTGTAATTATTTGAAAACATGACATTTCCTTTTATAGATCTAAATGGTGCACAGTAAACATCACAAATATATAAAGACAAAAGGAAAAGTCAGAGGGAGAGAAACTGGAGAAGTGTACGGAGACTAAGGGAAGAAGGCAAAGGAAAGAGAATGGGCATAGAGACACAGGATGAACAGCAGAAAAGAAAGGTAGTACTTTGTCTTTCAAAGGGGCAGATTGAAAAAAAAATCATGATAATCTACTTAAAAAAAAAAAAATATATATATATATATATATATATATATATATATATATATATATATATTAGTAACACTTTATGGCAGCTCTACTGAAGTTAAAGATTATCACTTTGTACTTTCGCCAAGACAGAGATGAAATGGGAAGCTTTAGAAGTGAACTTTGAAATACATCCCTATTAATTAATACACTTTTGTCCTTGAAGCTCAAATTGTACTCAATAAACCATTTTATTTCCTCTTGAGCTATTTTAAGCAATATTACTGAGCTCTTTGTTGCACACTAAGGAATTAAGAAAGAGAAGTAAAGGACTTAAAGAAAGATTACTTTATATACAGTAAAGAGTTAGAACCATAGCCAGCTAATAATGTTCAGTAGACCCAGACAAAATGCATTTTCTCTAGGAATGCCCCCTATTCTGGTCACCTGGCACAGCAATTGTTGTTATGTCTGAATTCTTCCAAGAGCAGCACTCAGAAAGGCAAATGGAAATTTTAATTTCAAATATTGCCCCAGTTTTAACTTAGAATTTATTAGAAATCAGCACAATATCAGCTTGGATGCCAATAGATCTTTGAATTTTCTAGTTGTATCCCAAGGCAAAGCAGAGTCCCTGTAATAAATCCCACATTGATACAGAATCCCTAGCTGGAGGTGCCTCTAACTGTGCCTCCATCAGATTTTTTAGACCTTGAGACAAACATCCTCCAAGTCAGCAAGTTGAACTCTGGCCTAGGATAATCCTGTTGTAAGCATCTCAGACAAATCCATTGACAATTACTTTAAACTGTTTACAAAGTTAAAAAATACATTTGGCAAGCAGTCACCAAGATCATGGTAACACCAAGGAATATTATTTTCATCTGAATTGTTCTTTTACCTACTCATAATTTCATGTGGTGTTAGCCTCCTTTTTTTTTCAGAACTGAAGTTTGATCACTTGTAATAATTGATGATGCTGAAAGAAGTCATTTCATCAAAATCCAGAGCAGCTGTGGTTTTACATTTGCTAACTTTCTCATTCCTGCCATTATCCAGGCCATTGGTCAAACATTCCAAAATGGTTGAACTATTTCTAACAAGTGGCTTTAGAACATTTTTATTAGGAAGCATCCACTTTGCCATTACCCTTTTCATCATGCCTACCTGAACCCTACTGAAGTGCAAAAAACGCTACACAGCCCCAGAGTTGTAGAGTAGGTGACACTTCTTACTCCATCCAAGTCATCACTCCAGGTTACCAAAGGTCACCACACATCTTTACTGAGTGCAGTAAAGCTCATGTCATTTTTACTTACTAGGAAATGGAGTGGAATGGAAATAATATGGGATTGTTAAGCAGAAAAGTTGAATTTTAGAATTAGCTTTATTGTTTGCTCTTTTAAAAAGCTGTAACATCTCTGCCTCCAGTTCCTAACCCAAAAAATGGGAGGACAGATTGCTAAAATCATTAATCCCTCATGTCAGTGTGGAAAGATAAGATAATGGACATGAAGTGGCTTTTCAAAAATTTTTTTCAAAATCTTAAAGACTTTTGCACTAAGTAGCTAAATTAAGTAAGTAAAGTATTGAAAATTTATGAGCTGTGTTTCTGAACCAGCATAACCTCACCTCAGGTAAATTACCAGGGTTAATTATGAAGAAAAAATTTATACTTTATTTTCTATTTTAGGAAATCATTATTTCTTTTTCTTTTTTCCTGTGGGAGACTTGCCAAGCCCAAACAGATGGTGTTGGTTAAAAAATAAAAGTAATTTAATAAAGTCAACCTCCTGTCGTTTATAAGCCATTTTAAAAGCACAAAGCATAAAACCATTTTACTCTTACTAGTGGCATCAGGTCACTGCTTCACCAAAAAGGTCAACTTAAAAGGATTTGTAATTTCATAGCCTCTTCTCAAAAAAAAAACACCTCTGATTTTAGTCAATAAGGCTCTTTTGAACGGAGAAAAAGTTAAGCAAAGAAAGGTTTCCAATTCTATTCTAATGCTTCAAATGGAGTGGTTGACTTGACATCAATGACAAAATGAATTTCAAACAGAATGTCAAAACTTGAAAGGATTCCTATGTTACAAAACTTCCCAAATCTCCTGTCCTCTCAATACTTTGTAACCAAGCAATGCTTCTTCTACTTCTCTTTGGCATATTCTAACCTTCAAGTTGGAACAGGAGATCTGTTTGGTGAGACTGTTTCTGGTCCTTAGTCAGTGATTACACTGCCTCTCAGCCTAATGCTTTGTTCCAGGTTGGAAATGATGACTTTCAGAATCTAGCTAGAAAAGAAGGCTCCAAGGTAGCCGTGAGAGCTGGTCAAGCTGTGTATACACATACATGAGATCATTAAATCCAAATGATTTAAAAGGCACCAACTCTCTGCCAAGAAGTCTAACATCTTTTCTTCCACAGAGCGATGTAACAAACTGCAAGGCGTTCTTGATAGAGAAGACCACAATAGGAAAACACTCAGTGTAAACATCGCCAGGTCCATCCAAGCTGTCACAAAAGGTAATATGTCCATAAACAAAACAGAATCAGAGCCCTGGCTGGTGTCATTCACTGGTTGGAGCGTCACCCCATACACCAAAAAAGGTTGCAGGTTCGATTCCAGGTCAGAGCATATACTTAGGTTGTGGGTTGAATCCTTGGTTGTGAGAGGCAGCGTATCAATGTTTCTTTTTTTTCTTTTCTCCCTTCCTCTATCTAAAAATCAGTTAAAAAAATAAGCAAACAAATAAATAGATACATGGTATAAGGAACAGACTAACAGCGGCAAGGAGGGTTAGGGTCTGAATGAAAGAAGGTAAAGGGATTAAGCAACACACACACACACACACACACACACACACACACACACACACCACAACACAAAACACATAGATACAGAAAACAGTTATAACAAGAGGGAAAGGAAGGTGAGTAGGCGGAAGTGAGCAAAGGGAGATGGAAAGAGACTTTGCTTGAGGTGATGGACCCATAGTACAGTGTGTAGATGCAGTTTTATTGAATTGTGTAATCTGTATGGTTTTGCAAGACAATGTCACTCCAATAAATTCAACAAAATAAAAAATTTAAAAAGAAATATAATGCAAACCTGCCCAAAAGAAAAAAATACTCAGGATACAAACCTGTTGTTGCTATTAATATAGAGGCTATTTCTTCTTCAAATCTTTTTGAGAAAGGTACATTTTAGAGATGAGATGATTTATTTCAACATGTGGAAATTTGAAATGTTATTTTTCCTAAGATACACTTTTCATCAAAATGTGACTAAATTTATCAGCATAAAAACATTTAACTGTGTTGCCCTGGCCAGTTTGGCTCAGTGGATAGAGCATCGGCCTGTGGACTGACGGGTCCTGGTTTCAATTGCAGTCAAGGGTATGTGCTCCAGTTGTGGACTCAATCTCCAGTAGAGAACATGTAGGAGGCAGTTGATCAAAGATTCTCTCTCTCATCATGGATGTTTCTCTCTCTCTCTCTCTCTCTCTCTCTCTCTCTCTCTCTCTCTCTTTCTCTCTCTCTCTCTCTCCCTCCCTTCCTCTATGATATATATATAATAAAAACAACAACATTTAACTGTGGCAAGCATGAGAGTGGGCTCTGAATTCTCTCTCTCCCTGTGCTTGAGTGTGTGCTTCTATATGTACATATGCATACACATATCATATATGTTAA
The DNA here is from genome assembly GCA_004026805.1 of Lasiurus borealis. Taxonomy (NCBI): domain Eukaryota; kingdom Metazoa; phylum Chordata; class Mammalia; order Chiroptera; family Vespertilionidae; genus Lasiurus; species Lasiurus borealis. Next base: position 28,832 of record PVJN01000289.1, on the reverse strand, counting down.
TTATATGTGTAATGCACATATGTATTATATATAATGTTACATCCCAGAAAATCTTGAACACATTAACATTTCACCATTATAGACTCAATATCATCCATGCATAACTAGGATACATAATAGTCATAGCCAATCTTTTCATGAGCAGAGATGGATTTAAGTTAGATAAGAAAAAAAAAATGACAGTGTAAAATATATATTAAACCCAGAACCTCACTTAATGACTTGTAATTTGTATACTGCTTTGATGTCCTAGGGCCTCAATCTTTTTTTAAGTAAATCTGAATAAAGCTTTTATAATTTGTTAAAGTGCAGGATGAGTAATGTTAGCAAGAGTTGAGGAAAACAAAACAGTAGAAAGATATGTGGAGCTGTCAGTAATTCATCAGGGCCAGCCTATTTTAGCACCTAATAATTTTTTCTGTATGCCTTCTTTAGAAGAGAACAAATCAGAACACCAATGCAGTAAATTCTCACAGGGGAAACCATAATTCTATTGATGTGCTTCAAGATGGCTTTTTGTTTTCAATTCTGCAAAAGCAGATCAATAAAACTAATGCAGGTTCTCTCCTAAGATTTTTTCTTCAACATTCATAGTTAGGAGACTTGGTAACACTACTTTAACTGATTAAGTGCTGGCAGGCATATGGAGCAAGATTTTAAAGACAAGTGGGTTATAAAAAGTAAAATATTAAATAAATAAATAAATAAATAAATAAATAAATAAATAAATAAATAAATATAGAGCTGAAAGGAGGGGAGTGTCATTTATTGATTAAACATGCAAACTCTTGAGTAATGATACCCAGGTTTGAATTCTAGCTATGTAACTTGAGCAAGAAATTTGACTATTTTGTGTCTAACTTACTTCAAATATTAAATGAAGAGAATAAGAAGTCAGAGAATTTTATGCAATTACTCATGTAAAAACTCTTGGAAGTTCTAGCAAAATCTAAGTGTTTAATAAATGTTAGCTTAACATTATACCATGATGTGACTCTCATACACTTACTCTTTGAGCATATGTGCACATCCTAGACCATTCAAACATAAACAGAAAAAAATGATGTTAAAGTAAACAATAATTGATGTATTTGACCCTGGCTGAATGGGTAGCTTGGTTAGTTGGGACATTGTTCTATATACTAAAATGTTGTTGTTTGATTCCTGGTCAGGGCACATACCTAGGTTGCAGGTTGGATCCCTAGTCAGGATGATTAATGTTTCTCTCTCACATCGCTATTTCTGTCTCCCTTCCTCTCTCTCTGAAAATCAATAAAACTTATCCTCAGGTGAGGATTTTTTAAAAATTAAGAAAAAAAATCAATGCAGTATTTAAATGTAGATTTGGACAGAATCTGGGATATTTGCAAGGAAGTAGTTATGAGAGAAGAGGAGTTTAGAGAGGTTTTAAAACACTTGTCTTAATTCTTATTTGCTATGCTTGAAAGAAGAAAGTATAATACACATGTTAACCAGGCCAAAGACTGTGAAAGGGAATGTTGAAGCAGTCATAGCTTTCAGCTGCAAACATTATTTTCTAACTAGAGATCTGGTGCATGACATTCGTGCATGGGGGAGTCGGGGGATGCCCTCTCACAGTCCAGGACCCCTCAGGGGATGTCTGCCAAGGCTCCTGCCTCCACAGCAGCGTTTGCCAGCTGTGAGCCTGGCTTCTGGTTGAGCACAATCCTGTGGGAGCACACTGACCACCCGAGGGCAGATCCCGTTCTGAGCGTCTGTCCCCTGTGGTCAGTGTGCATAACAGCGATCAGTCATTCTGCTGTTTGGTCAGTTTGTATATTTGCCTTTTATTATATAGGATGATAATTTAAGTTAGTCTTCTTCAAAACAATCCTTATTTCTACACTCAACCAGGAATGTAGTCAGTCTTTTATATTTACTCTATTCAAATTGTTAACTCATTTCTCTATGATCTCTCCAGGCACTCCCTGGTATGGCCCATACCCTCCTTTCTGACAATACAGCAGTTAGGACACTCAGGTACCAGCTCTGAGGCTTTCACTTACTAGCTGTAGAGTCTAGAGCACATAACATATTGTCTGTACCTGACACTTCACATGTTGCCTATGTCATCATTTTTAAAACCAGGTAATATTGCTACACGGCATTGTGGGAAGTCTCAAAAAAGATAATGCATGTAAACTGGATAGCACAGAAAGATTGAATGGCAGTTGCTAGCATTATGATTACTATTTTGGTTTCTAACTTTATTTTGTTTTGTATCATTATTGTTAATATATCAGATTCTTGCTGGAGAGATGGTTTTCCTATTAAATCTACTCTGAAGTATTTTGAGCTTCAACAACTATTTAGTATTCTAAATTTCTAAAAGCCTCATGTTCTATACTAGACAATCAAGGTCTTAAAATTTTCAAGATAGTAAATTGTCATTTCTTGGAGACATCTGCATGCGTTCCTTTTGTCAGTTAGGTGTATTCATTCTTCTCATATATTCTTATTAATATAAAATATGCTCATATTAAAATAATTTATTCATAAATATAAAGTAGTGGACTATACAGCTTCATATTAATGGATGAAATTTCTCATTAGGATGTTGGTGGAAAGAAGGTGTTGTAGGAAATTAGGCTTATTTGCAGCCTCAAGATTATAATTAGATGGAAGTGCAAATAATTTCATAACATAGTTAAACATAAGAATACTAATAGTGTATAATGTGTGTTTATATACATAATGTATGTATATAACTAAGATCTCATCATGTTCACACAAGATAAACATGATTCAAAAGTCTGTATGCTATAAAAATTACATTTAGTTTCATTATTTTTCCTGGAATTAATTTTGAGAGCTGTGTAAAAGGGACTCCTTCAATTTTTATTAAGTTAAAGTATATTTGTCCATATTCCTCAGCAATTCATATTCTAATGTACATTTAGTACATTCAGCCAAAGCTTCCACTTAAAACTTGATAATAGCTCCCATATAAGTGGTTCATAGTACATCTGTGAAGTCAGTGATATTTGAAGAGGAAATTGATAGTGGAAAAAATTACTAAGAAAGTATTTTTAATAGACTGTTTTTTAGAGAAGATTTCAGTGTGCTATAAAATTGAGCAGTAAACATAGTTCCTATATATCCAGTCCCTTTTCATGCATATTGACATTTTGCATTAGTGTAATAATAGTTGACATTGAGATATTATTATTAAATAAGGTACATAGTTTATATCAGGGTATGCTTTTTGTGTATATTCCATAGGTTTTGACAAGTGTATAATAAATGACATGTATCCACCATTATAATAGCTTCAGAGTTTAAAAATTTTCTGTCCTACCTTTTCATTTCTCTCTCCCTCCACACAAACTCCTAGCAACCACTGAGCTTTTAATTGACTTTATAGTTTAGTTTTTTCCAAAATAATATATAGTTAAAATTATAAAGTAAGTAGCCTTATAAATACATACACACAACTTCTTTCACTTAGCAATATGAATTTAATATCCCTCCACATCTCTCCCTGGCTTATATAGCTCATTTGTTTTAATTGCAGAAGAATATGTCAGTGTGTGATTGTGTTGCTGGTGGAAATAGGGTTCTTTCACATAGTCTGGAGAAAAAAATCCCAGGGACCCCATGCATAGGAGGATGAGGTGTAGTGTTAAGATTTATTGGAGCAAAACCAAATAAATTTCCCCCAGGCACACAGTTTCTCACCTAAACCAAGTGGCTCATCTCCAAACTGCTGTGGAAGAAGGCTGGCCGCTGGGGCCTCGCTCAGACCCACATTTGTCTTCACCAAGCCCCTGCGGGCTAAGGCCCAGAGGTGCAGAACTTCTCTGGGTCTCATTTCTCCATCTGCACATCCTCCACCAAGGCCTGATGGTTTCCCTGCCAGCGCTGTGCTTGTGTCCATGCAGCCCCTACAGAGAGGAAACACTCAAATGAACAAGCAAATGCACAAGCAAAAGTATGCAACCAGATGGGCCTTCATTAAGCTTTGATTATATTACCTTGAGTTAGGGAGATAGCAGGCTTTCTTTCAAACTAACCAATCTGGTTCCTAATTTTTTGCAGGCTTGTGCTAAGTCCTCTGGCTAACCAATCTTTTGTATGGATTTACCCTTACTCACCCCCTTCCCCCAGATTTTTCCAGGCTACCCTTGGCCCTTTTATGTCACCATTTTGGTTTCTACTGCACATGCTCCCACATTTTGCTACTTCATCTCATTTCTACTGTGCTTGGGCTTACCTCCCCCTGCTCAATCCTGGCTTCTCCTGCCTGGAAACAGAAGTCCCCCTGCTGTTTTATCCCTCCCTTGGTAATCTCAGCCAATGGCACCTTATTCTTTGGAGAGATGGGAAATTGATTCTTCCTGCCCACTTTGGGGATTAAGTCCTCTCAGAGGAGGATGTGGCTATCCCTGGGGAGCCTGCAAATGCTGTGGCTTCCTAGTGAATCACACTTACTGTATAACTCAGTTCCCTAGTTTATTAGGGTCAATGTCTGATTCCATTTGCTCCCTCCTGTATTAGTAACAGAGGCCTGGTACATGAAATTCGTTTACAAGGGCAGGGGAGTGTGCGCCTCAGTCCAGACTGTAACCTCTCCAATCTGAGACTCCTCGAGGGATGCCCAACTGCCCTCTCACAATCCAGGACTGCTGGCTCCCAATTGCTTGCCTGCCTGCCTGCCTGCCTGATTGCTCCTAACCGCTTCTGCCCACCAGCCTGATCACCCCTTACCACTCCCCTGCCAGCCTGATTGACACCTAACTGTTCCCTTGCAGGGCTGGTCCCCCACAACTGCCCTCCCATGCAGGCCATCTTGTGGTGGCCATCTTGGGGACAGCCATCTTTGACCACATGGGGACAGCTATCCTGTGTGTTGTGGTGATGGTCAATTTGCATATCATCTCTTTATTACATAGGATTAGCTAGCAACCTATGCTAACACTGTATCAGAGTTTGTTCATTCACCTACTGAATCCTTCCAATTTGTCATGTCAATAAAGTTGCTATAAATATTTGTGTATAATATAAATATCTGTGTTTTCCGATGGTCTTAGGTGATCCTGATAGAGGTTCAGAGCCACTGCTATAGAGCCTAAGACATTAGGAACACACATATATTTACATTACAATTTATAACAGTAGCAAAATTATAGTTATGAAGTAGCAAGGAAAATAATTTTATGGTTAGGTGTCACCACAAAATGAGGAACTGTATTAAAGGGTCGAGGCAGCTGAGACCGGTTTGCTCAGTGGATAGAGTATTGGCCTGTGGACTGAAAGGTCCCAGGCTTGATTCCGGTCGGGGGCATGTACCTTGCTTGTGGACACATCTCCAGTGAGGGGCGTGCAGGAGGCGGCTGATCAATGTCTCTCTCTCATCGATGTTTCTGACTTTCTATCCCTCTTCCTTCCTCTCTGTAAAAAATCAATAAAATATATTTTAAAAAATAAAAATAAAGGGTTGCGGCATTAGGAAGGTTGAGAACCACTGTTCTACAGGAATCTTCCTAGGACATGTGCTTTCAGACATGTATAGTTCTCGTCCTCTCTCCCCACCCTTACATCCGTTTTGCTCTGAGGAAATTCAGCAGCTGTATGGTCACATGCTGTTTCTTTTCTATGATGATAAATTAGAGGCATATTTCTTACAATAGCAATAATTATATTCCAAGTAATTTTTAACAATTTTAAAATGACTATATTTTTTGTTTTTTAGGGTTGCAGTAATTGCTTATCTGTTTCATTTATTTACTTATTTATTATCATTATTATTCAATTTACCTTTGTTATTGAAAATATTGCATATGTCCTCATTTTTCCCCTTTAATCTCTTCTAGCCCATCCGCTCCAACTTCCCAGGCCTTTACAACACTATTATCAGTGTCCTTGAGTTATGCATACATGCATATAAGTTCTTTGGTTTATCTCTTCCCACCTACATTCCTTCCCTCTGTGACTCATCAAACTTTTCTATGTTTCTACATCTCTGGATCTTTTTTTTCTTTTTTATCATTTTATTTTGTTCCTCATATGAGTGAGATTATGTGATGTTTTTCTTTCTCTGACTGGCTTGTTTTGTTAAGGAAAATAAGACATTTGGGGGAGGGCTAGCAACCTGACTCTGTACCTAGTTAGTCAGTATCCTTAATTCACATTCTTGTTAGCCTATAATAAAGTCACTGCCCCTTCCTTAATTATCCGGTTTTGCAAGACATATTTACCTTAATACTCACATTTTACAGAGGCCATAAACCATAAACAATACCCAAACCCGGGAGGAGGTTATCAGCGCTGGTGCTAGGCCATGCCTTTAGGGGTAGTCTCACGTCCCCCAACCCAACAAACATGGCTTTATGTAAAACTAACAAAAGCATAATACTCTCCAGATCCATCCATCCATCCATGCTGTCTCAAAGAATAAGAGTTCTTTTTTTTTTTTTTTTTTTTTTTACTGCTGCATAGTATCCCATGTTATAAATATACCACAACATTTTTATCTACTCCTCTACTGATGGGTACTTAGGCTGTTTACAGATTTTAGCTATTATAAATACGATGGTATGTATATATGAGTGCATACTTCCTGTCAGATTGGTGTTTCTGGTTTCTTAAGATATATTATCACTGGGTCAAATGGAAGTTCCATATTTAATTTTCTGAGGAAATTCCATACTGTTTTCCATAATGTCTGCAACAGTCTGCACTCATGCCAAAAGTATACTAGGGTTCTCTGAGCTTGTATTTCTTAGAAGAATTTATGATTGGGTAAAACAGTGAACAAAGTAAGCTGTCAAGCCCTTTCAATCCTGTGATCCCTTTTCTTTTTTTAAAAAAAATATATATTTTATTGATTTTTTACAGAGGAAGGGAGAGGGATAGGGAGTTAGAAACATGGATGAGAAAGAAACATCAGTCAGCTGCCTCCTGCACACCTCCAAATGGGGATGTGCCTGCAACCAAGGTACATGCCCTTGACCAGAAACAGACGTGGGACCTTCCATCTCAGGTTGATGCCCTATCCATTGAGCCAAACCAGTTAGGGCAGAGGTCGGCAAACTGGCTCATGAACTACATGCAGCTCTTTGGCCCCTTGAGTGGGGCTCTTCCACAAAATACCACATGTAGGTGTGCACATACAGTGCTATTGAAACTTCGTGGTCCATGTGCAGAAGTTGGTTTTCAGCTCTCAAGAGAAATTTCAATTGTTGTATTGTTGATATTTGGCTCTGTGGATTAATAAGTTTGCTGACCACTAGGTTAGGGCATTCTTTCCCTATCTTTGTGTTTTAGGGAGAATAGGATAACCTAAATAATGTGTTTGTTACCTCTACTCATCAAGTGAGAGAAAAAAAAGTTCCCAAGACCTATAATTAGTCTTCACATTCCTTTCCAGTGCTCATTCATCAATACAGATCACTAAAGATTCACACTCCTTACATTGATCAAAAAGACAATAACAACAATGTCTATCTTTCCATATTAGTCACAGATTTTCTTTGTTCATTGCTTGTTTTTAACTCACAGCTTTTACTCCAATAGTCCTACATGAGGTCAGAATTACCCACATGATCATCACCCTTTTTGTAAATATACCTAGTTTTTCTTTATGCTTTCAATTGCTCCTATTTAAAACTAGAAGCCCAGTGCATGAAATTCATGCACAAGGATGTGTCCCTCAATCCAGCCTGCACCTTATCCAATCTAGGACTCCTCAAGGGATGTCTGCCTGCCTGTTTAGGCCCTATCCTAGAACTGCTGGCTCCCAACTGCTTGCCTGCCTGCCTTCCTTATTGCCCATAACTGCCTGATCATTCCCTAACCACTCCCCTGTCAGCCTGATTGATGCCTAACTGCTCCTCTGCCAGCCTGTTTGCTCCTAACTTCCCTCCCTTGCAGGGCTGGTCACCTCCAACTACCCTTCCTTGCAAGCTTGAACTTCCCCAATTGCTCTCCCCTTGTAGGCTGGGGTCCCCCCAAAGGTCCTTCCCTACAGGCCCAATTTCCCCCAACTTCCTTCTTCTGCCTGCCTGGTCACCCCTAATTGCCCTCCCTTACAGGTTTGATCACCCTCAACTGCCCTGCCTTGCAGGTCTAGTTCCTCCCAAATGCCCTCCCCTATGTCTATCTTGTGCCCACATGGGGTCAGTCATCTTTGACCACATGGGGCAGCCATCTTGTGTGTTGGTGTGATGGTCAATTTGCATATTATTCTTTTATTAGATAGGAGGATTAGATAGGATAGAAGCCTGGTGCACCATGGGTGGGGGCCAGCTGGTTTTCCCTGAAGGGTGTTTCAGATCAGGGTGGGGTTCCCTGGGGGCATAGGGCAGCCTAGGTGAGGGGCCTATGGTGGTTAGCAAGCTGGCCACAACACAAGTGGAGGCCCTGGTATCTGGGATTTATTTATCTTCTATAACTGAAACTTTGTAGCCTTGAGCAGAGCCAAGCCTCCTACTTACTCTGTGGCTGCAGCCATGTTTGTTGGGATTTATTTATCTTCTATAATTGAAAATTTGTAGCCTTTAGTGGAGGCCTGGGCCTGCCATGGCAGGTGGGAAGCTTGGCTTCCTCCATTGCCGGAGAAACCCAAGCCTCCTACTTTCTCTGATACTGCAGCCATCTTGGTTGGGTTAATTTGCATACTTACTCCTGATTGGATGGTGGGCATGGCTTGTGGGTGTAGCAGAAGTATGGTCAATTTGCATATTACTCTCTTATTAGATAGGATAAAATGCTATGTTTTATCACATGTTATAATATCAACCCAAGTACTATAACTATGTCAAAAATCAACATACAAAACAATTTTTGTTGAAACATAGATATAAAAATTATAATGTTAAATCTTAGATTAGTACCTTAGTTAAAAGTTTTGCCAAACTTACATTCCTATTTTTTTTTTCTGAATAACATCAATCTTCAAATCCTGAGATAGTTACTTTTTCTATTTTATTCTTTTCAATAGATGGTAATAAACTCATTACTGAGCAAAATCTTCTTGAGACCATGAATTTTCACGTCAGTTTTACATTTGTCATAAAAGGTGTTTTTTGGTAAGTAATGTATTTAGGATTACATTTATTGTATGGGATAAATAATACCTCAAAGATATGAATACATTTTAAATCATCATGTGAGCCGTAAAACAACTTTGTCATTAAAACATTCAAGTTTGCAGAAACCAGTTTGGCTCAGTGGATAGAGAGTCAGTCTGCAGACTGAAAGGTCCCAGGTTTGATTCTAGTCAAGGGCATATACCTTGGTTTCAGGCACATTCCCAGTAGGGGGTGTGCAAGAGGCAGCTGATTGATGTCTCTCTCTCATTGATGTTTGTAGCTCTCTATCCCTCTCCCTTCCTCTCTGTAAAAAATCAATAAAATATATTTAAAAAAAAACATTCAAGACACTTATTCAGAATGTTTTATGTCATGTTTCAGGTTAGGAACTTAACATTGTCCTTTAAATTTGTATTTATAGGTCAACTTGGGAATTTTCTATTTAACATTAATTTCCTTAGCATTTAGCTATTTTTTTTAAATATATACTTTTATTGATTTTAGAGAGGAAGGGAGAGGGAGAGAGAGATAGAAACACCAATGATGATATGATGAGAGAGAATCATTGACTGGCTGCCTCTTACATGTCCCCCACTAGGGATCAAGCATGTTACCCAGGCATGTGCCCAGACTGGGAATTGAACCATGACCTCCAGGCTTATAGGTCAATGCTCAACCACTGAGCACACCAGCTGGACAACATTTAGCTTTTGATTTATCCCTAATGTATAGATATGTGCTCTCCCAAGAGCAATTCTAAATCTTTTTGCTCTTGTCTCTAATACTTTTTGTTATTTTCATACATGTGAGTGTGTGTGGGATGCTTTGTAAGGGTTTTATGCATTTTGAATATATTCAAATATTAAATATCTAAGCAACAAATATGGTTTCTGCTCTCATATATTATAAAATTCCAAATTCTAAAATCTGCTTAATATGATGTTTATACATTTTCTATCAAACATAAAAAACTAAATGACTTTTTAAAGTTTTATGAAATCATGATATAAATACAAAAAGGCACATGTAAGATTAGATTTTTAATTAATTTTCACAAACTGAAACTATCACACTGGAAATACTCTTCATGTTCCTTTCTGGGTCCTGAGAAGCACATGCCACCTTGGATATGACAAGTCACCCTATCTGCAAATTAACTATCAGTCCATTACAAAGAGGGCAGTGCCCTTGGTCACAAGGTGGAACCCACTGGAGTCCCCCAGTCTCAGGGGTAGCCACTGAGAGCAGGCAGCTTGAGTGGACTGGCAGAATGCTTGCTTTGTTGTGATGGCATTGAGGCAAGTATTCTGTGCCTGGCCATGGATGGGCCTCTGGGCCACAGAGAGCAGCTGGGTAGCGGGCATGGAGCAGCCAAGCCCTGCACAGAGCTACTGGCGCACAGATTCGTGCACAGGGCTACTAGTGTTCTATAAATGCAAATAGTAAAACCCAAACATGGTGTTGCTCAGAGAATCTAAGAACCAAGAAAACTCTTGGAACATTCTTTCAGAGCAGAAGAGCTCACCTGGTTATATCTGTAACTTCCTGCCCCACCAGACACAGATTATTGTGAGAGAACACTAATGCTTGGGAGTTAAAACTGAAATTAGTTTTGTATAAGCTCTGTAGTTCAGTATGCCTTGAAACCAATAAACTAAATCAATAGCTGAACCTCAGTTTCTGTATTGCTATAGTATGACAATGCATTAACCTCATATTTTTATGAGGTTCAGATGGAAAAACACAATGACCATTCCTTATAAATTTCAAAAGACCATCTAGGCATAGCACTATTTGGGATTTACCCCATTTCTGTCAGATGGTTAATCATGGTATAAAATCATATCTAAGTTTTACAGAACGTATTTTTCCATATTTGTATAGTCTTGATCTGAAATGAAATTGCCATAATATTGACATAACTAGTAACAGATTAATATTATAAAGTTGTTTCAGAAACCATATACTACTTTAATATATATATATATATATATATATATATATATATATATATATATATATTGTTGATTTTTTACAGAGAAGAAGGGAGAAGGATAGAGAGATGGAACATCGATGAGAGAGACACATTGATCAGCTGCCTCCCGCACACTCTCTACTGGGGATGTGCCCACAACCAAGGTACATGCCCTTGATGCGAATTGAACCTGGGACCTTTCAGTCCACAGACCAATGATCTATCTACTGAGCCAAACTGGTTAGGGTTCTAACCCTTTTATTATGTTACTTCAGAAATACTAATATCCTACATAAGATGTTTTTAATAATAAATCACAGATTTTTCAAAATAAACTAGTGAGAGATCATTACTTAAGATTGTTACAGTCACTGTTCCTTCACTACCTAAATATTTCTTTATTAATAAATTTAAATATGACACCTATTTTTGAAATTGTATTCTAGACTTATTTTCTAATCAATGATGCTTGCATATAAAAATATTCACTTCATTGCCTTTAGGGTTTTATTCTAATGCACTCAGTACATAAGCTTTCATGAATGAAAATGTGCTAAAACTATTATTCCTACTATTTGTTAACCATAGAGAATTTTTTAAAAAATCTGCTTTAATAAAAAAATGATGCTTTTTTCTATGTTTATGCTGAAAATTCAAATATCTTATTAAAAGATAAACACAATAGAAAATATAAAAGTTAAAAATAATATTGGCTGGTTGGAAAAAAATAAATATTACATGATCTCACTCACATGTGGGATATAATGATCAACATAATTTGAAGAGCAAGAATAGATCCAGAGACAAATGGTAGGGTAGCCAGAGGCGGGAGAAGGGGCAGTTAGAGAGCAACCAAAGGACTTGTATACATGCATATTAGCACAACCAATGGATACAGAAACTGGGATTGTGGGGGAATGACTGGGGCAGGGGGAAGGGAAAGTAAATTGGAAAAAAAGAAGACATATGTAAAACTTTAGACAACAAAAATAAAATTAAAATTAAAAAAATAATATTGGCTGATGTAATTTAAGATTCTAAAAATTCAACCGCATATCACTAAATGGTTAGTACATTCTGCATTTCTGGAGAAGCTCTGATTATCATGCAAAAACTGTATAAATAATTCATTGTTCCTGGTGATTTAAATTAGTTATTCCAATATTAGCTTGGCATTGAAGGTTGGGCTCTGAGTCCGGGATTTTTTTGTGCCCCTAGATCTGCAGTTCCTTATACATATATACATATATTCTAATCCAAACACAGGGATTCCTGCCTACATTACTAGTTTGAATTTAAGCTCTTCTTAGCTAAAACCTTGCTAGTGTTTAGAGACCTAGACATTATCCTTTCCATTGAAAGCTTCCAATATTTAAGATCTAAACAATTTTCTCCAGACATTTCTTTTATATTTTATTGATTTCATTGAGGAAGGGAGAGGGAGAGAGAGAGATAGAAACATCAATGATGAAAGAGAATCATTGATTGGCAGCCTCCTACTCACCCCACACAGGGATCAACCCTGCAACCCGGGCATGTGCCCTGACCTGGAATAGAACTGTGACTTCTTGGTTCATGCTCAACCACTGACCCACTCCAGCCTGTCTCCCCCAGATATTTTAGGTGGATATTGTCCCCATCTGCTCTCTTTCTGCTTTCAGAACACAGACATCAAATAGAAATTCCCATTCTTAGTACCCACCCCTCAAACCTAGTTCCTTTGGTTGCTAACACTAACTTCAATCAAATTTATGCCACGTTGACAACATGATTTAGAGACAGATTTCTCTAAAATTGGGTAGTATGTGTGAAAACTATGAAGGAAACTGGAATATCCCTATATACTTGAGAATTCCATAGCTTAGCCCATTCTGCAGAAAGAAGTAAAGAACATGACAGTAAGTAAAAAAGCTAATGTGAACAGTGCTGAAGCGAGACTGTTTTTAAATCATGTCATGGTTTTAATGGATGGAGCCCATTGGAAAACCTTTGAAAATCATCATTCAAAATGGAGGTTTGAGCACTATGAAAACTCTGGCAATTCTAAAGAGTTTTGATTATGTATGCAAATTTGTTTAAAAAGTTTAGAAAAAACTAAGAGTTTTTCTCATTTTAATTTATACATGGCCAGCAAATAAATAATTTGGGAATTAGAAGAGCAATACATAAAATAGTAGTGAATAAGACAAAATAATATACAATTTAGTACTTAATTCATTAATACTTTAAATTTCAAATGCAATCGAGTTGGAAGAAGTCAGTCAATGAGGAACTAATATTGGATCCTGAAAAAAAAAATTAGGAATAGAATAGAGTGGACTTTTATGAAACAAAGGATTAATCTGATTAGATGTATTGTGTCAGGCAATCAGTCCCTAGTTCTTAAGGCAGGGGAATAAAATCAATCTAAATATTTTAGCATTGTGCCAAGGAGGAGTAGGAAATTCGATGAACTCAGGAAAGAGCCAAATTAAGAACTATTTTGAAAGTGAGGAAAAAAGGATGAGAATAAATGTAGTCAAAGTATGAAAACATTGATAGATTTGGAGCAAGGGAAAGATGTATGTCTTCACATATTACTTCTACTTTATGTACTCTTTTTTTCCCTCTGTTAAACTAATATTGATGAGTGTAGTCTAGGTCAGTCAAGTTCATATTAAATTGTAATTCACTGCATCATAGAGTTCTTTGGAAGTAGTTTAGGAGGAAGTTTGAAGGGGATTGTCAAACAGATGAAGAATAAATTTTCCACCACTGACTCACTGCTTTTATCTGCTTTATATTGTGATTTTGTGTCTCATTTGTTTGAACTCATATTTAGCATGTGAGAATATTATAAACCACAGTTATAGGTAGTAAAATATAAAAGTCCATAAGTGGACTTTAAGGAAAGTAAAAAATATGTAGAATACATTAGAGCTCAAAAAGTCTTTTGAAAATTTTAAATTCGAGATGAGAGATCTGAAATCCCCACACCAAAGATGTTTTGCCTAAAAGTTCACAGTATTTGGTAATAGAAGGGAACCTGGGCTCTAGTTCATTTGATTTGGAGAGTCTTCTTATTTTTTAACTCAGACCCCACATTTCCACAATTAATATAATGTTGCCATATAATTGCTTTGAATAAAAGATATATTTTACCAAATCCACTGGTGAATCCTAGAATAATGGGGGAAAAAACACCAAACCTGGGATCAAATCATTAATTATATTAATCATAATCACAGAACTAATCTTTTTGAACATTTAAATATATGTTTATGGGTGCTAAATTTTTATGTTATTCTCACTTGTTCAAAATGGATTTATTGACCACCTCTAAATCAATCACATTTTAAAAGATATATCATCAACATTTGCATGTCTCATTAGTAGAACTGTCTTGATCCATCATAAAGGTGAATTATTTTTCCCAATTTATTCTAAACTCAACAGCATCACTTTTTTTTTTCAAAAGCATATAATCGATTACATGTTTCAGCTACTGCCAAACTAATTTCCTCACTTATATATCACTACTTAGTGTTTTGTAAGACATTTTAGTACTTTACAAAAATAAACTACTTAAATCATCCAGCCACCATAATTTATTGGCCACAGTCTAGATACAAGGTAGTGGGCCAAATGCTCAGAGTAAACACCAAACAAGGTACCACTGTTGTGACTTTGGAAACACTATCTTAGAGTTCATGGTAAAGTTATTCCAAGCAATTATAATGCACCTTTAGCCCAGGGCAAGATATTTAAAATTTAAAAATACAGGTTATAGAAGGGACATAGTATATAGTTTATGGTTCATATATTGTACTTTCGCACTCTTAACTGTCCTATTCCCACCTGCATCAAGCTTTATTTTATTACCATACTAGAGGCCTGATGCATGAAATTCATTCAAGAGTAGGCCTTTTCTTCCCACAGCTGCTGGCACTGGCTTCCCTCCAGCACTCAGGACCCAGGCTTCCTTTTGGTCACTGGTAGGCACCCAGGACCCAGGCTTCCCTCACAGCCCTGCATTTTCTGGAAGGACATCTGGTCTAATTAGGATACTATGCTTTTAATATTATAGAATAGTTGTCTATGCTTTATTAGATACTAGTGTGTTGCATGTTTATTTTGCTATAAGCCCTCAGGACTGCCAGACAATAGTGTTCTATGTTCTCTGAAAATCTTGAATTTAGCCTAGAGATTCATCACCTGAATTATCCTTTGGAATATAGCAGCTTTCATTCCATTTCCATTATTAGGTTGTAGGCTCCAAGTTTTTTATGTGTATCACAGGCAGATCTGACACAATCACTAACCCCTATATTCATCCAAGGGAAAAAAAATCTTAAAACACAGAGGATATCAAATTGGGTTGCAATTCTCTGTCACCATGGACAGAACATGACCTCTCAGATATTTTTCTGAAATTTGTTGACTTTTATTGTCAGATAAGTTAGATTAGAAAAGTAAAGACACTGCCTCCATAAAGTAATTTAAAAATATTCTGCTTTGCTGATCTAAGAAATATCCTTTACCTTAGTATATTGCCATATCACCATGTATTTTTAATATTTATCCCATCTAGCATCAATTTTTTGATCAGAGGACATGAGGCCATAAATGTAATAGAGAAAAAGGTCATTCCAAAGGTGATACAAGGCCATTCCTAAAGAAATAACTGAGGGTACAAATTGCACAGTCAGGGCAACTTCAACACAGAGGTAAAACAGGCAACTCAATAAGATCTTGAAAGTACAAGGCCAGAGTCCAGTCATATACATTGGAACTTCAAAGAAGAAAGAAAAGGAGGAAAGATAGTTATCAGCATAAAGTAGAAAATTGAAATTAGGAGGGTATGCCTCAAAGGCTGGGGCTGGGGGGGTGCGGAAATCTTATAAATTCTGCCCTTGGATGATGAAAGAGAATTTTGGTTCTTGTTAAATTAGTACAAAGGGAGGGGGTAAAATAAAAAAAGCAAAAAATAAAAACTAAATTCTTAGTTTTTGTGAGTCCCCATAATAATACTGATTACCTAGATAAATCTGTTATTAATCTTCTCATGGTCAAACTTGATGGCCAGTCACTCTCAAAGTGTTAGCTTGTTTCTATAAATTGATGTGATCCTGACCTAAATGTCTAGGATTGACCTTCATCCTGAACTTCTTTCTGAGTGCCCAATCAATGGCCTTTTGAAGATATGATACTCAAAGTTTACTTCATTATCTTTACAATAGTGAATTTTCTTAAAATCCCAACCTAATTAAGTAAATGGTACATATAATCCTAAAACTGTAATCAACATCTAACTGTATTGGTTAGCTTTCAATGTTAATTTTCTTTTTTTTAATTTGTTTTTTTTTACAGAGAGGAAGGGAGAGGGATAAAGAGTTAGATAAAGAGAGAGAAATATCAATTAGCTGCCTCCTGCATACTCCTGAATGGGGATGTGCCCGCAACCAAAGTATATACCCTTTATCTGAATCAAACCTAGGACCCTTCAGTCTGAAGGCCAATGCTCTATCCACTAAGCCAAACCAGTTAGGGCTCAATAACAATTTCTTAAAACTTGTAAAATATTACTTTTCATTTATGATTTATAGCAAGAAGTACTAATTTCCTGCTTATTGTTCTAATATAAGATTTTTAAAACACATTCATAAAATTTAAAAAATTGGTTTGGCTTTAAGGATATACAGGAGTGAGCAAAAGTAGGCTAATAACAATAATAAGTAATACAATAATTAATAAATAAAAATAGCCCTGTCCAGTTTGCTCAGTGGTTCTAGCATTGTCCTGTGCACCAAAGCATTGTGTATTTAATTCCAAGTTATGTACCTGGGCTGCAGGTTCAATCCCAGGCCCCTGGCCAGGTTATGTAGGAAGCAGCCAATCAATGTGTCTCTCTCACCTTTCTCTCTCTCTCTCTCTCTCTCGCTCTTCCTTCCCTCTCTAAATATCAATTGAAAAAAAAATATCCTTGTATGAAGATTGATCAATTAATAAATAAATAGATAGATACATAAATGTTACAAGAATAAACTCTGGTTTGTATACTCACAACTATAAACCTATTGCATACTCACAACTGTAAACTTACTTTTGTCCACCCCTTAAAAAGCACAGAGTCCATACAAGTCATATTGCATTATGAGTATGCATATAAGTTACAGTTTGAAAAATTGATACCCAAATGACTATGATAAGCCTTAGAATACCTTCTACATTCTGGTCCCTGCTATCATTTTCTTTCCAATATTTACTATCCCTATTCTTTTTTACTTTTATGTACTAACTAGAGGTCCAGTGCATGAATTCATGCATAGCTGGCCAGGGGGAGGAACTTGGGGCAGTTGGCTGACTAGTCCCTCCTCCTGTTGAACTCCTGGTCAAAGAGACAATTTGCATATTAGGCTTTTATTTTATAGGATCATTGTTAAAAGTCCTTGCACACAGGTGTACTGCACACATACCCTTTGCCTTTCCTAGTGAGTCATCTTCATTCCTGTTTACCCATGCTGACAAATGTTTCCTCATCTTTTTAAATTCATTAAGGTTCATCTTACAACAGTGATGTTTTAAATTTCCAAATTTATCCCCTTTGGTTCCTCACTTTCAAAGACATATTACAGTCTTTATTGTATCTCTTAGGCTCTTGACACAAAGCCTGAAGCAGATTAGAAACCTAAGAAAATGTCCTTTCAGTAAATTATTATTTCTTTGATGTTAAAAATTAACATTTAATGTATTACAGCTATAAATAAACCTTGTCTTCTGGCCCTGGATGGCAATTCCATCTCCTATCTGTTGGCCATGTTTGCTTCTCAAACTCCAAACAGAAGTCTATACAAATCCTGAGCACTGACAGTCTCCAGATGTTACTTCCACAAGTCAGCAACTCATCTTCATAGACTATTCTCAACTCTAACTGCTTTCCATTTCATATTATCTCCTATTAAAGAGTCTCTTTAATTTAAACGTTAAACATATCAAGCCTTCTGTCCTGCTTCACAGGATATAGGGAACATTATTCCAAAGCCTGTGGCTTAAAAATGTCTCTTCTCTTTCAATGTAATGTATCAATGATTTCTAAGGATAATTTAGACTAACACTTCACAAGAGGTTGAAATATTTGCCAATGTTTATGTTTTCTGTAAGAGAATTGTAAATTTTATAGCACAGAATTGCCTCAATTACTTATAATAAGTCTTGGCATTTAAAACAAAAGTCATTTGAGCCTTAATATGACTTTAAATAGTCTTCTGGTATATTTTTTCTTCAAAAACCCTTTATATCACATAGACAGGGGTGGGCAAAAAGTAGGTTTATAATTGTGAGTATGTGAAACACAGTTTATTCTTTAAGTATTTATTAATTATTGTATGATTTTCCATATGAACAACTGTTAACTGGCCATTGCCCACCCTGATATATATAAAAATGAGAAGAAAGACCCTTAACACAGATTAGATTACATTTGGGGTTTTTATTGTTTGTTTGTTTGTTTTTATTATTTTAGAAGTTATTAAGCCAATTCTATTTACTAGTAACTTATTCCAGGTATGGAGATAGGAATATTTTTTAAAATATATATTTTATTGTTTTTTTACAATAAAATATATTGTAGGAAGGGAGAAGGTTAGAGAGTTAGAAACATCGATGAGAGAGAGACATCGATCAGCTGCCTCTTGCATGCCCCCTACCGGGGATATGCCTGCAACCAAGAAACATGCCTTTGCCCTGAATCAAACCTGGGACCTTTCAGACTGACACCCTATCCACTGAGCCAAACCAGTTTTGGCGAGATAAAGAATGTTGATTTTCCCAGGACAGAATCAGAATGTCAATATCTTATCCCTATTTATTCTTTTACAAACTCTTGAATCTGAATCTTAGGATTTCAAAAGACTGAAAACTCCCAGGTTTCAAAAAGGAAGAGCACAGTTTTTTAAAATAACTTAAGTCATTTAGTCTGATTTATAATCAAATAAGGCAAAGAGTTCATCTGGAATAAAATAGAAAAGCTGGACCTTCTGAGAGCAGTGAGATTAAAGACTAGGATCTCAAGTTAAGAGAGTGAATTGAGAAATGCTAGATAAGTGATGAGAAGGGAGCCTACAATTGTCATTTAAATGCTCATAAATAATGGATCAGAGTTTGGTGTAAGGGACTATCCTGTCTTCCTAGCACCTGTGTCAAGAGACCTCACTAAGAGAACATGGTACAATTTGAATCCAAAATCTCAGATAATCTACCAATATGTTATGTGGTAGGAAGACTACTATCCCTAACCCCCAAAAAGATTCTCAAATATTAAATTTAAAGACCTTTGAATAAGTTATGTTAAAAATAAAGATAATTCAAGTTGTAGAAATGATTACAGTTACTAATAAGCTGGCAGAAATAGTATTCTGAATTACTCAGGTGGGACCAAAGTAATAATAATAATCCTTAACAGTAAATGAGACAATTAGTAGAAGAACCAGAGATATGGAAGTGTTCAAAGGACCCAAGTCAATATTGCTGGTTTTTGAAGACAGAGAAAGGGAACTATGAGGCAAGCAGATCAGAAAGCCTATAGAAGCTAGAAAAGGCAAGGATTATTCCCTGGAGCCTCCAGAAAGAAACACAATCCATCAACACCTTGATCTTAGCCTAGTAAGATCTGTGTTAGTCTTCTTATCTATAGAACTAAAGGATAATAAATTTGTCTTAAGCCACTAAATTTGTTGTAAACTTCTACAGCAACAATAGAAAACCAATATAAGGGAGAAACCAAGATGGTGGCATAGGTAAACACTTATACTGCTGCCTCACACAATACTTTCAAAACTACAACTAAAAGACAGAACGGGCATCATCCAGAACCATAGGAAAGCTGGCTGAGTGGAAATTCTACAACTAGAAGGAAAGAGAGGGGTTCACAGAGACTCAGAGGAGCTGCAAAAAGCTGAGGTACAGAGACACACGCATTGAGAGGATGAGCGGCAGAGGGCCTGGCTGGCTTCCTCTAGTGGAAGGGAGACAGAAACTCCCGACTGCTCTGAACCCCACATATGACTGCACTGAACCCCAGTTCCTGGCAAAATTCATACGGGGGAGCCTTGAAAGACAGAGGTCTAGAGGTGCACACGAAAGTGCACACTGAACTGACTGCTGGTTATCTCTAGAGGGAGGAGGACAGAGCCTCAAACTGCCCTAAAATCCAGATCAGACTGCACTGAACCCCAGTTGTGGGTGAGACATGGGGGACTCAGAATCATATGGTCCCCAGAGCACACAGAAACTCAGGGGAGCTGGAAAGGCAGAGATTTGGAGGCACATAAGTGTGACTGTGCACAGAGAGGGCTGCAGCAATTACTGAGGGACAGAGACCCAGGGGCTAACAGGAAGCCAAGGCTGTCTGCTTAGCCCTGAGACTCCACCCCATCCAAGCCTAGCACAGAGGCTTTTGCAATCAAGTCTTAAGGCAGAGTCCAGCACAGAAGTTCTCTTGGCATTGACACAGCTGATCCTAAAAACCAATTGGCTTGTAGGTCAGTTTCCCGCATTGATAACAACAACAATCAAGACTTAATTACAACAAGGCTGTACACGCAGTCGAGAAAGGGATGAACCAAGAGAAGCCACCTCAGATAACTGGGGAGGTGGAGCTACTGGGCACAGTAGGACACCTAACACACAAAGCTACTCTACCAACTCAGGGAAGGAGTGAACATGCGGAGACAAAGGAACAGATCACAAAGAAAAGAAATGGAGGAAAACAAATGACTGGATATAGAGTTCAAAACCACGGTTATAAAGTTTTTAAAGAATTTTTTTAGAAAAGATGGATAAATTTAGCCAGACCCAAGAGGAGATAAAAAAGGACCAAGTAGAAATTAAACATACACTGACTGAAATAAAAAATATTATACTGAAAGCTAGCAGCAGATTAGAGAAACACAAGAATCAAAGATTTGAAATACAAATAAGCAGAAAACACTCTACTGGAAAAGCAAAAAGCAAAAGTAATCAAAAAATGTGAAGATAAAGAACATTATAAACTAATGTACAAAAAGATAGATACAGAGGCAGTAAAGCCTCAAACAGACTGAAATTATAGCAGGAAGATTAAAGTTAGGTGGGGTAGATGGGAGATCAATCAAGGGACTTGTATGCATGCATATAAGCATAACCAATGAACACAGACACTGGGGGGGTTGGGGTATGCCTGGGAGGGAGGGGGGGCATGGGGAAACATGTATAAGGACCACACCAAGACACATCATAATTAAAATGCCAAGAGCAAAAAACAGAGAATATTAAAAGCAGCAAGAGAAAAACAGTTAATTACCTACAAGGGATCACCCATATGATTGTCCGCTGATTTCTCAACACAAACTATGCAGATCATATGGGAGTGGCAAGAAATATTCAAAGTAATGAATAGCAAAAACCTATAACCAAGATTACTCTACCCAGCAAAGCTATTATTCAGAATTGAAGGGCAGATAAAGAGCTTCACAGACAAGAAGCAACTAAAGGAGTTCATCAGCACCCAGTATTATATGAAATGCTGAAAGATACTCTTGAAGAAGAAGAGGAAGAAGAAGAAGAAGAAGAAGAAGAAGAAGAAGAAGAAGAAGAAGAAGAAGAAGAAGAAGGTAAAGATAAAAATTATGAATAACAAATACAGATCTATCAACAAGTGAATCTAAAAATCAAGTGAATTGAAAATCTGATGAACAGAATAAACTGGTAAATATAGAATTAGGGGCATAGAAAGGGAGTGGACTGACAATTTTCGGTGGGAAAAGGGTGAGGAATTTGCAGGGAGAGACTGGACAAAAATCATACACCTGTGGATGAGGAAAATGGGGGGGGGGGAGGTAAGGGCAGAGGGTGGAGTGGGAGCCAGGTAGAGTGGAGCTATGGAGGGAAAAAGAGAAACAATTGTAATAATCTGAACAATAAAGATTTATTAAACAAAAAAAATAAAATAAAATAAAAAGAAAGAAAACTAATACAATTACAAATGGCAGGAATTTTCCTTTGCCTCCATAACTACTTTGTGGGGAGTCTTTTTCCCAGTTCCACATAGAACAATTCTAAGAACAAAGGATGTCTCTAGTCACTTAGCAGAAGAGTACCAGTATACAGAAGATCCCAAACTTGTATGGGGGGATGCAACTGAGCTTACTCACCATACAATCACAGGATAGTGATAGTAAGGTAAGGACTCCTGATTTTATTATGGAAATTTGTTCTGTCTCAACTTTATCCAACACACAAATCACCTGTATTTACACCTATCCTGCCCTTCCCTGTCATAATTGGGGATTTACTACCTTTCCACTTATCTACATATGCTAATTGGAACCCCATTCTCTTCTACCTACATAGGCACTTGACTGAATTTATTACTTTTTGCTCTACAGTGATATCTGGAGATCTGAATGCCCTAACATGAGATTTTTGAGATACAAGCCGTGGATCAAGCGATTTTTGCTTTGAAATACAAGCAACAGTTGAGATACGAGTAATCACATGGATCGGCCGGCTACACACGACCCACCAGTTTACCGCGACTCGAGCGTCTCATAGATTCCCACACCTCAAGGTTACAGAACGAGTTAAACTCATACCTTGAGGTACCACTGTACTATTTATTTAATCCCTCCTGCTGGAATGAAAGCTTCCTGTGGTGATTTTTAAACATTATCAAGTCTCTTTCTTCACCAAACAAGAAAAACAAAAACCTTTCTGTTTCCTACCCTATCTTTATCTACTATCTTGGGGAGGTGGTGTTCTCTATAATAGGAGTACTGCTATTTCATGGGTCCATTTGTCATCTCCCTTTATTTAAGTCAAACCTAGAACCATAACTCACTGACCTCTATGCCACTAAATCCAATGAAACAATTGACATTGCTAACCTCTCCAAATGCCTTCAAATACTCCTTTATCTAACCATTTGTAAAGGAATTCTTTATCTAAAATACCATTTTTTCTCTCCATTTTGCTTAATTATTAGTATACACATCTCAGATTGGTACTTACACAGAAAAACTTTACTTAAGTATAATCCCTCTATTATATACTTATATCAGAAGTATTTTTAAATATGGGTTTGTGATTATTTGATGAATTTGTCTTTCCTATGCAAATGTACACTCCTTGATATCAAGGCTAATGCCTGTTTTTATTACAATCATGGTTACAATTTCAAAAACATTGCTAAAAGAAACCCAAGAACATTGATAGGCACTCATGGGAACAGCCAGGGAGAGGTCAATGGGCGGGGGGTGGGGGGAGAGGAGATGTATGTACAACTTTAAACAATAAAGAATTTAAATTTAAAATTTAAAATATTTCTTTAGTGAAGAATAAGTTTCAAGATAGAAAAATACATATGTACCTAGAATAAAAAAGTGATCAATTAATAACACTTGCTGAATAGTAGTATGTAGTATGTGGTAAGAACATGCTGAAAACTTTGTTGGCTCATCATACTTAGTCTTTTAAATGACTCAATGAAAACAGTAGTTCCATTGTGAGAAAACAAATATTTAGAGAGGAAAGATAAATTATCTAAGACTTTAAAAGTGGCAAAATCAAGACATGGAATTTAGATATACTTAGTCCAAAATTATGCTACATGGTCTCATTCTATCTTTATTTAAAATGTTGACATTTTGTTCATCATAAATTTTTGCAATTTTAACTTAAATTATTTTGTTTGGTAAATGTGTTTTGGGAGCCCTCTTAAATTTGTACCTGAGACAAACATCTCACTTACTTTACTTATACCATCCTAATTTGGGCCTGCTTGAATTACAGAGTTTGGTCAAAATGTTTATTCTGAAAGTGAGCTATACATAGAATTAAGTAGTAGAAGTCAATCTCTCTAAAGGGAGGAACCGATATTCTTAAACTAGATAAAAGATGAGAAAGGGTTTAATAACAGACTTCATTCCTCAGTAAGAGAATGACTAGCGATCTGAAGAAACAGTGACAGATGATTCTCTACTATGCCAAGAACAGAAGAAGAGGGAGAAAGACTTCCAGAATTTTCTAGAAGGGATAAAAATATGTTTATATTTGGCACAAATATCACTTCCACCACATTCTGTTGGTCAAAGCAGGTCACAAAGCCAGCCTATATTGAAGAGGAGAGCAATTATACCCACCGCTTGATAAGAGGAGTTGCAAGTGATATGCCCAGCAGTGTGTATTTAGATAGGAGAATAGCCTCTGCTGTATTTTTGCCCATAGTCTACTGCTAATAGCAACACAAGTATCATCACACTAGTTACCAACACTAGTATCATTACTAGCACTGAGTTATTCATTTGTAAATTTTTCATGATTTTATTGGCAAATTAGAGTAAGTTGCTCTTTTATTTTTCTTGATGCTTAGTAGTGAACCTCATGTAGATAACTGCAGAAACCATATTCCACCACATTTTAATTGTCTTTAGGGGAGAAGAGATAATTCTCAAATTTTGTTTGTTTGGTTTGCCTGGTAGGAGGAAAACCCACAACTATCTCTCATGTCCTGTCTGTCCATTTAACAGATTTATGTCAATTTTCTCTTTGAGACATATGATCATTTGGTGTGGCTGTGTTAGGAAGACCAGAGGCAGGGCCATAATGATGAGATACTAAACTGAGAAAATCTACTGAAGTCCTCTTTCTTCAAAATGCGTTCTCTGAGCAACTATTGATATCTCCAAGGGTGAGTAAAAATATTTTAGAACTACATGGGAATGGTCTAAACAGGTGATCTTCTGGTTTCAGTCTTCTGAACACAGTTTCCTGTCTATAGCAAAACCGAAAGGATGAATCAGGGAAACAAGTTCTCTCAGTTTCTTGCCTCAAACAAGGTTTCCGTACTAATGAAAATTGTTATAGAAAACACTTTTTTTTTGTTTTTATTTTTGCTTTTGTTTTTGTTTTTATTTCTTTATTGATTAAGGTGTTACATATGTGTCCTTATTCCCCCATTGCCTCGTCATACCCCCCACTCACATCCTCACCCCCTTTGCCTGGGTCCATTGGTTAGGCCCATATGCATCCACACAAGTCCTTTGGTTGAACTCTCCCCCTTACCCTCACTCTCCCTTACCTTCCTTCCAAGGTTTGATGGTCTGATAAATGTTTCTCTATCTCTGGAACTGCTTTTATTCATCAGTTTATGTTGTTCATTATATTCCACAAATGAGTGAGATCATGTGATATTTATCTTTATCTGGCTGACTTACTTCACTTAGCATAATGCTTTCCAGTTCTATTCATGTTGTTGTAAGTGGTAGGAATTCCTTCTTCTTTAGCACAGCATAGTATTCCATTGTATAGATATACCGCAGTTTTTTAACCCAATCATCTGTTGATGGGCATTTTAGCTGTTTCCAAATCTTAGCTATTATAAATTTGCTGCTATGAACATATTGGGAGCATACATCCTTTTTGATTGATATTTCTAGCTTTCTGGGATATATACCTAGAAGTGGTATTACTGGGTCAAATAGGACTTCAGTTTTTAGTTTTTTGAGGAAACTCCAAACTGTTCTCCACAGTGGCTGCACCAATATGCATTCCCACCAGCAGTGGACCAGGGTGCCTTTTCCTCCACACCCTCACCAACATTTGTCATTTGTTGATTTGTTGATGATAGCCATTCTGACAGATGTGAGATGGTACTGCATTGTCCTTTTGATTTGCATCTCTCTGATAATTAGTGACTTTGAGCATGTTTTCATATGTCCCTTGGCCTTCCTTCTGTCATCTTTCAAAAAATTTCTATTTAGGTCTGTTGCCCATTTCTTGATTGAATTGTTTATCTTCCTTTTGTTGAGTTGTATGAGTGCCCTATAAATGTTGGAGATTAAGCCCTTATCAGTGATAACATTGGCAAATATGTTCT
The DNA here is from genome assembly GCA_004026805.1 of Lasiurus borealis. Lineage (NCBI taxonomy): Eukaryota > Metazoa > Chordata > Mammalia > Chiroptera > Vespertilionidae > Lasiurus > Lasiurus borealis. The sequence continues at coordinate 2,914 of PVJN01000289.1, read as the reverse complement.
ATCCAGTGGACTGTCTTATTTTGTTGATGGTTTCTTTTACTGTGCAAAAGCTTTTTATTTTGATGTAGTCCCATTTGTTTATTTTCTCTTCATTTTCAATTGCCCTAGGAGCAGTATCAGTGAAGAAGTTCCTTCGGCATATGTCTGAGATTTTGCTGCCTATGGCTTCCTCTAGTATTTTTATGGTTTCCCATCTTATGTTTAAGTCCTGAATCCATTTTGAGTTTATTTTTGTATATGCTGTAAGTTGGTGGTCTAGTTTCATTTTTTTTTTGCATGTATCAGTCTAATTTGTCCAATACCATTTATTGAAGAGACTGTCTTGATTCCATTGTATGCTAATGCCTCATTTGTTGACTGTTAATTGGGCATAGTGGTTTGTCAATTTCTGGGTTCTCTATTCTATTCCACTGAGCTATATGTTTGTTCTTGTGCCAGTACCAGGATGTTTTGAGAACAGTGGTTTTGTAATACAGCTTTATATCTGGTGTTGAGATCCCACCTACTTTATTCTTCTTTCTCAGGATTGCTGCAGCTATTTGGGGTCTTTTTTTATTCCATATGTATGTTTGGAGAGTTCATTCTAGGTTTTCAAAATATGCCATTGGTATTTTAATGGGGATTGCATTGAATCTATAGATTGCTTCGGGGAGTATAGACATTTTGACGATGTTGATTCTACCAACCCATGTACGTGGTATGTTCTTCCATCAGTTTATATCTTCCTCTATCTCTTTTTTTCAGTGTCCTGTAGTTTTTTGCATATAGGTCTTTTACCTCTTTACTTAACTTTATTCTTAGGAATCTTAATTTCTTTGGTGCAGTGGTAAATGGGATTGCTTTTTTAGTCTTGCTTTCTGTTGGTTCACTATATAGAAGTGCCATAGATTTCTTGGCATTAATTTTGTATCCTGCTACATTGCCGAATTCATTTATTAAGTCTAATAATTTTTTGTTGGAGTCTTTAGGGTTTTCTATGTACAGTATCATGTAATCTGCGAATAAGGACAGTTTTACTTCTTCTTTTCCAATTCGGATGCCTTTTATTTCTTCTTCTTATCTGATAGCAATGGCTAGTACTTCTAGTACTATGTCAAACAGGAATGGTGAGAGTGGGCATCCCTGTCTTATTCCTGTTCTTAATGATAATGGTTTTAGTTTTTGTCCATTGAGTGTGATGCTGGCTATGGGTTTATATATATGGCTATTATGATGTTGAGGTATGATCCTTCTATTCCCACCTTGCTGAGAATTTTTATCAAGAAAGGGTGTTAGATTTTATCTAATGCTTTTTCTGTGTCAATTGATATGACTACGTAATTTTTCTCCCTCAATTTGTTTATGTGATTTATCATGTTTATTGATTTGCAGATATTGTACCCTCCTTGCATCCCTGGTATAAATCCTGCTTAGTCATGGTGTATGATCTTCCTGATGTACTGTTGGATCTGAATTGCTAGAATTTTGTTGAGGATTTTGGCAACTATGTTCATGAAGGATATTGGCCTGTAATTCTCTTTCATTGTGTTGTCTTTATCTGGTTTTGGTATTAGGGTGATACTGGCTAGAATGACTTGGAAGTGTTCCTTCTTCTTGAATTGTTTTGAATAGTTTTAAGAGGATAGGTTTTAATTCTTCCTTAAATGTTTGGTAAAATTCCCCTGTGAAGCCATCTGGCCTTAAGCTTTTGTTTGCTGGAAACTTTTTGATGACTGCTTCAATTTCTTCCATAGTTATTGCTCTATTGAGAATTTTAGAATATTTCTGATTGAGTTTTGGAAGGTGGTATTTTTCTAGGAATATGACAATTTCCTCCAGGTTGTCTAGTTTGTTATAATTGAGTTGTTCATAATATTTTTAATCAATTCTTTGTATATCTATGTGGTCTACTGTTATTTCACCTCTATCATTTTTGATTTTGTTTATTTGAGTACTCTCTCTTTGTTTCTTGGTGAGCCTCATTAATGGATCATCAAACTTGTTTATCCTTTCAAACAACAAGCTCTTGTTTTCATTGATCTTTTGCATTGTTTTTTTTTTGTGAGTTTTTGTGTGTGTGTGTTTTTGTTTGTTTGTTTGTTTTTGTTCTCTATGTTATTTGTTCTTGCTCTAATCTTTATTATCTCCTTCCTTCTGCTCACTCTGAGCTTCTTTTGTTTCTCTCTATCTAATTCTTTCAGTTGTAGCATTAGATGATTTACTATCATTTTTTCTTGGCTTTTTTTTTTTTTTTTTTTTTTTTTTTTTTTTTTTTTTTTTTTTTTTTTTTTTTTTTTTTTTTTTTTTTTTTTTTTTTTTTTTTTTTTTTTTTTTTTTTTTTTTTTTTTTTTTTTTTTTTTTTTTTTTTTTTTTTTTTTTTTTTTTTGAGGTAGGCCTGTAGTAGAGCTATAAACTTCTCCCTCAGGTTACTTCCATTGTGACCCATAGGTTTTGGATTGTTGTGTTTTTATTGTCATTTGTTTCCAGAATGTTTTTAATTTCTTCTTTGATCCTATTGGTAACCCCATCAATATTTAATAACATGCTATTCAGCTTCCAAGTGTTTGAGTGTTTTGAATTATCTTTATTGTAGTTTATTTCTAATATTATGCCATTGTGGTATGAAAAGATGCTTGGTATGATTTCAATCTTCTTGAATTTGGGGAGACTTTTTCTTGACACCCAGCATATGGTCTATTTTTGAAAATGTCCCATGTGCACTTGAGAAGAATGTATATTGCTTAGCTTTGGAGTGAAATGTTCTGAAGATGTCAATTAGGTCCATCTGATCTAGTGACATTTAGGATTGTTGTTTCTTTGCTGATTTTTTGTCTAGAGCAGTGGTTCTCAACCTGTGGGTAATGATCCCTTTGGGGGTTGAACAACCCTTTCACTGGGGTCACCTAAGACATCCTGCATATCAAATATTTACATT